>VZTA01003754.1:0-254437 GCA_013398855.1 Mohoua ochrocephala
GAGGGGATTGAGGGCACCCTCAGACAGCTCGCAGATGACACCCAGTTGGGCACGGGTGTTGATCTGCTGGAGGATGGAAAGGCTCTATGGAGAGATCTGATCAGGCTGGATTGATGGGCTGAGACCAATGGTATGAGGTTCAACAAGACAAAGTCCTGAGTCCTGCACTTCAGTCCCAACAGTCTTTAGCCATTCTAGGGGAGGTTTAGGTTGGACATGAAGAAGAAGGTTTTCACAGGAAGGGTGACTGAGCATTGGAATGGGCTGCCCAGGGAGGTGGTGGAGTCACCCTCCTTGGAGGTGTTTAAGGAAAGACTGGATGTGGCCCTCAGTGCCATGGTCTGGTGGAAAAGGTGGTGTTGGCTCATAGGTTGGACTCGATGATCTCAAAGGTCTTTTCCAGCCTAATTGATTCTGTAATTCTGTATCCTACGCATCTAGGACAGCAAAACTTGCTTTTTACAAAGAGTCTTTCTCAGAATAATACTTCTGAATCTGGCTTTCCCCCTGCCTTAGAAATCATGTTATTGCATTGCTGAATTATAGATACCTCAAGATGAGCTGGAAGTTTGTGACAGGCTCTGCTGCTACCACCTCATTTTCCATATCTTGCTTATGCCTTTTGTACAGGAGCTCTGCCATGCTTCTTGTCAGGGATTTATACCCATCTTTATTTTCTGGGGGTGTACATAGTTTAGGAAAGGAAAGAACTCCATAAAATACTATAAATGAGGTGTCCATATGTGACCCTTTCACATATACAGTGTTGCTGATTTGAGTTGAAAGACAAGCAAAAAAAAAAAAAAAAAAGGCAGTGGCTTCTATGAGGGGTTTTTAAAGTTTGGTTCTTACAAGCTGGAAATGAGAACAGCTTTAACTGGTATCTTAGATGCTGTTCAAAACTGGCTAAAGTAAGTCTAATGAAAATAGACTTAATATCTTGCCCTGACTTGTGGGGGTATTTTTATGTCATTAAGATGGAATTTTCCCTCACCACTGCACTGGAAGTCTTCCAAGTGCATTTGCAAGGTTAGCGGAAAGAGGAAATGTACATTGAAACAAGCTTTGCCCATTTCTGCTTGGCTTGAGTAGGTCTGGCCTTTGTGAAAGTCTTAAAGAAATACTGGATCACCCCTTCCTGATGGTAATCCAGGAACCTGAGCAGGGTTTGAAGGAAGTGATATAAACTGGATGTGAGCTACGTGTTTACTGCCGTTACACACCCCCATCTCTTCCAGAGAGGACTGGTTCAGCTGTCTGACGGTCAGGAACCCAGAACATCCTGGCTGTACTGTTTTTCTCTGAGTTATTAGTGGAAGAGGTGGTTACCAACAAAGAGACATTCATGCTACCTATTTCGGACATCTGTCTCCCAAGGAAGATTGGTCTCATCCCATTCTGGAGTGCCTGTTTCACTCAATTTTCTAGACAGAACCTTAAACAGGTGGCTAAAATTTTGTCTAGCTTTTTAATGGCTGAAAATAAAGTTTCGTTCTGTCGTGTCTAGAGGAGCTTAGCTATCAGTTCTTTGACACAGGCCACCTGCCTGGCCCATTTGGCCAGCCCCTTGCCCTATTTGCCCTTTCTCAGACTGGTTTCTTGATAGTATAGTCATGCTATGCTAATCTGGCTCATCCTGTCTGTGGCATTAAAGGTGACTGAAGTTGTCTTTTCCTAACTGAAAATAGAAAAGAAAGTTGCAAGAAGTCTAATCATGGAGTGAATGGATCAAAGCATGGGTCTATATTCCAGGTGTGACTCCATGGCAGATGATGATTCTGACACCATTTTGGGTGGGGATCTCTGTGCTGATGAGGAGCTTGGAAGGAGTAGAAAACAAAACTCAGTGCGGGAGCACAGCCCTTAACACATCAGTCTCATGGGATATAACTGATCTGCTCTAACTTCCAGGGGCAGCAAATTGTTCTTTCTGGCATATTTTGGCTATTTCTTTTCTCCAGCATCTCGAGTAACACCTTTTCATCATTTCTTACTGCTGGAAGGGAGGTGATGAGTGTTCATGTTCTTCTAGGGGAATTTTTTCATCTAGGACAAATACAGGCAGAAGATACTGTTAGGTCGATCCAGCAGAAAGCAAAGGTAGTTAGAAAATGTGACATTTATATCCTTACATCCACCTATAAGAGTCTGTGGTTTTAAGACTAATAGAGTAAGTCTCCTGTCAGGGGAAGTTAGCTGCCAGCCAGATTGGTTTCCCAGAAAAGAAGTCTCTGTAGGCCGGCTGCTGTTTAATAAGTTCACTGTGGCCATTATTTAAGCTTTTGAGCAGATTCCTTTTGCTTGTCATAGAAAAAATGGAATTATTCTCTCTTTTGTTGAACAAAAATCATCATATTCTTGAATTTGTAACAGATTCATAGACGTTAGTGCAAAGTAATCCAAAGGTGGGTTGTTTGTCCTGTCTTGTCTGTCTTTTTTCCCTCCTCCTCTCTTCCCCCTCCAAGTCATGCTCAGATGTCAGATGTTGCTGAACCTGTTTGGTTGCTTTGTGAAATCTGGAGGGGCACGAACTGCCACCTGGAGCTGCTACCCAGAGCAGCCACTACTACGTCTGACTAGTTCACAAAGACACATTTATTCTGGCTGGCATTAATTAGATGAAGAAGGTAGGAAAGAAAAAGAGAAGAAAAGAAGTTATTGCATTCCTGAGCTGATAATATATACAGGACTGACAAGTGGAGAGGAAAATTGCAGAGCATAGCGGCCGTCTCTACTGGCAACTGAAAACAGCCCAGTAACTTTGCTTTCAAGGGACTGGTGCTTTCTCTGTCTGCTCTAAAGAGAGCTAGGAAGGATAAATTGATGATCGCTGTGGCAAACAAATATTACCTGGAATGGAAAATTGAATTTTCAATAAATATTAGAAGCATAGAATCAAGATTCCGATCCTTTCAATCTTCACTATGTAAAGCGCTAATAGGCAATGGGTTTTTGGGAGGAAGGTTTTTGGTGGTTTTTGGTTGGGGGAGGGGGGGGGAAGGGGGTATGAAATTGTTGCTCAGCAAGTCCAAAACTTAAAATTAACAGTGGATCTCACTGCAATGGCATGTTATAGAGGGCTAAAGTATAAAAAAGCTTTCAAAGGAGTAACTGATGGAAGATGGGCACAGGGATGGCTGTTGCACTGCATCAGAGTGGGTATTCCTGGGAGAGGATCAGTCAGTAACTGGTTTGTCCCTTACTTTTCTTTTACCTCACCCCTCTTCTACAGGACATAGACTTTCCATGGCACCTGTGAAGAGAACATTTGGTTGATCTAGTGTGACTGCTTCCTATGAGATGCTATATCTGTATTAAAAATCTCCGGTTCAAGGAGATTAAAATTAATGGCTGCAATATGTATTATTCTCAGCTGGTATTCTGTGATATGTTAATACTAGTCCTGTATGAATTTTAGCTTTTGAAACATATTATTGCCTGTGTGATGACCTTTTCATTAACAGAAACTTGAAGTTTCACACCCCTACCAATTAGAGGACTTTGTCATTCCTTTTAGGTTGAAAAATGTCATGCTCAAGACCTGGAAGTTTCATAAAAATTCCTCCCTAAAGATATTACTACTGCTTAATAACCATCTGGTTTGGGTTTTTTTCTTGAGTCACTACAGGGATCTTTGTTCTTTGCTTTACCTGCTGGACTTTGTTGTCGTTTAAGCTTTTTCCTTTTCTCTTGCTTGACTACAAATGCAATGTTTCCTGTCTTGATTTAGTTGTAATTTACATTGTATTTTATAATAGACTACAGTAGGAGGAGATACTTTTGAAGAATGAAAAGAAATACAATACCGTTTCCTTTCTTGGTCTCTTTATCAGCGTTACTTTCAGGGAAAACTCCAATACATGGACTACAGTGATAGCGATACTGAGAAATGCAGGAGTTCTGGAGAGCCTACAACTTGAGTGACAGACTCTTCTTTCAGCCTGATGGGAAAGAATATTAGCATGAGTCCTCAATCTGAAATTGGAGAGTGAGTTGTGGTTTTTTCTGTCTAGATGCAGGTGCACCACCCTCAAGAAGACACTGACAAGAAAATAAGGTGTAGAGTATGACACAAGAGGAAAGTTGCCAGATAATTAGAGATTTAATAATAAATAGGAAAAAAATGCTTGCTGTGTTGTCCAGGACTTGGTGCTTTTTTGACTTCTTGCAGATCGTGAGTACTTAGAGAGTGATTGATGGGATTAATTAGAGATATATGTTTAACAAGTGTTCCTGGCTCTAGTGGCTCATCAATTAAAACTTGAACTTTGTAAGAATGCTCTTTGCAATCCATATTAGTTTATGAATTCAAACCATTTTGGTTTTGAATGGAGGACAAATCAGATGAACAGGTCAGTAGTGCAACAAAAAGAGTATGTAATGGGTTACAGTGATTTATATTTCATTGGAGAATCAAAAAAACCTGAATCAACCCATAAATCAAGCATAATAGGCAAGGCCTGCCTTTGTGGAGATGTTTTCTTTAGCAGTATCTGGAGGTCTGTGTTTAAATTCATCTTATGTGAGGTTACAAGATTTAGTCTTTGAACTAACTGTAGACTAAGTATGTAATTTTTTATGTTTTAAGCAATTTGCTTTCCATTAAGAATACTGAATATCCAGAACCTTTTTCTTTTACACACTTGCATTTTTAAGTAGTTTTATCTCTTCACTTGACAAACTATTAGAAAAATAACAAAAGGGTGCATACGTTTCTCTGCGCATTAAGGGTCTCTATCCTGCAGTTTTTTGAAATCTAAAAGGCAATTAATTCACTTAACAGACCTGTGCTGGTAAAAAACGATTTGAGTTTGCTTTGTGTTTCATAAGTTAGTGTTCTTTATTAAAAGGCACAGCTTTCTTTTACTAATACTTTTCAACGCTATTCATTCTGATTTGCTAATGATCTTCATGTCTTTTAAAATATACTGGTAGGGTTAGTACATTAGTATCGCTGGAAGACAATAGAAAATACCATCGGGACTAAAGATTATTTCATTAGCATAAACTTGTTTGGTTCTAATCCTCTAAGTATTTGTCAATGTACTTAACTTTATTTAGTGTTCCCAAGAAATTCTTGTATCTGATGCTATCTCTTAGTGTCTGCAGAGCAACTGCCACTACTGTTTTCAGTAAGAAGATTCCCCCTTCTTAAGAAAGCTGTTGAACTATGGCTTTAGTTGGAAACAGAACTGAAGTTTCAGCAAAACTGGGAGCTGAGTGTGAGGCTAAAATACACTTGTAATTACTGAAAGTGTGGATTCATACTGCTACTCATGAATACCACATAATCTCCTGTAATACTAAGGGCTATACTTCAATGCTTAAGAAAATAAATTTAAATTTCTTCTCTAATACAGTTTCTTGTGGCCATGATATAAAAACATGAACAGATTCAGGCAGTGTTTGTCAAGTTCATTAAAGTGATATTTTTATCCCAATCAGAATCGAATCACATAGAGGTAAAGCATAATCGGACATCCTCTTTGTAAAATATCTCCACAAAAGAGACTAATCTGCCTGGTATGCTAAAAAAATACAATTTCTAAAATATAAAACAGTGGGGGATTTAGATGTAGCCAAGAGCCTCAAAATTAAGACTGATCTCTAAACCTCCCAAAGTTTTGTGGCTGGCTAGATTTTAGATCCCAATATCCTCTCCACAATTTAGGATTAATTGCCTTTTCAAACACTGTAGAAGAGACTTAGGCTTTAAAAAATGCGTTTAAAGACTTCCGGCTTCACATTTAGTAAGTGCCAGCTCAAGTTTGTTTTGGCATCATATTGCTAAAAATAGTTAACAACAAAAGAAAAGAAAACTATTTTCTTATCTTTTCAATACAAAACCTTTTCTGTGTGATGAGTTTGAAAGGATAAACAGTCCTTTTGGATATGCTGCAGGAGAAAACATAAAAAGGATCAAGTTCCTGTGCTTTTGACTGGGTTTGTTTTAATTTTTTCCCCTTTTTTAAACATATCCTTGCACACTGATATTCTTCAAACCTTATTTTGATCATCAAGTTCTACTGATGTTTTCATACTCCTGCTCTGATCATTCCCTCAGTGTCCTTCAGGGAGTCAGATTAGAATTCAGTGCTGTATTGTTAATCTAACAATTTAGAACAGAGTAATTAATCGTCTTTCTCTATCCAAAACCCAAAATGCAGCACTGAGCAAAAGGCTTCATTGATCCCAAGGAATTGTTAAAAACAAGTCCTGTGTAGCAGCGAAATGGTCTGGGAGTAGCTTTTCTTTTTCCCTTTCTCTGCCTCACCTACCCCCAAATTTACAAGCAGCTGCTATACATTCTAAGTAAGGGATTTTTTGTTTGTGGCTTACTTTGAAGTTTAAAAAGATATGCTTTTGTTTAAATTGGGGAAATATGGTATTTGATAGAGCAATTTATAAGCTATTCACATATGAATGAAGTACTACACATTTCTTCTCCAGCAAGGCATAAAGTATTTTAGAATCACGTTCTGCTGTTGAAATTATAGTTTTGCCTTTCTCCAAAGAGCCTTAATGGTGGGTCATTTACAGTATGGCTTATTGGGCCAAATTCAAATGATATTCAAATACAAATGAAGCGCTAAGGGTGAAATGGCATACCTGCACACAGTGACCCATCGATGTCTTAAGAGTTCTATCCGTGAGACAAGATGAGGTTTATTGCTCAAAGAGTAATTAATATTAAACAACTATTTGAGAGAGAATTAGTACTTAGCATTCATATGAAACAATTTCATACTAAGAAATTGCTCAAATTGTATCACATGAATTGTTCTTGGTGACATGATACTTCTTAATTTTTCCGAAAAGCCAGACTGCCTTTTTTTCCCCCTTTTACGTCCTTAGTGTTGAAAGAGAATTGCAAGGTGCAGATGCTGACTTAAAGGGAGGAGCATCTGTATTTTCCCCACTTCTTTCACTTGGGGTGAGCAGAGGATGTGGCTAATCAGAAATGTTCTGAAGGTGTTTGCCTGGAGCAGGAAAATCCTACACCTCTAACATGCTGCTCAGAACAGCAATGAGGCTGCTCTTACTCTGGCCCTGTACAGAAAAATGTGAGTTGCTAATGTCATTTGGATCAGCCCCTCTGTGCTGACTGACCATATGGTAAGAGAAGAAAGACTGGAGAGATACTATTTTTAACCAATCCACTGTTGTTGGTTTTCTCGATCATAGAATCCTATGATCAGCTGTATAGAACAAGTAATTTATGTGATTGTGTCTGCCTGTGAAAATTTACAAACTGCAGACATTAGCATATTTGTTCCATTTGTTAATATTACAGTTACAATATGATCCATTATACTACACTATGGCATCTGCTTTCTGAAGACAGTGGACTGATTGTTTGGAATAAGTGCCTGGCAGCAGCACCTATCAATCTAAAAATGTATGTTCCCTGTCCATCAAAATGAGATAAAACTGCACAAACAATGCACTTTAAAAGAAAGATTGTATTTCTGTTCTGCACATTGAAGGAGTGGCATAGAGATTTCTCTTCTGAGGGCAGAAGGCAAGGCAGTAAAAATGAGATTTAGAAACTGCATATTATTATTTCCAATCTAGCAAGTAAAAAAATCTTACTTTCTAGCTTTCTTAAAAAATGCTTGGGCCACTTTTCAAGTCCAACTGTTTTTACCAAGGTATCTGTGCCTGACTTACAAGCGACACAATGGAGCCCAGCAAAAATCTGTGCTGGGTGCTTGTGGGTCAGTGAATTTCAGGATTAACATTGGATTATGATTTTATGCCGCATCTAAGTTGCTTCTCCCAGTCAGTCCTGGTATTATCTTTTTCTAGGACTTTGAATATTTTGTGGAAATAGGATTTCTTGTAACCTAACTGGGCACTTGCTTGTTTCTATTCTATTGCAGATCTGCTTCAGCTCCTAAGGTGCTCTGTTTCTTGATTGTGAGGAGCATTGTAACCAGAATAACACTGTAACTGTACAGCACAGCTGTGAGGCATGCAGAATGGGAAGTATGATACTCGATGCTCCCTTAATGGGATGGTACTGATCAAACTTTTACCATGGAGAGCTGACTGTGAATTTGGCAGAAACGGCAGCTGCACAGCAAATAGATACATTCTGGAGACTCTGACACCAGAAATACATAATTTTAGAACGCACATATGATGAAAGAAAAATTTTACAGTGGGTCAATAGATGGATTTCCTCTAAGTCTCTGAACTTTAAGCTATATTAAATTTAGATATAGTAACTTATCTCTCTAGTAATATATTAGAGTCTTAGACTGAATGTCTTCACAACCTATTTGAGCTCCGGATGTTGCCACTTGATATCCAGTGAATCTTTTGACGTAGTTTAAGAAATTACTGTTACAAACTACCCACCTCTTTTCACTGTTGTAACTTACTGCAACCATACAAACCTTAAGCAATCATTTTTTGTAGTTTATGCCATGCAAAGAAACACAGGAGCTGTGGTTCAGCACTTAATCTACTGGTTCTGTGGTGAAGGTGGTAACTTTCAGCAGAAAGGAGCTATTGGTGGCTGAAATACCTTTTGTTTCCTTTGTAAAATTCACCAAAGCTCTTGGTGGTTGTCATAAAAAAGCAAACGCACAACTGTGTTGGCTCTGAGCACTAAAGATGATATCCTGTTAAATTGCAGTAATTTTATTATATTCAGTCATATATCTCAGTCCTTCTGCTATGTGAGAATCCAGCTCCATGTCTGAAGACATCTCTATTGAGGTTTTCATGAATTTCAATAGGTATTGCAGAGCAGGAAGGCTAGAAGACATCTATTTTACAGTTCACATGAGTTCAAAAGTGGAAGAAGGGAGACTAGTGGGACAGAGGATATTTGTTAGATGCCTTCTTTATCTTAAGCTAATATTCTTGAATGATAACTCAAACAAGCTGGCATCACCAGTTATACAAATACAACTTTATGAGGCCAGGGGTTTGAACTCATAATTATTCACTTGCATACGTGTGTATATGTGCATACATGTGCATAAGCAGTGAAAAGTACTCTGAAGCCTTTGCTGAGAAACCATCACATAGAGGTACTCAGCTCTAAGTTCTGAAGTCCCCCTCAGTGTTGTCTATTGTAATGCATGCGCTGTTACTCTCAGACTGAGGTAAAACACATGCAGGACTTCAGGCAGATGTATCAGCAAAATTAAGATCATTGGAATTGGTATCACTTTTATGATTGGTATCAGTTTTAGGAGTTACCACTTCTTAAGAAGAAGACTTAAATAAAAAATGTTTGTTCGTTGAAACTGCTTCAGACTGTGGCTGGTTGTCTGCAAGCACAGGGCATGAAAATGCAGACTATAATGTGGACAAAGAGAGCAGCGGGACAGCATCCGATAATCACAGAGTCAAGAATCATTTGAGCTGGTTGATCACAAATGCATCTGGATGAGTATCATGGCTGGAGAGACAGTCCAAAGAAACTGCATGGTGCAGTTTAATGAAAGATCAAGGACAGGATATGTGTCGAGGAATCTAAAATTATTCTGTCTAGGTCTTGTGCTACGGCTCCTACTGGGCTGCTTATAACTTGACTATAGGTTATCCGTGGACATTTAATATCATGGAAAAGGGTTCTAATAATTGTCATCCCTCTGCACATCTGTCTTGCTTTCTGCATGCTCAGTTTGCCTGTTAGAAGCTGCTATTCCACACACAAGTTAACAGACCTTGCCAGCAAAAACCTTTAAAAACCTTATGGAGAAGGTGCATTTGTATGAGGTCTCTGGTCTATTGTTTCGAGGAAATTAAATGAATAGGAAATTAAATAATCACAACAGTTGTTTATTGCTTCAAAAGAACAAAGTGCAGGCTCTTTCATGGAAGAAAAACCTAAGACAAGTGTGGATTTGCAACCTTATGCTCAGATGTCTGAGGTATGTTTTGTTTCACTTTGTTTGGTTACCATTGTATGAAAGAGGGCATTGCAACATGAAAAACGGAGAACACAAGGAAGCAATTCTTTCCTGCTGTTTCCACTTTGTGTGATTTTTTAACACCTTTGTTGGAGACCAAATGTCTGGTGTGACTTCAGTCAGGATTCCTCCCGGGCACTTTGGTAAAGCATTTGCGGTTTCCTCTTGCAGTTTGCTGCTTACATACAAGGTAAATTTAAAAAAAAAGAAAAGAGAAAATTAAGCAATTGCTATCATCTTGTGTTTCACCAGGTGAATCTCAGAGACCGGGGTCTCTGTAGTGTTTGTAGGAAGAGAAGTCTTTCACACAAGGGCTGTACTCTCTCAGATTGTCCCCACTTTTTGCAAACTGCTGGACTCTGTGCTGTTGCATTTTTTGAATAATATTTGGAGAAAACAGTAAAAAAGAAGTGAAATAATTATTTGCCACAAGGCTGTTGTGCAGAGTTCTGCCGTTCTGGAGAACAGCAAGTTTGGAAATGTTCCTTTGGAGCACGGCAGGTTTGGCCAGTCCAAGCCAGCCTTCCATTACACGGCTGGGTGCTGCCAGCCCCAAATCTGGGCTAACTGTCCCCACAGCTGAGCTCGCCCTCACCCAAGCCATGAGTCAGCACTGTCCCACCACAGCCCTTGGTGGCTTGCTGGGATGCTCTGCAAGATCCATTTCTTCCTGTCTTCACCCCACCAGGGCTGGCCCTTGGGAGGGAGAGGAGGTGTTTTGCTGTGGGCGCAGCACGGAGGGCTGGCTTTGGGAGCACGGATCCTGGCGGAGGCGGTTAGGTGGAGCGGGTTTTCCTGCAATTGTAGGGGAGATTTTCCTGTTGTGTTTCAGCCACAACTGTCTTGCAGTTGCAGACGCAGTCAGCGCTGCCACAGGATTACTGGGACAGTGGTGGCTGCTACTGCCTGTCCCAGCTGGGCTGCTGGTGGTTCCTGAGAGGGTCAGCGTGGTCCCTGTCTCCGCAGCAATGTTCCCCACAGAAGATGTAGGGCGGGATCCAGCGGTGGGTATGCGGCTGGGTGGCTTTGTGGGAATGGAGCAGATGCATATGTGTGTGTTTGCCATTGCAAGTAATTTAGGAAGTATTTTATAATGTGTTTAGCAGTTGTAGGGAGGAGTTGAGGTTTGCTCTGTTGCTGTGATGAATTATCTTTTTTGGTACTGGGAAGTCTGGAAAAAATGGAACATTTTTCATCTTGTGTTTTCAAACAAGGACTTATTGTCTCGTTAGTTGTCATAAAACCAGTTAGAGAGATAAAGGGGCATTAGCATCTGCATAGTGTTAACAACATCTGGAGCATTATCATTCTGTTTTTAAAGTAACAGATGAAGGCTGAGATATATGTTTATGAGAAGAATTTTAAAAATACGATCATTCCCTGAAGCCTGCTTCACTCCTTGTGCAAAGTCTTTCAAATTCCATTTATTTATTTGTAACTGATGAAGTTACATAACATAAAGCAGTGACATGCTTCAAGTATGATGGCTGAGAGGTGATGTTTTTCTCAAAGGAGGTACATTTGGCACCAATATGCTCAGACCAGTGGTCTGGTCACTACGGTTATTTTATATGCAAATTCTATATCCACAAAAGCCCACAAAATGCAGCATACATTTAGGAGAATCAGCAGCATGTATAGTGCTCAGGTACAGAATCATCATGTGATATTCCCAATAAAATATTTCAAGACAAGCAATTGTCTGAGAACAGGATGACATTCAGTGATGTTTGAAAGTAGGTATTTATGGAGCTGCTGGAAGAAAAAGCTAGAAGCTGTGCAGATGCATACCAGTAATTCTTTCTCAAGTGCTACTCTAGTTATTACAGTAACATTGACCTGCCTGCCAGCTGACAGGAAATCCACAATTTTGTTCTCTTTTTTTTTGAGATAAACTGTGAGACTTTTTTGTGTCATTGATGAAGAACATCCAAAGGGATGTAACTAAGCTATTATTTTCTCTTTCCATTCTCTTTTAAAAGCTACTAAGCTATTTTGTGAGTGATATTGAGAACCTTTTATTTGAGAGGCCTTTTGACGGTATTGATACAGTTGTTCAGAAGCAATTGCTCATTTTAGTTGCTTTTTCCTATTCTCTT
Source organism: Mohoua ochrocephala (assembly GCA_013398855.1). NCBI lineage: Eukaryota > Metazoa > Chordata > Aves > Passeriformes > Acanthizidae > Mohoua > Mohoua ochrocephala. Next base: position 12,032 of record VZTA01003754.1, read on the forward strand.
TTGGGATGTCCTGAAGATTATCTGCAGGACAATTAATTTGGGGATGTGAAGTAAATTAGCAAGTAGTTCAACCAAACTAGTAAGTAGTTCTGGACCCTTTTCATGTGCACGTGAATGCATACGTGTGTGTGTGTTGTCAGAGGACAGACATAGCTGGCTAGTAAAAAAAGTATTTGCCATTCATTTAATGAGGCTATTCAGCATGGCTTTTCCCAGGATCAGGATCTCCTTGAACACAGAAGAGCTGTACAAATCAAACACCACCCATATCTCAGGGCTGGAGGAAACTGGGACTCTAAGAAACAAGGACACTCTATAGTGACAGAAAGCTATAGCTCAGAAAGACAACCTTTCACTCTGCAGAGTAAGAATAAATTTGATACTGGGTCTTCTGGCTGTTGTACAGCAGCAACATAGGCTTCAAATTGCATTGCTGATACAATGCAGCCCTTTACTGCTCTTAATTTCTTAGCTTAAAGTAATGAAGTTTTGCCACAGTGTGGTTACTAAAAACTGTGAGGCAAGATTACGTGGCTGTGGATAATGACTGGTTTTATCTCAGGTCTTTAAAAAGATAACATTCTTAAAGGATGTAAATGCATTGATGAAAATATTTGAGATCACCAGGGTTTATGGTGGTATGTTTCTGCTAAATAACGCTTTCTTAAGAAATGAAACATATGTGGGCATGTCTCTGGTAAGTAATAAAGCACTACTGGCTCTTTATATAAAACGCCAATTGATATGATCTAGGAAGTCCTCAAGAGAGGTTAGGTGGAACCTTGTCACCTCCTTAGTATTTAGCTTCATCAGGAAAGAATAAAGACTAAGACTTTGAGTAAGGAAGGGGTGGTACATCACTGCACGGGCTGGGTTAGGGTGCCAAACCCTTGGGTGTCTTGGAGGCAGAACAGCTGCAGCTTGTTAACCATTAAACAAAATTTTGGACTTCTTTCTCTTCTCAGTTGATTTTGCAGTTTTCATTTTGTGTCCTCTTTTGTCAGGGTCAGAATGTTTAATCATGGACTATTTTACACATGCCCTAACTAGTTTGGGTTATCTGGGTTATTGCTGCCATTTGGTAATGCTGAGCAATCTGAGGAGAGGGCTAGTAAAGTTGTCACTACACCCCTTGGTACAGTGAGTGGGAGAAATTTAACCCTTTGAAACCTTTTAGGGAGTTGCAGTAGATGGCAGGAGACATTGGGAAGAACAGTTGGAAGGACAGGGGTCTTTCACCTGGTTCATGATCTGCAGTATAGGAAGGCAAACTATTGCTTTATCAAAAAAGCTATGAATAAAATACAGAAGTTGAAGTTAGGTTTGTCATGTCAAGGAGGCTGGTCTTAAGGCTTAGTGCAGACTATTGCATCTGGTTTTCAGGAACTGTCCACATGCCTTTTGCATGCAGCAGGGACCAGAACTATCCAAAGCCAGAAAAACCCCCTCTCAGTGGTGTCAGCTGGAAAGAGGTTGCTTTGGGATCATTCTCCTGCAACTCGACTCAGTTTTCTGTGTCTCCTCTTGGATTTTTAACTAGAGAACAATAGAAATTAAGCACATTCAAATATATTTATTGGGAGCAAATTTGGCTCAACAACTGATTGTTGAGCACATCAGAATAAAAAAGAATATAGATGTTAGATTCTCTATTTTCTCTTTTTAAAGCTCAAGAACACTGGAAAGAGTTACTTGTTAGTTGATGTAGTCTTAATTTCTTAGATTCTTAAGTTCCTTTTGTACCTGGAATAAAACAAACATATCTCGAAAGCACAGATCACTTAATACTGAAGATAATCTCAATTAGTTTAAATGAGATGGCTTTAGAGATGGCCATTTCTTCCTATTGATTTCCAAGGCACCCTGTAGAGACCCGTTCAGATGAATGTCACCATCTGCATTTAGGAACCACTGTGCAGCGAGAGAGAGGGACTGGATTCTCATTTTTTCTCTTAGTGATTTGTTACCAGGTACTTGCAGATTTTTGTTTGGGTCCACGGAGCTGAAGAATGCTCCTAAAAATCATTCTTCTAACTTAGAAGAGGAGCCTGGTACCCCAGGCTGTGGTGGCAGAAAGGTGCCCATGGTGGCCCCAGTGACACCACTAGGACAGGAAATGTCCCCACTCCCCTCAGAGCAGGACTCAGGGTCTGGCGAGGGCCTGTGTGAGGATTCTCCTTCCTAATGGAGTCGTCCTCCTTCTGGTTCCCGTTTTATTATTCTCAAGGCCAGGAAGCCTGAGCTGGGTGTTTCCTCCACGGGTGGCAGGTTTCTGTCAGAGGTCTAAAAGAGATAACCTTCAGAGCACAGGTATAATTTGTTCCTTATCCTCCACCTTCTCCCAGTTCACAGCTAACTTCCCCTTCTAATGACCTGATTAAAATCTTGATTTTTAAATACACCATTGATCTTAGGGAGTTCAGTGTACTGAGAGTAAAGCAGGCATAAATTAGAAGGGGCTCTTCAGTGTTAGACAGTAGGGGTTTTTTTTTTTGGAATAGCCAGAATCTCTTAATATCCTTTGCAAATCGACAGAATAGAACTCCGAGAAAATGTGTTCATTCCTTTAAAAAAGTAAAAAAATCTTTTATAGGCTTTTTTGAGGATCACATATGAGGACCAGGGAACAGGACAGTGAGAGGTTAACACTCTGTATTTTGTAATGTGTCTATAAATACAAGGAGCTTTAGTTCATCAAAAATACGTCTTGCCAGTAGTTTAAGTTCTATGCGGTGGGTGAGGTCACACCTTCATACCTGTGACCTGTTCCTGGGACATTTCTTGCTGTTATTTTCAATGCTCTCTTTGATAAGAAAGCAGACCCTGGGGTTCTTCTGTGAGAACTTAAAATGTCATTATCTAGGTGAAGGCATGATTACGAATTTAAGTAATATCCATGATTCCCTTTACTTAGCTGTGGGGAAGGAATCCATAGAATAACTTGGTGGGAAGAGAATGCAATCATTTCTTTCTGCCACCCTAAGAACTCCTCTGAAAACTCGCAGTAGCTTAATGGCTCCAGTGTTTCCAAGCTGCACTAACATATCTGTGTGTGTGACCCCTTGTGACTAGAAGGAATGTGCTGGAACACAATTTCTGAGTATTGCTGTTGCTGTATCATCTACGCTCAGATCAGGGTGTACTATGTCACCTAAGGCATTAATCAAGCTGGGGAAATGTGGGAGATTTCCAGCTCTACCGTGCAACCAAAGCCTTATTAAAACTGGTGGGTTTGTGTGGGTAAAATTATTTTACCTCCCTTTTGTTGTAGAGAGGCATCTATATCAAGGAAGCTCTTAGCTTGAACTGAGTGAGGAAAAAAGAATGGTGTGGTATATAGCAATTTGTCCCCTTTGGTCGGTTTTTGAGGCTTGCTCCAGTTGTTGTTTTCTGTGCTGCCAGTATCCAGACCAAGACGTGAACTCAATATTTGTTCTTATCTAGCTATGATATACCCCAGAATAAATACCAGTTTCTCAAATGGAGAGTGTGAATTTAGTTGAGGAGGTTTTTGGAACAGACCTTCCACCATAAATTTAATTGGAGGTCAATGCTGATTCACATGTGCTAAAGATTAAACAATTGATTGCTTTCCTTCCCCTGAAGAATTTTGAGGAAATATTAAATCTTGTATCTAAAGAATGTAAAGCTACAGGAGTTGCAAAAACATAAAAAATTAAGGCCAAAAAGCATTCCAAGTGTATAGCAGTATAGGTTTATGTGCACATGTGTAATATTGTACCTAATATATTACTATATACAATATTAAATCAGCAATTTATTGATTGCTTTGGGATTTACAGGACATGACCCTTTTTTCCCCTCTAGTCTGTTAGTTTTTGAGCCTTAGTTATTGTTTTATCTCCCCTGAGAAGGAATATGTGATGTTGTGCCAAAAACCTTAATTCTGTGAGATGTTCTTGTCTCCCTGAATAACATAACAGGATTCATCTTTTCAAAAATATATTCTCCTACTAGCATATGTTTCAACCAGAAAGGGATTATTGTCAAGGCTTTATATCACTGCAAACAGCATAGCAGGTGTGTTTTTGCTGTATTGGTATCATTTAAATGTTGCAAACAACTATCTCAACATTATGGAAACACTGCATGTAACTTCTAGACAAGGCAGATGATCTTTTTTCTGTCAATGAAAATGTATGAATAGGATGATCTAGTAGTTTTCTTTCACGCTGAACATTTGCTTTTGCATATCGGGAGCTGTTGAACAGACACTATCCTTTGAATATTTATTAATTTGCACTGCTTTGATAAAAGCCAGTGGGAAAACAAGTATTTGCTTGCTTCGGGGTGTGTGCAGCTTGCTTTCTTTACTGCTGTAGAAGTTTTCCTTAAACATTTCTGAAGAAAAAAATATGATGTTTGATTATTAGTTCACAAACTACACTATTTACATGAATATCTCACTCGCTGTGCTGCTGGCAATTGTTGGCATTATGAGTACTCACAGATTTCGATATCTGTGGTGCAGAAGGTAAAATCTGTAATGGAGTAGGGACTACCTGGGCTATGCAGGAGTTCATTGGTTTGATGGCATTTGAAATGCTGATTGAATGGGATGTGGGACAATCACGTTCACTTGTTGGAAAGAAAAGTTTTCCCCAGACAATTTTGTGTATATCCTAGAAAAGGACAGAAAAAGGCAAAAAAAGAATAGTATTTTCTTTTCTTTTTTTTTCCCACTGTTAACAGAAGAAATTGAAAGCTGGGGTTTTTTAATAGCCTGTAGGAAGTTTATGACAAGAACAAAAATGTAAAATTTTACTTTTATTGCGCACTTAACAGAAAAATGTTGCCACTTCGAAAGCTACAGCGGTGTATTACAATAGTAACCTGCTTAAGCACGCCATGGATTACTCAGGAATAGTGTGGGTGTTGACCGTAATTCCCCTTGTACTTAAACCTGGGATACACACATGTATGGACACACACACATGCATAGCGTATTTTATGCATTTCATACTTACATTTTGTATTCAATTTCTTTTCATATTTGCATAATGGCGGTTTAATAAGTTTCGTTTTCTATCTGAAAAAGTTGGCAAGTGTTTTCAACAAAAATACTTAATCTTCAGGTGTTCAACCTTTAAATTAACCAGTGGTCTTGTCTCCATCCTATATATGAGCTTGGAGGACCAGGGTTGAAATGCCCTTACTGCAGCAGCCGTTCCATAGTAGTCCTAACACAGCAAACTTCTAGAAAACATGACCAGGAAAAATGCTATTCAAGCTTGCTTAGGCATATTTTGGCTATAATTCACCAAACCACTACAAACTGTGATTTTACCAGAGAGAATTTTCAAGGAATTTTTGGAACATGCCACAAGTCCAACTCTTTTTTGCCCAGTGCTATTTGTTAGTGAGATGCTTAAAATTTCTAAAATGGCCTACAGCTGCTTCCTCCTGCAACAGGACTGAGTTCACTACAATTGAAATGAAACAGCTTTAATTCATGCCATGAGCCCCACCTTTACAACGGTGGAAAGTGAAGTTTTGTAGGACACTGTTTTCCACTGCTTTTCCACTCCTGATAGACTCTGTTCTCACCTTTCCTGAAGGTTGTAGGATCAGCTGGAATAGAAAAAGAGCGGGAGGCACTGTGTGGCATGCTAAAACATTGCCTGCTAACTTTATTGTAATGGCTAGGGATTTATTCAGTGTGGGGAGAATTCTGTGGTGTTTTACTGAGCAAAAGGGATCTCAATATACTAGAATTTTTGACACATTCATTTATAAGTGTAGTTTTATATTTGTGGTGAGTTGACCCTGGCTGGATGCCAAGTGCCGACCAAAGCTGCTCTGTTACTCCCCTCCTCAGCTGAGTAGGGGAGAATAAATATAATGAAAGGCTCATGGGTCAAGGTAAGGACAGGGAGAGATCACTCACCTATTGTCACGGGCAAAACAGACTCGACTTGGGGAAATTAATTTAACTTTTTACCAATCAAATCACAATCGGGTAATGAGAAATAAAATACCTTCTCCTCCACCCCTTCTTCTCGGGCTTAATTTCATTTCTGATTTTTCTGCCTTGTTCTCCCTAGCAGCAACGAGAGATGGGGAATGGGGGTTGCAGTCAGCTCATCACGAATTGTTTCTGCCACTCCTTCCTCCTCGGATGGAAGACTCCTCACACTCTTCCCCTGCTCTGGTGTGGGGTCCATCCCACAGTTCCTACAGCAGTTCCTACAAGAACTTTTGCAACATGCATCCTTCCCATAGAGTGCAGTTCTTCACCAGCTCTACAGTGTGGGTCCCTTCCACAGGGTGCACTCCTTCAGGAACAGGCTGTTCCAACACGGGCCCGTCACGGCGTCACAAGTCCTGCCAGGAATCTGATCCAGCATGGGCTTACTACCGGGTCACAGACTTGTTTTGGCATTCGCCTGCTCTGGTGTGAAGTCCTGCAAGGGCTGCAGGTCAATCTCTGCTCCACTGGGAACCTCTGCAGCCTGCAGGGAGACAGCCTGCCTCACCAGGATCTTCACCATGGGTTTGCGCAGAAAAATTCACGTTGCCAGAGGTTTATGACCAGAAAGGAGACAGAGGAGTCCTGTAAATTTATTCATGAACAAAGGGAGAGGCCATAGGGCATTTCCCCTTGGGGTCTCTCAGATTGCTGGAGGATGCAGCCTCCATTTCATCCTAATTTTTCTGGCTGCATCACCATCTCCCTTTCCCCATTGGCTAAGGTACTTGGAAGGTACAGACTTCCCAATTCACTCATTATATGTTCCCCTTAACATGCACACACAAACCCACACCACTCCTTTGTATAACATAGCTCTATAAAGTCTTTGTTCTTCTTCTCAAAGTTCAGGAATTTAGCAAGACCTTGGCTGAGCAGCAGCCCATGTCAATCAGTAATGTTTTCTGAAACCGATGGTTTCTCCTGTTACTTCCCTGCCTACAAGCAGATTCACACCATCTGTTTGTAAGGACACATTCATCTTATTCCTTTCAGGTTGCAGGGAAATCTGCACCTGGAGCATCTCCTCCATCTCCTTATTCCCTGTCCTTGTTGTCTGCAGAGCTGTTTCTCTCACATACTCTCACTCCCTTCTTCTCTGGCTGCAGTTGCTTCTCTGCAGTAACATTTTTTTCCTTCCTAAATCTGTTATCTCAGAAGTTATCCCGCTGTTGCTGCTGGGCTATGTCTTGGCAAATGAAGGTGTTAATGCCACCTACAAGATATGTCATGCTTGTAACCAGAGGTACAGAGATGCTAATTCCACTACTGTTAGTAGAAGTCTCGCAATGAACCAGATTGATTTGGGGGTTTCATTTAGTGCATGTTTACAACATACTGCATAACTAATCATTATGTGCCTGGGGAGATGTCAAAAATTCAAAGTTACTTAAGTATATTTTTGTTGTTTAAATAACATTTGTTTTGACAATTACTTCTATTTTGATATCTGCTCTTAAAAGTGCCTCCTGTGGGTAGAAAAATAATACTTGTCATTTCAATGACATTTTGGTTATAATATAATTTTCTGCCAGTAATTCCATATTTTTGCAAATAAGAAATTGTGTACTTGAAATTCCTTCTTTCCTTCCTGTGTCCGGAGGCTTTGTGCCTTTCAATTTTTGAGCTAGGTTGAATATGGAATACAACCATATGCATATATAAACCATGCATGTTGTATTTCTGCCTAGTCTTCCTGTTTTCTGTAGCTATGGATTCTCCACCATTCTCAAGGAAGAAAAAAAAAAACAAACCAACAAACTCGATATGAAACCTTAAGGCAAGGGCCAGTGAGTTTGAAAGATTTTGTAGCTAGATCATCAGCACACTGATCTGTACTTTAGGCACCTATTTAAAAGTGAAAGCAGAATTGTAGTAGATTAAAGAGTAATCATTTGATTGTCCAGAAAATGCAGCCCCTCTTTGGTGGGGGGCTCTCAAAGGATTCATTATTCAGTCCCAGGTGTGGTGTGTTTTGACTTATTTGCAACTGCAAAAGAAAACAAGGAAATGTAATTTTTTGGTTTCTATCAGTGTGCTCAGCTTTGTTTACCTTGGAAGATAGGTTCTTATTCCAAGACGTTTACAGTCTGAGATCAGATTTTGGCACCCTTGCTCATACTGAATAGCATTAGTTAGGGCTGAACTGCTGCTCATTCAGGTCAGATAGATTAGAGTTAGTCATCAATTGAGATGGTGGTATTTGTGTAGAGCCCCAATGGCGATTCAGACATCTTTCTATGAGGCAGTGATGCAAATGTTTTTCTGCTGCTTCTAGCTGTTTATCTATACATTTCTTGTATATGAGTACCATAAAAAAGCCTTTGCTTAAAAAAAGCGCTTTAAGAAGGAGACAGAATGAATGAAACTGTTTGGCACATGGAGGAGCAGAAGGAATTTTGTACAGAAAGATTAGCATAGAAGAAAGCCCTGTATTCTGAACGTGGTCCTAAGAAACAAACCTGAAAGGCTGGCAGGTTTTCACAGGGCTGCCAATAGATGAGCAATGATTAGTTTGTCTTTTTAAACATTGTCTCCTGCCAAGCCCAAATCCCCTTCTCCCTTTTCCAGTGCAGCATTCAGCCTGCAGGATAAGGGGATGATGAGGTAGACAGTTGTGGTGTGGAAGGGATTCAAACAATGTGAATGAGATTTTGATCTTCTGGGACTTCTGTGAGATAGAGAGTGAAGAGGAGGAAAGACAAACTGGTCTTCATTTGCAGAAGAGGCTTTAATCTCTTCTGTGCTGTATGGCTATGGCTGACAGGGGAGTTGTCTTCCTGCTTATATTAAATTTCCAGACGTTTAATTATGACCAGATGCACCGTGCAATTATGGCAGCTGATGGATAGCTATAAATGAATTAGTCTTTGGCAAACTGAACTTTGTTTCAAATAAGATCAGCATCACAGAAGATACAGGAAAGCAAATTTTGTGGTGGGGTCAGTGCATTTTTTAAATGCTCAGATTTCTTGGCAGAATAAAAGGACGCATTAGTGCAAAGAGGCAAAGTATCCTAATTTCTAAGCATACCTCTGGAACAGACGCCTGGCTGCTCTTCCCACACAGCAAGGAGGACTAAATACCAATGGTGAAGTCTGAACCTTGCCTCTGTTTGCTGAACTTTCCTTTTTGCTTTGGTTCGTGTTGGGGTTATAGGTAGCATTCCTGTCACTGCCACCACGCTCCCCACACTAATTGTCATGAAGTACAGAAGATTCAAGCATGCTTGGTTCCCAAGGCTGCTAATGAGCCTTGAGCTTTTCTCACCCTTAATGAATCAAGGTTTGTTTGTGGGGGATTCTTGTCCTTCTGTCTCTTTCCCTGGACAGGGGAGGAGTCAAGAGTTCACACAACAGAACAATGACTTTACAGTGTAAAGATGATGCAGCTGTGCCATCTGAAGCCGTCCTCAGTTATGAGCAACAAAGCTTAAATAGATTGTACTGTGAAGAGGTACAGCTCTGTGAGTGTGAAGCATAGCTTTTGCTTCTGCTTCACTGACCTGTCTGCTTGCGGCAGTGACGGGCCCTTGACGGGAGCTTAGGCAGGGAGAACCGCGTAGGGCGACTCTTTCAAAACCACTCTCTGTAACACTGAGCGCAGGAAAGGAAGCAAAATGAAGTTTCAGTTGATCTCTGATGGGGGTGTGCTGCTGCCTTCTCCAGAAAATCCCATGCCCTCCATTCAAAAATCATTGATTCTAGTCCAAATCCACTTCAGGGGTTTAATAAGGTAACTAAAGCAAGCCATAGTTCGTATGTTCTAGGAGTAGAGAGTACACATATAAAGTGAGTACTTACACAATCACACACACAAACTCCTCCTAGGCAAATCACACATTTCACTACCTTACTGTCTGGAGGCTCTTCTTGTGTTAGAGGTTAAGATCATCACAAATTTGGGCTAAACTACGGTTTGGCATCTACCTAATTCATCTTCATTTGGGCATTTCAGTAATAACACTGTGCGCTCCCGTGTCTATATTAATCTTACTACAAACATGTATGTGATAGACACTTTGGCATATGTATACAGGTATATATGCACAAAAATACAGGTGCATATAAATACAGCTGCATGTGTTCTTGAAATACATAGGAGTCTATCGGTATATGATGTATATCTTACATACGTATAGGATATCACGTGCTTCCCTGGAAACATTATTCCTCGTGTTTATATCCGTATATATATTTGCACAAGTAAACACAGACACGTACTCTAAATGCTGTGCTATTGCTACAGTAGCAAGTGAAAATTTCAATCTGATAAAATAAGTCTTTTAATGCTAATAGAGATTTTAAATTTATCGGTTATAATATTCTGGACTAATCCTTGCTATACAAAGTTGAAAGGGTTTTTTAAAAGTTTTACTAATAGATGAGTGAAGCCAAAAGTAGCATCTGCAACAGAAATCTAATTTTGCTGTAATAGGCTGTTTGAAGTTTATCATTTTGGGTTTTAATAATGCACAGAAACATCTGCTGTTTTCCTTGATCGTATGAGAGAGAAAGGGAAAGAGAAAATTAAGAATGTTTGGGTTTTTTTCATTCCTGAGTTAACAGAGAGGGGGGAAATAAATCAGTTTAAATACCTTGATGTGTGTATGTGCAGGTTCAAAGCTTTTGATTGCTCTCCCGCCCAGCGTTGACAGACCAGGGAGCAGTGGCGAAAGTTGACAACCCCCCACGGCTGACCCCTCATGTTTTCTCTTGCCTAATCGAATTTTACGTGTGTTTCCAGATAGCTGATCAGCTTCCCTGGATTTCGCTGACGCCACAGGAAAGCTTTGCCTGAAGATGGAAACACTGGAGTCAGAACTGACCTGCCCTATCTGTCTGGAGCTGTTTGAAGACCCGCTGCTGCTGCCTTGCGCTCACAGCCTCTGCTTCAACTGCGCGCACCGCATCCTGGTCTCCCACTGCGCCACCAACGAGCCAGTGGAGTCTATCACCGCCTTCCAGTGCCCGACCTGCCGCTATGTCATCACCCTCAGCCAGCGCGGTCTAGACGGGCTCAAGCGCAACGTCACCCTGCAGAACATCATCGACAGGTTTCAGAAAGCCTCGGTCAGTGGGCCCAATTCCCCCAGCGAGACCCGCCGGGAGCGGGCGTTCGATAACAACAGCATGTCGTCCTGCGAGAAGGTCCTCTGCCAGTTCTGCGACCAGGACCCTGCCCAGGAGGCGGTGAAAACCTGCGTTACCTGCGAGGTGTCCTACTGTGAGGAGTGCCTGAAAGCCACTCACCCCAACAAGAAGCCATTCACCGGCCACCGTCTCATCGAGCCTATCCCGGACTCTCACATCAGGGGATTAATGTGCTTGGAGCATGAGGACGAGAAAGTTAACATGTACTGTGTGACTGATGACCAGTTAATTTGTGCCTTGTGTAAACTGGTCGGGCGACACCGTGACCATCAAGTGGCAGCTTTAAGTGACCGCTATGACAAGCTAAAGGTCAGTGTTCCCTATCGGTTTTTTTTAGCCAAGCAGTGTGTGGCTGGGAAGGAAAGTACCCTTTGGTTGCATGATAAAGTCCTCATTCGGGCAGTGGTTGGGAAAGGCAGATGTGCGATTTCTAATCGTATGAGATACGCGTACAGGTCTCTATGTGCGATGAGACACATAGAGACACGGGTCTCATGTAAACGATGTCAGATTTACTTAAGAAAAAATTCCTCACTTGTGTTTGGATTTCTCTAAAGCTACCATAAGGAATACGCATCACCTATTTAGGTGAATTTTCTTATCTACCTGCAGCTTTTCTCCGGGCAGCTGGCAAGGTTTAGTGCTGACTAGACATACACAGGCACTGATTGAAATGTCAGGCATTCTTTGCATATGCTTTGCTGTTCATTATTTTTCATTAGGTTGCTTTCATTGTGAAAAGCCCTTCACATCACCACTAACAGGAGATGCATTTATCTGTGCTGGCTTCAGGGATGCCAGCTGCCCATCCAGCCAGGGAAGCCGAATGCCGGCTCTGCTCTTCCCGCGCTGCCTCCCACCGGGCTCGCAGGCAGTGCAATCCTGGAAACAAAGCCAAAATTGTTTCTGATCTTCTCCTGGCATTCCCACGGTTCAGCAAGCTTCTGGCACATCTCCTGCCAGGTAGCTGGGAGGCTCCAGCAGCCTGGCCCTGCGCAGGACACCCTGGGCAAGGTGGCAGTGGGCAGCCAGGTCTCAGTGTGCTCCGGAGACTCCTCCAGGCTGCCAGCGGAGGCAGAGCTCCTGCTGAACATTGAGGCCGAGGCAAGTGGCCTCACACCCACCTGGGTGTATGTTTCTCTCATGCTGAGCCCCGTGCTGCTGTAGAGCCAAGGCAGGAATTAGGCATCCCGCACTTTCCTCCACCCACTCCCTCCAGACGGTCTGCATGTGCCTATGTGCAGCTGTGGGGGGATTTTTTAAAGATGGACTGCAATCAAGAAATCGCAAGCATGGAGAGCAAGGCTCATCTGCTGGCCTTCCCACACAGAATTTTGAATGTGGAAAAGAAACTGAATTATAGGTTTAACTAACTTAAATACTTTCAGATTAAAGTGTGTGGCTGCACACGGCTGTGATAACTTTAGGTAATTGCTGGTGAAATCTGCATACACATTCTGTGTGGGTTTTGTGCCTCTATGCTATGCGAACATGCGGATGGTATTCTATGATTTATATTAACATAATGAAAGACATTTCTTTACCTGGACCTGATAACTTCCTTTCATCTCTTAAAGACCTTTCTATTTACCAAAGAGGAGTTGTTATTTTTGCTTTCTTTTTCCCTGAACTAATTTGTTATTTTAATAGTTTTGATAACATTGGCATGGGCTATAAGCATGAATAGGGGCATGGATTTACAGTGCTTTTTAATAATCCAGTGGGTTTACATGCTTAACAGGTGCTACTATTTAGTAACATAACAATGTATTGGTTACCACCTTTATACCGGTAGGACTATGCTACTTAACATGAAAGACCTTCAACATTAAATACTGGATAAGCATATTTTTGAGGATGTAAAAAAAGTAAGAAACATTTCTTGGTGTTGATGTACATAGATAACGCAAGTCTTGAAAGAAGACTTTAAAAGGCGTGTCTTCTCCCTCGCGATCTTGGACTTGGAGTACTGTAGATAGGAAGAAAATGAGGGTATTTTTGCATGATCTGTGTCTTTTCTGCACAAAGACGACTAAGCAAACTCTGAAGATTTATCTCAAAAAGAAAAGTGACATTCACATTGGATGTCACTCAGTTTAGCTAACCTGGCAAAAGCCTACTAAAGTACTTTACACCAGCCTCCTTGAAGACTAATTAAAGTACTAATTTAATGGTTAGCATAGACTTGAGCCAAGTAGCTCTTGACTCAGAATGACAACTCCTAGCGTTATTTATATTATTTGTAGGATTTTTTCGAGATGCGAAATTTCTTTGTACCCAAACCGTACAAAAGACGTTTACACAGACTGTTATTAGTCTATGTGAAATCCCGTTCCTACCCTCTTGGTCGTGAAGCAGCCTATTTCATGCTGCAAATACCAGTGATGACATCAGTCATGCCAATTATGCCACGTATACGACACATTTATGCTCCTGTCCAGGAACATTAGGACAAGTGGTTTCCATGCAGATCCAACATCCATTCTCCATTCATAAGAAGGTAATCTGAAAGTAACGTCTTCCCTTTCCTCATTACCTCTCCCGTCACAGCAATTAGTTCTGGTTTACAAATCAGTCTTAGAAAATGAGATTTTCAGTTCTGTAGATTAGCATTAATCCCCTAGAAGTAATGGAACGATACCAGTTCACACCAGTGTTTGGTAGCTGATGGGCAAAAACTTCAGGTCCATTTTCACATTCAGGCCTCTTCCTCCTCCTTCCTTAAGGGTCATATGACCGCTTGAATCACTGGTTTTTCTGCTAACATAATGTTAGGCATGAGATTGCAGATGGTCTTTATCAACTTACAGGTAATGTGCACACACCATTGGCAAATTAAATATTGAAATGGATTAGAAAATCCTCACTTGAGAAAATGGGTTGTTGCTTGCTGTATTGCTGCTGTGCCTTTTTAGCATACATGGGGTTTGTTATATAGGCTACCCAAATCTTTAAAAAAAATTCCGAAAGGATGGGAATGAGGTAGCCAATAGTAAAGTGGATCCGTGAAAAAATGTGTGGTTAACTTCATCTTTCAAAAAGAAAAGCAAAACCACTTAGGTGACTCTTTCTTTTGATTTTTCTTTTTAAATCGACACACTGTTGATACTAACCACAGCAACTGGTGCTGTTCTGGGTGTTAAGCTATGCTAATTACTTACATTTTCTTGCAGTGGTGTTGCTAATGATTTAAACAATATCTGACCCATCCTCAAGCGTAAGACAAAAGATGCCATTACAATCTAGCTCCTTTTGTGGCAAAAATGAAACTCCTTAAACAGGAGTTCTGTACACTTGTCCAGCAGAGGCGTCTACGCTGAAGCGTGTTTAAGTCGGCGTGGCAACTATTGTGGACATCTCAAAATGAGAAAGTATTTTCCTTTGGCAACTACATCTCCAGCCTTGAAAGGTGCTTCTATTTCTCAACTTGTATTGGGGCAGAGGGGATCGAGGGCCTTTGTGTTCCTTCAGGAGCAACCCTTTCTTGCTCAGCTACACAACCACGATACCACCTTCACGCTCATTGTTGGTTTAGCGCTTATAGATGCGCTTTGTTTTTTGTTTATCTTTTTAAAGTTGATCATAGACAGATGCACATTAGTAATGGAAAAAACAACAAACCATGACCGAAACAGAGAACAGGAAATATACTGGTAATACTCTAGATTTATAATGTGGTGATCAAAACTGTGATAAGTTAAAAACAATTTTTATGGCAGAAACAATCCTTATGGCAAAAACAAACGCTTTTTTTTGCCTCGAAAGAACAAATTCCTGTGCTTGCCACATCACATTACCTCAAAGAAAATATTTATGGCTAATTACTTTTCATATTTATTCTCTGCTTTTTGTCTTGTTGCAATGAAAAGGAAATGACAATTTAAACACACATTCTATTTTTCTTTCTGAAAAAAATTAGTAAAATTACCATTGCTTGATAGATACATTTAGACTCATGAACGTGAAGAAAAAACCCAGTAGGATAAGATTTATTTTGAACAATTGAGAATATTTGAGGGAGAACGAACTCATAAGGCATCAATGGAAATATATCACTCATTTAATATTTGCAAGGAGCGATGAAGAGATATAAAGAAAAGAGAAAGATAGATGGTAGAACATATTTTGAAATGGTGTAAAGTCAGCATAACACCACTGAAACTTTTTTTTTTACTTTTCTTCATATTTACTGATAATTTAACCTCTAAAATACATCTTCTTGTCAAAAAATGGTTTTGGCACAATTTTTCTAATGCGTGGTCAAGGAAGATCTGCAGAATCAAACTGTTGTAGCTTAGCTTTCATTCACCATACTTCAGTTTGAAATTTGTTAATGCTGATTTTTTTGGGGAGGCATGTTTCTGAAGCAGGGCAGCTCTCCGAATAGCGCTCAGCAATTCCAGAAACAAAAGGAGCTTCTTGTTTGCCTGGTTTCCAGCTAGTTTTAGTGGTAGAATCCATACACATCTGTTTTTCCTACACTGTTGATTCAGGATGCAAGGATTACTTTTTCTGTTGTGTGTCAATTCAACTACTCACGAATATTAAAGGAATAGGAATTGTTTCCGCATAGGGAGAAATGAATTCAGCTCATATAAACCTTTGACTGTATAAAGGAGGAGACTTCATCAAGTCCACAGCTACTACAAACAGAATGCAAAAATATGTCTACTTCTCTACTACATATATATTATAGATTAAAAAACTTTTCATGTTCAAATGACTTTGCAAAGGTTCTAGCGAAATATGTGTTGAAGCTTTCCAACTATTTTTATACGGCATTATTTTGTAATGTCAGCTTGATCATTAATTGATGTGCTGTAGTGTTATAGGAATCCAGCACTTACAAGTATGTACTCCTACAAACAGTGGGCTTGACAACCCAGGAACATTGGTTTCTGGACTTACACATAAATATATTATGCACATATATGTAAATATATGTCTATATACATTCCATGCCTATATTTAAAGTGCTTGTGTCAGTATGTAAAACCAATACTAATATTGCATAATTATATACCAATATACGTTGGTATTTATGCCTATGTAGAGCTGTCTAGCATAGAAATGCGGGTAATTTTTAGTCATGTCTAACTTAAGGAATATCTAGAATTTTGAATTTGAAGAAATAAACATATGCCTGTGTTTTAAGTAAAAATATACAGTTTCATATATATGTGTAGGTCAGTAAAACTATATTTAATCATATATATATAACCCATACATTAATAGATTTACTTGTTATCTAGTTTTACAATTCTATGCATATATCCTTTATAGTTGCTGAATATTTTCATATCTAAATTTATAGTTTCTCTGCATACCCTTAACTTTCCTTTCTGTTTAATGGAAGCTATTTTAATAAAATCCAACTGATACTGATGCCTTTTTGCTGGTCCTGAAATCAACTGAACCAGACACAGTTAGATGATTAAAAAGGGGTTACCTCTATAAGGATCCATCCCTAGGTGCACAACTCGCTAGACGGAAAGCAATGAAGATGCACACGTAACACGAAGCGCATATAATTTTTATGTTTAGCAAATTAGCATAACTACAAGAATCCCCAATTGGAGACATAAGTGATGAGGTAATTCTTCCCTGGTTCTACCCTTTTCTGAATTCTCCCCCATCTTAGATAGGAACTAAACTTTGTTTATGAAAATGTGTCTCGGAGAGCTGGTTTCAACTTTGGCTTCCCAGAGAATCTAAGCTTGGACTCCCAGGCCTTGGAGCCACTGGGGAATTTATTTTGTCTTTCTGTCTAATAAAGTAGGTAAAATACTAGCTATGAATACAATAATAGGTTACAGAGCTACAAAAATATATGTAAAGGATATAGAGAATATAGAAAAGCAAAAAGGCAAAAATCAATTCGGCATCAATATATAAAGACATAGTATGTCAGCGTAATAGTGATATGTGTTATTAAACATTTAGATAAGTGGCACCTTCCTTTACGTTGTACTTAACAGATTGAGATTGTTACTTTCTGTAGTGCCAGTTCTGCAAGTTTAACATATAGTTAGAACATCATATCCAACCTGGCAAAGTATAGAGCTCATGGACCTTCATTATTATTAGATTAGATGCAGCTTGATATCATGTTATTATTAAATTAGATAGCTATTGATAGATATTTCAGTGTGTAATTTTTAATGAAATTAAAATGATGAATGGTCACAGTGATTAGTATGGAATATTATTTGATATTACTTAATTATTTAACCCAGAAATAGATGCAAAAATATAACTAACTGGCTATGCTTCAGTATTTGCAAAGATCAAAAAATATAAAGTTGTTGCATGGAAGAGGATTGATGGAGGAATCAGCTCTTTTACTACAATGGTTTTCCATCTACATTTATTTTATTACATTGAAATATACTTATGAAGGTAGCCTTTAGAGAATTTTCTCTTTAGTTCAGTGTTATCTGCAATGTCTGTTTCCTCCATTTGGTATTTCTTTGTCAGAGTTTAGAAGGATTAACACAGAAAGTGTTAATAGAGAACATCAAAATTAGTCTTTCATGGGGGGAAGTGTGTGTGTGTATCTGTTATTTTAGATGCATTTTGAAGTTCTTCATGTACATGAATGTGGATAATGAACTATGACTTTACAATAGCTCCAAGAACTATGAAATTAGGGGGTTTTATCTGCCCAAGTTCCCTTAAATAATATAAGCCATAGTTTTTTATAACTTAATTTCACAAATTTAATAGTTGGCAAGTCTTCCACATACTACTTATTTCCTTCAATTTTAGTGGAAATGATGGTGTTGAAGGTCTAATCTATTCAGGAAGAACAAAAGAATTAAACAAAATTGTGAATAGTACAGCATTATTATCTTTGTTTTCATGACTCTGGTTTCCAGGGAACCCAGACTAGAAGTTAAGTAAAATATATTGTCATATTTTTCCATGGTTCTGGTCCAAACTCTTCAGACAACAGACTTTAAGTCCATGTTCAGGCTCTAAACTGGTGTATTGTAATGACCTCTTGCCTGACCCTTCCTTGCTGATGTGTTTTTAGATAATACAGCACTTGAATATTGTTGGTGGAATATAATTCACGACAGATACTTCCTTGGAATGAGGATTTGTGTAGAAACAGTAAATAGTAAAGTGAAAAACTTGGAAATTAAGCAAGTAGATGAGTATAAAGGCAAACCAACAAACTACTTTAGAACGCTGGGCACAGGTTTAGGAAATGTAGTCTTCCTACCAGAGTAACAAAGACAGTGGTGGTAACAGGAAAAGTAACAAACAAGTAGTCTTCAAAAGCAGAATATTTATGGGTTTTAGCATAACAGTGCATTTTGTTATAACTGATAAATAGAATGAGCTGGTTAATTGTTTTAGTGCTTTACCAGGGAATGACAGATAGTTGGGGGCACAAGGCTAAAACCACTCAACGTGGACAGTAGGCTAAAACACACAGTCTTCAGTGGCTTTTGGAGGTGTGTGAAGGGTATAAATGTGTATGTCTGTACTTTAGGTATGTATATTCTGAACTTATTTTAAAACATAACCTCATTCGAATGAAAATATTTTAAAAGATAATATGGCAGAAATTGCACTTTCAGACAAATATGAAGGTTGTCAATAATAGACTTTAAATAGGATAAGAACCCACCCCAAAATCTGGATGTAAATATCTCTCAAACAAGCACTGCAGAACACTCATTATGCAGATATTTTTTAAGACTTAATTTAATATGTTCAATTTCTCCATGAAGAGAAACCCAAATTATTTTAACTCTGACCAGTAATGACACACAATTATAGGAGCGTGAGATGAAGATGGAGAACTAAAGCATTTCAGTTCTCCATCTTATATTGAATAATTTTCATGACCTCTTATATTTTATTTTTTTTACATTTTCTGATCTTAAAACACATATAAATTCAGCAACGATCCCAGTATACTACATTCAATTTTGGGCTTTACAACTGTACATCTGTTATGTTTTATTTTGGCCCTCTTTCTTCAGTAAGATGTACATTTCCTATCAGAACAACAATACTTGTATGTGTCATTAGCACCCTGAACCTTGCATAGGTTTTATACCAAAGAGAAACAGTGCCTAATTTGGAGCACCTCAACAGTCCATGCCAAGGGAAACTCCTGCAGAAGGTCATGGACTGGAAAGCCGTGTTGGGTTGCTAAAGCACACTTTGGACTAAAAGCCTGATCTGGGTGACAAGACTGTGTGTTCCCTTTCTCTCCCGTTTTTACCTCTCCCCAAAACCAGTCATCCAGACCCCTATCTCTGTTGGCATGCCTTGACTGTCCAAGTTTGCATTTCTTGAGGATTGAAAATTTCCTGTCTAAATGTAATCTCAGTCTTATTTTTTGAAACCCTGAGACCACAGGTTCCCACACTTCAGTAGCCTCCCCCCCAAAACTCACCTCTGCGCTTCTGGAGATGTTCTGGCTGTTCTGAACTGTGGGACTATAAACTGTGAGACTATGAGTTTTGTTATTTGTTATGGTACTGTCAAACTTTGAAAGAGATTAAAGATGAGCAACTGTTCACAACATGTGTGTCTCGTGGTAGAAGCATTAAGCAGACTCATTAAGCTATAGCTAATGACAGCGTGTGCAAAATTTATTTCCAAATTAAGCCAGCAGCATGTGGAGATTACAACTCATTCAAACTGAATTTGAGCAATATCTACCCTAGTACCAAGTTACTAAAGAGAAGAGAACATTCTGATCAGTGTTTGAATGAGGGTACATCTGAATAGGTATTTAAAATATTTTATTTCTGGTCCAAAGACTTGAAGCATATGCATGCAAGAAGTCCCTTCAAAGCAGTAATTCAAATAATTATTAAAATACTGCAAATAATATCTGAATGACATAGTTTTTTTTAAAAAAAAACCTTTAAAATTCTTAATCCAAAAATAGGTATTTTCAATGCCTTTCCCAATATAACGAACTGGACTATATTCTGTAAACTATAAAAGGGGAAAAAAATGTATGCACAGATAGGTAAGAGAGGGATTGAAATGAATGCTTGGGAGTGAAAGCTCCTGTGTTTTCCCAGTAGTCATGGATCTCCTGGTGGCTGTATGGTCATTCCTGCTTGCCCTGTGTAGATGGCTGCTGGGGCAGTGGGTCACTCCAGGACGGCCCTGCCAGTGCTGGGGTTCTCCCATTGCACAGGGTGCTCTTCAGCTTGGGAGGAGTGAGCTGCATCTGCTTTGTGACTGTTGTTGTTGGAAGGCTGGCAGTGAGGGTTACAACTCATCTAATTTCAAAATAAAACTCATTTCAACTACACTGAAAAATCTGTCATGTGAGGGAGCTCCTGCACTGAGGCCCTTTTTCAGCCCAAGGGTCAATAAGGCTATAGCCCTTACCTTACCAAAAGGACCCATGAGGTCATGCACTTCGAGTGAATTTATATGATCATTCAATCTTTTCTTGCCTGTGCCCTTTAAGTATGGGCAAACATTGTTCTTTCCCCTGCCTTTGATTACAACTTTCAACTTCAAAAATATACTGAAGCTTGTGGGGGAAGGGACATTATATTAGCCATACGATAATGTTTTCACCCTCTTTTGAGCATTTCTTATGATTGCTCTTGAGGAAAAACTGACCTTTCCAGTTAAATCCACCAAACAGAGCAGGACCATGAAGCCTTTTTGTGTTTTTTACGCTTTTTTTTGCCTCTGCTGAATAAGCTTTCTTTTCAGACTTGGTAGACACATGCTTCTGAAATTTCAATGCACTGAAATTCTTATGCAGGCAGGATGCTATTAATTACTGCAGTTCTTTTGGGGTAAGAATATTATCAGAGGAATCTTTTTTTACCCCTTTAATTTACTTGATTACTTCCAGCTTTGTTCATATTTATACTAGTTGAAAACCTTTGTCTGAACATACAGTGAATTACTCTGAGTAATACTACCTCTTTAGGTTAATAATTTTCTGGTAATGCTTTTTGTTAGAAGAGCTTGGGTAAAGAGAGTGCTAAGCTAATAAAACATTTTTCTGAACAAATGAAAATCATTTAAATGAAGACTGAATTTTGAGTAGTTTTAAATGGGTTCTTGCTCTTCCTAAATCATTTAGCATACTCTTACTTGAAAGCAATGTAATTTTTCTGTCAAAGTCACTACCACACTTTAGGAAAAATAAAAGAGAAACAGCAAATAAAACCAATTTGCAGTTCTACTATTCAATCTCATAATACTTCATTTCAACAGTGAAGGCTTCAGATTTTAATGTGTACAATATCAAAATAATTTTGAATAAATTAGGAAGCTATTTTAGTCTAATTTTTGCATCTATTGTGTGCAGAGTTGAGTGTTTGCAGTATAGGGGTACAAGTAAATTGTTGTGTTACCGGTAAATGATTGTCACAAGTTAAAAATTCAGATGTGGGAGAACTTATTTTGTAGTGACTCTGATTATAGTTTGCAATGAAACTGTCACTCCAAGGAAGAAAACAACAGAAGGTAAAGGGGAAGATGCTTGTTCGTTCATGTAGTTTGGTTTGGGGGCTTTTTTCTGACATGTTTTAAGCATGGTAGGAAGCCTGGTTCACCCTGAAGTTCAAGACTGGAGCGCCTCATTGAATGACTCCTGCTTGCAGAACAGACTCTGAATCTGCTGTCACGTGTTTTCCTTGGAGGAACTCATTTCCTTCCTGAGGAGGTCTGCAAGGTCAGGCAAATATCCGATCTTGGAAGCTGCGTGTCTCAAGGCTGCTCTCCCTGAGTCATTATTTCTACAGAAAAATTCATAGGGAAAGTCTGTCATGAACCCCAGGGAAGCTAAGTGCTTCCATAATGGGAAGTTGTTTTAAACTGGGTGTGCCAGGTACAAGAGAAATGTTTTGAAGCTTTAGTGTTTTGTTATATACATAATTTCAGTATTCTTGTTTAAGATTCAGAATTCACGTAATTCTTTTCTAGTGCCGTGAAGCAGTATCACTTTGGTAGTGGGAGTAAAAGGTGTCCTGTTCAGTCTTTAAAATTCGGCTCTATTCCTATTTTTGCTTTATATTATGCTTATAGTATATACCAAATTCTGGCCTCAAGCAGACCGCCAAAATACCGCATTGCTTCAACAAATGTTATTGGATTTTTTTAATTATTATTTGTTTGTTTATTTATTACTTATCATTGACAATTTAGGATTTTTCTTACTTATACTCTTAGCACTGAAGGTATGTTATGGGATAACTGAACTAATTTAACAAGCCTGCTGCCACCAGAAATTTTTCTTTCTGTTATGTTGCATTCCTTGTCTTTTCTGCATGCTGCTATCGTCCCACTGGAGCAGCTTCAGTAGCTGTGCAACCCTTTGGTGAACTGATTCCCTACGGTTTTTTGCTGGCCGTGAGCAGCCCTAACAGAGCAGTGGTGCAGGCACGCCTGAGGTGGGACCACTGAGTCTGCTCCATTTTCTCCCTCTTTAGGCGCCCAGCAGTCTTCATGGGCTGCACAAGTGTTCTCTGCCCTAGATGCTGATGGTAGATGCACAAATTAGGTGCCTCAAATACAATTTCCCAGCAGCAACAACAATTTAATGGCTGGTTTCCATGCATCCACTATTTTCCCCTTCCTGTAGCAGTTCATCCCCACCTCCTCCTCAGCATCTGTGCCGTGCCTGCTCAATCCCACCCTAGCTATGCCAGCTCTCAGGGGCAATTAAAAAAAAACACTCTGCATAGTAAGTGAATGATTTCCTGGATGTCTAGCAAGCTGAAATTATGCAGTGATGGGTCAGACTTAGTCTGATTCTGACATAAAGACAAGGATCTGACAGCCTAGGACAGGAAGGAAAGTGATTGAATGAGCTTTAAATATTATCATAAGGAAGGAGAAGCAATTCCACCTACAGCCCTTAAGTGAGTATAACAAAAGGGGGTACAGCAACTTCTCTATGTCCAGCTCTGTTAAGGGTTGTTCTCTTTATCACCATGGACTGGTTGAGATGCACAAATGTGACAGAATTTGAGGAAAGCTGAAAACAGAAACTTTCTTTTTCCTTGTGTTTTTCAGTGACCAAAAATTATTTTTACCGGTAAAATTACCAGTATCGATAAACAAATCAAAATAAACTAGAAATACAAAAGTGGTACTGTAACTGTGTCCATAGGAAGACTTTTTTCAGTACAAAAATTCCCTGCAGAAGTTATGCCCCTCACATGATGTCGGCATTCTGGAAAAAGCTTCTAGTGTGAAGCTGTGGCTTTTGTTTAGAATAGTGGTAGGAGAACTAATTTGATCTTAGGAGGTTTTTACACCCCAGCTGTGAATTTTGCCCTGTGATTAGGCTTCATGTCACCCCCTAACTTACTATAAATCCTCCAGAGAGTTAAAAAAAAATTAAACAAATATTCCACAAGGCTGGCTTAAAGTTTGAGCTTGGAAGTAGTTGTACGTTATTTGGTTTCAATTTCCTTGAGAACCCATACTAGGTTTCTGGTAGGGATATAATACTTTTCTGCAGAAAAGATTCATCCATGAAAATTATGGGCAAGACTGAGGATTTGTTATTTATGTCTTTATTTTGATTTATACAGATGACTGGAAATATTCCTGTAATATTCTTTGAAATATAGTAGAATGGATCTGTCTGGTAGTTCCCTTATAACCACAAACCAGCAGGAGTTCAACAGCTGAGCTGCAACAGGTGTAGCTGTATCTGATTTTTAAAAACTTTCGTCAGAGCTTTCCCACTTTCTCACAGACTGTAGGATCAAATGGGCTTGGGAATCATGCTCACTGAAACAGAGCTATTCTAAACTAAATAAAGAGCAAATTCCAAAACACACCAGAGCTAATTTGCCATTGTTTTCACCATAAACCATAATGAATCCTCATCAAATGAATGCAGCTGCTATGGTGCTGTATCCAAAATAATGTAATTAAATTGCTGCTTGGGGAATTTTAGAGTATAAATTTGGCAGAGACTCATTACAGCGAAGCATTTATAATCTTATCCAAAGAGGTGATCCTGTGTTCTGTCATTCTAAGAACAGAGAGAGGAGAAACAGAACCACGATGACAAACGGCCAGACCAAAATCTGAAACAAGAAACCACAAGAACTTAAGGCTAATCCAAGCCATGCCGGAAAGCCTGTTGGGATGGCAAGGGGAGGACAGGATGAGAAAACCTGAATATGCTACAACAGAAAAATTCCCCACCGCTCTCTGCAGTGAGAAGGTCAACAAGGAAAGAGGGTCCACCACAGGGAGCCTGCAGGAGCCACAGCTTTGCCACCATCAGGGTCAGAAGAGTCACAACCCCTGATCAGGCAAGGGTAACTCTGGGGCCTCACGCCCGGAGCTGACTCGCCCTCCCTGCCTGCTCCCTTACAAAAACATTGCCCCCCTTCTTCTGTCAGGGAGTGTGTGGATGCTTGTCTGTAACTGCAACAGCCTCCTTCATCTGGGGGAAAGCAGTGTTGTTGGCCTCTTGCATGATGAATTCCCCAGAGCAGTCAGGATCCAGTCTGGCACATGGAGATTCAACATACAACTCAAACGTCTGTAAAAACTTCCGTGATGAACACACCATTGTCTTTGCTAAGGCTGTTCAAGATCAAACAAACTGCCATTAAAGTGCTGAGAGTTGTGATGAAGTGACTACTACAATCAGTTTCTTGATTACAAAACTGTAAAACTAAAACCAGTCTCATAAGAAATCAGGTGGTATTTCTAATGTGTTATAAAAGTGACCGCAAATTGAATTCTAATTTCAGGAGAGAGGAATTTGCATTTGGGCCAAATCTGAGCTTTTAAAGGTTTATGTTTAATAAACCTTAGTATGCTCATTCTAATTAAGCTTACATAAAATATTGCCGCTTAGAGCATACTTTGGTTTAACAACAATGTTTGTGTTCCTTTATATGCTAAGCAAATCTCCTGGGGTTGTGTTTCCAATATGAATATTCACAATTATGGCTTCATAATCGGATATCCATCAATATTTAACATTACACGTCCCCAGAGGAGTTACCTAATTCCAGAGGAGTTACTTCAGCTCAGGGACAGCTGATTCAGATGAAGCCAACAGAGTCCTTCACATTATCTCCTTTTTTTTTTTTTTTCTTTTTCCTTCTTTGTTTTTTTTCTGCCTTTTTTTTTTTTCTTTTTATTCCTTAGTGCATAGAAGTTACTGGCAAATTTGCAGAAGCAGCAATAGAAGTAATTGAAAAAGGGGCTTGGGGGAAGGGACAAACAGAGGAATTTCAGAGTTTTGATGAAAACCAAAATAAATAATTTGCTAAAGAAAGAAAAGTGTAGAGATCAAATGTTGAGATTAAAGATCAACGTGTTCAACAGTAAAGTTCACAGAACAACTTAACAACTTTGATGTGGAAAGAACATTAAAAATACTAAGAGGAAAGGGTTCAAAGTTAGGTGGGAATCCCTATTATATGTATATACTTGGAGAAAAACTGTATTTTGAGGCTTGAAGAAAGAATGAGCCTGCTGTATCCTTCTGTTGCTCAGTATTGACCAGTAAACATTCTTTTGTATGGAAAAAGAAAATAGCTATTAGAGCTAACACTTGACCTCAGGTGAGTGTTCCAGAAACATAAATCTACTCTAGCAACAGACTGATGCCTGCTGAATTTGAGCTGCCACAATGGGAAGTTAAAGAGAAATAGGCAGAGTGGGATTTGTAGATTTGTCATGGATTTCGTGAGTTTCATTTGTTTATGTAGCTTTGCAAACCCAAAGCTCTCTGAGATCTAGAAAAACAAATATTCGTGTCCTCTTAGAGGTTTGTCAAATGACAGAGTGCTGGCAATCCTAGTGAGAGGCTGAAATAATTTGTTGCCAAGTTGTTTCAGCTCACAATAAGCTTAACATTTATCCTGGATTTTGTATTTAATACCTTCATCATTGCTGGAGACAATTAAGTGCCTCTATCCTGTGCCATACCCCAAAAAATGTTGTAGCAGTTGCTTAACAACTTCACTGTGATTTTTTTTTTCACATTACTTGTTGATGACTTCAGCTTTGGCCTCTTTGGTCAGATTGTTTGGCTGCTGTAAAGCTCTGTAAAGTCGCTGAGAAAATGTTGGCATAATCTTGAGCTTAATGGAACAATCAGACTGGCCTTATCCTGCAATTTAGTCAATAGAGTTGGGCAACATTTTTAGTGACTGCAAATTCATCACAAATGGAGTTTTGATCCTAAAGCTGTTTCCACTTTTTAGTAGAATGGCAGAATTCGTTTGAGGTAAGGTAAAAGCAGCCTGGAGATAAACTCTAATCATTTAAACCCATCTTTTACCCACTAACTCAGGGATTATGGAATTTGGATTTAATCTTAGAATGAGGGTCTTAGAAACAACACCACCCTTTACAAAAAGACAGTTTCTCTGAGGAGAAAGTTGGAGGACATTTGGAGCAGTCTCTTCTTGTTTCTGGCCCCATCTCTTGGGCCCAGCCAGCCAGAGGTGATGGGCTCTGGGGTTCTCAGCCTGCTGTCTTGGCTGCTTTGGCCCACAAAGTCCCTGGCAGAACACAGCCTTGGCACTCACACTGCTGCTGACACAGCTTTAACAGGGGAGGCACTGTTGGCCAGCTTTGCCCTCCCGCTTGGTTGTCCATAGAGCCTGGATGTTCATTCTCTCCCAGAGAAATGGGAACCCCAGGTCAAGTTTGTTCTTTTCCCAGTCCAGAGCAGGGACCAAAGAAATAGCCACTTTTTGCTTCCAGTATTTCAGTTTGGCTGCTGACCCAGAAAATCAATTACAGTCACAGCCTTACGTAGTGCAGAATCAGGTAAAATTCAGTATGACAGTGAGTAAGTCTGGCCTATGTGGAGCTTAGATACCTACAGAGGCTGCTTACTATGTACTGCCTTATTTAGCTCTTTATAGTCCTTTACATTCTCCAAATGAATCTCGTTTTCTGTGCAGGTTTATTTAAAACAGAGACATAGTAAGTTAACAGAATAGTAATTTTTTTTTTTCCCTTTTTGGCACAGTAGTTCTACAGACCAGTCTTAGATGAAGTTCAACTAATTTATATAGTAACAATAGTGAGCTGATATTTCCTCTGATACTAAGATTTGGCAGAGACGACCAGAAGGAAGTGTTTCAATCCAATATATAAGACAACAGTAAAAGGGAAAAAAGAGATTTCCTCTTTATTATGTGAGGAGAATAATATATTACAAATAATTTCCACCCATCAAAATGCTCTTTTGTTCTTGCAGCCTGGTTTGGGATTTGCAGTCAGACCAGTTTTGATCCCTGTAATATCTTTGCAACATTCCATCTTTGTTTCCTCACATCCATAGCTTGCCTTTGCTTGTGTTCCATCTGATCCCAGCTGCTGACATTCAAAGATCATTAACCAGGACACTTATTACTAAAGAGCAATGGTCAAAGTTTGGCCTATTCCGGCCCAGCTGTTGTGGCTGGATTTTTGTGGTCCTCAAATCCAGTCATTTCTGGATGCCTTTGTCTTTAATCAACTGACCAACTGTAATTTAGTCACAGCACTAGTAGGCCAGCTTCCTTAAACGGGGCTATTTAAATCATTTTTGTGTAATTTTGCAAATCCTGAGGTTAAATCTCAGGTTCAGAAGCTTCCTACAGAGTTTGCAGAAAATAACTTTGTGCTGTTCTATCAGCTTTTTCAGTGTTTGCTTGAGTTATCACTCTGATCACTGGATTCGACATTTAGGCACTACAGATTAATAGTAACTGGAGAAAGAAGAAGGAAATATTTCATTGTTCTTTTTTTTGTTCACCAGCAACACGGCAGTGTTACATTAGTTCATGTAAGGCAGGCTTTCTTTGCTGAAGCACATGGCTGCTGTTGCCTGGTTTGTACTACAGGCATTAGGAAACTCTATTAGCAGCTCATCCCTGCGAGCATTATTTCAGCCTCAGAGCTCTGAAGGGCTTCTGTGGTTTGTGAACCACACACTAAAGAAGAATCTGAATTGCTCAAAGGCTTCTCCCCTGGCAGTGTGCCATGAAGCCTGATGTGTGTCTGATTCGGACACCGCAGGGCAGCATGCGGTTAAACGGCAGAAGGGACCAGGAGAGATGCTGCCAAGCCCTGTGGAACACAGCACCAGGTTCCCCAACATGGCAGAGGAGAGGAAGATTTTTGGATGCCAAGGTTTTCAGAACAATCAAGAAATGGCAGTAAGTACTGTGATGCCTTGGGAAAGGGCTGATTCCCAACCACTGATTTTTGATAGCTTTAGAACATGCCAAATGCCAAAAGAGTGCTTCTCTCCTCCGTGTTTTCACATTGGTTGTAGCTGAAATCCAGAAGCCCAGAGGTCTGAACAACAGACCATGGAGTGAAGTCCGTCCTGGGAATTAAAATTATAGGGATAATAAGCAATATGAAAAAAGTTGTGTTTCTGATCAGTTCAAATTTTTGGTTGATTTCTCTTCATGTAAACTAACTGCTATCATAATGAACCTCTCCTTCTGGAGTTTAATTTCTACAAGGACTCCCATCTAAAACGTTATTTTCTATTTTTTTTTTTATTTAAGTAGAAATTTACAGTGTCAAAATTTTGATCACAGAATAAAGTTAGAATGGGCAATTTTAATTTTTTTATTCAATAGTTATTGTGTGTGAGCCAGAGGTCTATTCCCAAAGAGAGATCTTCTGTTGTAAGTTAATGCTTTTCGTGAGATACTGATACTCTAGTAGATAATGGATGGCATTTATCCATTTCTGCAAAACAACACCTTACTAGTGTAAGTGGAATTTCTTACTGATGAGCAAGCCACAGTGCTAGTTTTTACTCAGCTTTTCATCTGAATTTAGTTTGTATACTAATAACACACTTTTTCTGTGTCAACGCTGCATCAGACCATAAGAAGGTTTTCTATTAGCCGTGTCCATTCTGCTCGAGTGGATTTCACAGGTGAGAAGGGCTCAGGGAACCTGCTGTGGTTCCCTGATTCTGGCTAACTGAAGTTCATCAGCATTCATGATTATGATGTCTTTTTCACATTCTAAGCCCTGACAAGTTTGCAATAAAAAGGTTCCACATACTCAGATTTTCTGAGGTGAGACCTCTCCTGGGATTGCATATATTTTAAAGGCCAGAATTTCCAGATGGTATCTAATGGGTCACATGCTTCTAATTTGGCTGTTCTTCATCTGGAACCCTAAACATCTTTGGTACTTCCAGCAATCAGTACCCAGGCATGTGCATGCTGCTCTTCACCTGTGCACAGGAATTCTGATGCTGTCAGGACATCCCAGCCTTCCTGAACATTGAACTATATTATATATTCAGTTTCAACTCTGTAAGAAGCCTTCAGAAGGTCCCTGGCAAAGGTCACACAGTGTCCACGTGGCCTTTGCAGCCCCAGAAATTCTATACACCTTCAATATTTCAGATTTATTGAATGTACACCCAGTGTTCACAGCTTTTACATCAGGAAATCTTGCCTAGCAACAACTCTTCTATGTAACCCAAGCTCCTGACCCCCTGGATTGTCCATGTGGCAATAGACATAGGTGGAAACAAAACCACTAAAAACTTTGTAACTGCAAAGAGGTTTTTGCATAGTAAAAGTGGTCCATTTCACTTTTGCTGACCAACTTAACACTGTTGTTGCTTCACTAGAAAAACTAGTCCTGTTGAGGAAATACTTCTAGGGAATATTTAAAGCTTATATAAACGCCCTGCAAGCATATTGGTGTGTAGTGCAAGGAATTCTGTCACTAGGATATTGTGCATTTGATCTTTATTTCATTCTTTATTTCTCCATTTCATTCTTCTTTTTATTTCATTCATGAACTAGTAGCCTACCAAGCTATGGTGAAAATAGTTGGAAAACACACCCTGTCTTTCTGCTAATATTTCCAATTCATGTAGCACTATTTCAGCAGGAACTTGAATTTCTGGAATGACTTGCTATATCTGGTCACTGAGTTATAACATACACAACATAGTTAGTGTCTACTTTAAAGAGCAAGAATCAATGAATGTCTCTTTAAAACTCTTTTTTTTCCCCTTCTGAGACAGTATTGTCTCCTCTTGAGTTAAAATAAAGCTACTCACCTACTCTAAGTTTTACAGTATATAATTACATTTCTTTTGAGCATCCTAATGCATTTTTTGCTTTCAAACTTCATGTGAAAAGACAGTAATTGCTATGTTTCAGCAATTCCTGGTTCTAATACAGATGTTTAATAATAAGATATAATAAGAGATGATGATAAGATGCTTCTGAGGCAGATATTTGGTGGACCTATTAGTTATTTATTGACCTTTTATCTGGAAAACTTCAGGTTTCATGGTCCTATTGTTGATCTCTCTGAGCATTAAAATTTGCTATTTGTCTGAAATGAAAGGCCATTTATTTTGATGACATATAAATTAATTAGTGAAAGGTCTTGTTTTACTGTAATTTAAAAGTATTTCAAGACTTATATTTTGCTCAGTTAATTTGTAAAAAATAGAGAAAGAGAGGAAAGAATGAAAATCAGACTAGAAAATATGTAAGAAAAGAAAAGGTAAATAAAAGCTGTGTAAAGGCCCCAGTCTTATTCATGGAAATGGTGCTGTTCACTTAAATGGGAGCAGGAACTTGCCCTTTAGCAGAATGACTGCTTACAAGACATGGGACTGTCATTATGTAAAATGGTTTTGTGTATTTGCCATATTTTTTTCATGTCACCCAAGAGCTAAAGACCCCCAGGCTAGCATTAATGTCTAATACAAGTTTTGTAAACCTTTTACTTTCAATGACCATCTGCAGTCTGTTGCAGCTCTCATTCTGCTGTCAAAAAAAAGGGTCTTTAATGAGGTTAAACATGAGCTGTTCATGTCTGAGAACTTGGCAGAGGATGAACACTGGAGTCTCAGTTCGGTGTCTGATGTACAATAGGTGGTTTCACAAAGCACCTTTGCAATTTGACAGCTTTGTTTGCAAGAGACCTCAGGATTCAATGAGCCTATAGTGAATTACTTAACATTACCCCACAGAAACCTGCCTCTGTAGGTCAAATCTAAAGTTAATTCACTGACAGTACCACACTTTCTGTGCTGTTTTGGCCCTAAGAGTACAGCAGGAGACATCTAGCTCAACTCAGTATGTATTTCAGTCAGTAAGGTATCTTTAGGTCTGAAATGTGTTTACATCTCTGAAATCCAGGGAAGAGCTCAGGGAATATAGATATGACATTCAATGAGAAACTTTCAAATTACTTTTGTTAACTTACAAATATTATCCAGAAGGCTGCATTAAGGAGGACAGATTCATGTGAAAAATGAAAAAGAGAAGTGTCTATTTTTTGTTGCTGTTTAAACTTCTTGGTATCCTAACCTAAAATGAAAAATTGTTGAGTCTTAATAATTGTCTGGACCAGGTTCCCTTTAAAGTACAATGGGTAGCACTATTGTCTTGTAAGTCATCCTTGCAGAGTAGGAGTGCAGCACATCTCAAATTTATAAACAACCTGAAAATCAGAGATGCAGCCTGTTACTTCTAGCTGTGGCTTTATTTATTCCTGTAAGTCACCATCAAAGTTTGCAGCAGAGATCACAGAGATCATACAGGTTTTGTGCTGCTTAGTGGATTGCATCTGAAAATCGACTCCTTCAGTCACTGGGTTAGCATTACTCTTGGAGAATTTTGGAGAGTGAAAATTACTTTGAACATCATGACAGCTACAGCCATGATTTCCTGACTTTTTTCTGAACTTTTAAAGCTAGATTCTCTATCTAAACTTTTGAATTAAGGTGTTAGCAGAACTTAGGCAGCATGAGAGAAGATCTTTGTTGGAACTTGAAAGAAAACCACAGTGTGAAACGAAAGCAACGTGACACTGCAGAACCACCACAAACGTTCTTTCATTACTTCTATTGTGCTCTCTCCTTGAAGCACTTCAAAACCATATCTACTCCCACAGTTTTTGTGACTGTACCCTTACTTTAAAGCAAGAACAGAAAGCATTGTGTTTTTCTCACCCATAGCTGTTGCCAAATCTTGAGATGGAACCCAGGGGTTTTTTCTTCTGTCAAGTATAAGTATTGTGCTCGTATTCTAGCTAGTAAACAATGCTGCCTCAAGTAAATGAAGAAAATTTTCTGAATTCTCATCTAGGTTTCAGATTTGGATCACCTATTTTATTCCAAAGCGTTCAGTGTTTCTTTCAAACGAGGAAGCTGAACAAATGTTTTATTTTTAATTATGTTGGATAGAAATATCTTAGAAGTTTGACAAAGCATTATGCCTTACTAGAACAAAAAGAGCAACCTGAAACTTTACACATGATGAATACTGCAGTGCAACTCCCAATAGAAAATCTCAGTACAGGGCACAGGCAGAGCAGATTAGGTTTATCTTTGATCAAGAGCCAAAAACATCAGGAGATAATGATAGTAATTTTGCATTCTTTTATTTTCATAGAGAACATGAGATAAGCATTGGAAACAGTTATTATTTATATTATATGAGGAATTCATTATTTAATTACTTTTCTCTATTTAAAACAAAGCTAAGACTGAGTGAAGTAAAATTGGATACTCTCCTGCCATTCTTACTCTTAATATTCAATTAATTATCTTCTATTATTCCATTTTTCAGCCTGCAAAAAAAAAAGTAACCCCCAAAAAACCACCCAAAACCTTTAAATGAAATATAGTCTCATGCCTGGGCACAGATCCACTTTTAATGCTGCAATTCACTTCAACAGTTTTTGATCATTTCAGAACCAGTAACTGAATCTCCTGTCTCTTAAACACAGTATTAGGTCACAAAGATTCAATTTCCATTCCAGTGTAAACTTTCAAATAGAGACAACTTACGGTTTTGCAGTTGATTTCTTTTTTCCTAATTAATGCATTCCAATCTGTGCTGCAAAGAAAAGAGTCCAAAGGTGAACCCTACCTATCTTTACAGAACTGTTATTACAGACATCTATAGATATCAAGGTGATAGGATTCTCTATGGGACTGGAAGCAGGGACAACCAGAAATTTGACTATGAACTTTCTATTGCTGTTTTTTTTGTATGCTGGCAGTTGCATTTTTTTTCTCCAGGTATGGTCCATTTTTAATAAAATTTCTGCAGAAAGCCAGAAATTGCTTGAGAGAAAGAGAAAAGGGGAACCCAATTAACCTTCGTATTCTTCAGTAATGATTAGGGAGAACTCCGTGTTGGAAGCTCACAACTGTTTCTGTAAGTGAACATGTATACAAGGGGCGATTTCGTGAAATACTGTGACAGGAACTGCATGCTCCTGTTACAGGTGGACTGTTAATTGACATTGAAGAAAACTTGTTCAAATCAGTAATGTGGGATGTCAAAGTTCAAGTATATGTTCCGTACACTATGTGCTCAATTTATAACCATTTATAAACATTGAAATCACAGCTGGAACATGGATCTCTCACACTAATATGTTCATACCTGATAAGAAAATTGCTCTGCAATTCAGGAAAGAAAGCATAGCTCCTTGTACGTATAGCTATGTTAAAAGAGTCATCTTGGGGCCAATAGAAAATGTAAAAGCTAAAGCCTATTATTTTCTTATCTCACGAAGTTTCTGGCCAGTGTGTTCAGTTAATTCAGCTACCTTTCTACCGTCATTCTTATAAAGCTCTACAATCTTCATTCATTTTTTGCTAGAATACATTCAGCCAACTGTGGTTTCCCTCATACACATTTGCCTCCCTGTGCTCCCACACTTTCTTTTGTTCTTGAAACCACGTGGGCTTCCTTCCTCAACAATGACAACTGTTTTCTTGTCCCCATCTGTCTACTACTGTTTGAGACTTCCCCTCAGAGAATGTGCATCTAAGAACTAATTTTAAAAATTTTTGACACTATGACCTTTAGTGACATTTGGGAGGCTTGACATCTCTCTCTGAGAGTCATATCTCAGCATCCTGTATGCTCAGGCTGTGCTTCTCATCAGCATGCTTGGCTTTAGTTGAGATCAGCCAGGAACAAGGTCTGAAGGCTAAAGAGCTGAGGAGAAACAAACACAGCTTGAAACAGAAATAAAACTTGCTGCAATCTGCAGAAAATCAGGCAGTCACATGAGCTGAACAATCTGCATTCATGGGGCTTGAGTTTGAACCCAAGTTTAACCCCCTGACCCCATCATGGGCAGGGATGCCTCCCATTAGATCAGGTTGCTCAGGGCCCTGTCCAACCTGGCCTTGAACACTTACAGGGATGGGGCATTCACAGAAGTTTTTTCATTTTGTCAAGATATTTTTGACCTGACACTGACAAGTGTATCTATGTATGAATATGTATGTGTTTATCTAAAACAGTATTTTCAGACAGGCTGAATTTTCTCAAATCTTTAAAGTTTCATTTTTTCATACAGCTGCTCGTATGCTCCAGTCCTTGCTTGTCTATGCACCGATCATTCCCAATATAGGCTCCTGCACATCATTAATTTAATCCTTGGCTCATTTTGTTCCTCGTTGTCCAAGGAACTAATGTCAAAATTGTGTGTCCCAGGTATTGTTTCAGCCATGGTATTCAGCTTCAGTATCCTCCTGTTTTGATGTTCCCTGAATTTCAGTTTCCCATGGTCCCTTTGAACAGCCTACATGATGATACTTTGCTGCTGCATCTTCCTTGAGCTCGTCATTGTCTCAGTGCTGCCATTTTCCAAATAAATATCTATTTCTCGTATTTCATCCTCTTACCTAGAACAATTACCTCTTACCTGTTTCAGGGCAGGGTCACTTCAGGCTCAAAGACAGCACTTCCAAAGCAGTAAAGTCTGACTTTTTGCTTTTTCAGAATGTCATATGTCAAGGAATTTAAAAATGATGTTAATAAAAGGTGGTATCAGTTTTTGATCATTTAATGCTAGGCTGTGTGCTTGAAATATTTAGCTACTTTTGGGCCAGAACCGCATTTTTGTCTTATATTCGTACAGTATCTAGCAGAGCAGACTTCTGATATGGAACACCACTCTGTAGCAGGAGACAGAGGAAAGAATGCAGTATCACTTCATTTTCTTATAAATCAATTGCTTTATCGCAGGTATTTCAAAACTAATGACTAATTTCAGTTTTGGATCCACTGTATAAAAATATAGTAAGAATTAAAAACTTCAGGGAAAAATTGTAAATGTTAGTTTCATGATTTTTTTGGCTTATAAACATTTGGGACAGTTCTCTAATCATGAATTATGGTTTTAAAAGCATGCTGTATAATATTTATATATAAAGTTGATAAATTAGTTTAATTTTAACCAACTATCACTCATCAGTAATCAATTAGTCATCTGTGGACTATGGATAATTATCACTATTTGTGTTTTAGCCTAAATTCTCTAACATTTAAACAAGGCAGTATTTGAATAAATGTCCCTGGAGGGAATATTTCAGTGCTCAGCTCTGCTTTTAATTACTGCAAATTTCTTTTAACTTCACAGTTATTCACTAGTGACATTTTATTTTCAGATAAATGCTTCATGCACTGAGGAAGGAAAAAGGTTTTAGCAGGCTCAAAATTTAGTGTTTTGTCCTTTCTTATCTGTGATAATTACCATATTAATTGATTACCTGTCTATTTATTTACTTTGTATGCTTATTTTTTGGATTTTGCATGTTGTAGAGTGGTGTAGTTCAGATGGATTCCTGGTGTTGAGTAACAGTTCTCATAATTACAAAGGAATCTAAGAGTGAGCACATGCTTATGCAGTTTGATGAATTCCAGCCTAAGTCCTCTGAACCATTCCAGGAGACGAGAAGAAAGCTCTCTTTCCCACCTGCAATGTAAAAATGGGGCACTATCCTCACAAATGGCAAAGTCTCCCTACCAAGATCTGATGAATTAGCTCGGCATTATACTTTGAAAAGAATTAGCTAAAGAAGAGCTCTCTAGGATAGAACAGTTCTCGTGAACCTTCTTTAAAAGTGCTTAGAGGAAATGTGCCAGTCCATAGATCTAACTGCATTGTTTTCACAATTCAGACTTTTGTCATTAATTTAGACTCTTTTCCCAAATTTGACAGGCATACAAATATTGCAAATATGAGTGTGAAACTGTGCTAATACAAAAAATGTGCTAAAAATGGAAAGCTGTATTTGCTGTAATACTTGTCTGTAATCCTTTCCAGGCCATAAACTGTGCTTTTACTTGTCCTGTTGCACCTGGTGATTCTGCAGTAGTATATTGCAATATTGCAATGTAGCATGCCTTGTCATAACGCACAGCATACAGTATCACATGTATTTTGGTGTGCTATGCAATTATTTATAGTGGGACCCTGCAGTATTTGTGGGATACCACCAGTGTTTGCTGTAGCACTTTCCAGCTGGGGTCAATACCGCACTTTCTACCTTGAGAGCAGTTGATGCTCAGGAATTTAGACAAGAATTTATTCTTTGTTTTTACTTCTCCTGTGGACAGAGATGAGCTCCTTTAGTGGTGTTCATCACCCAGCCCCAGTCCAGGCTGGAGTCTCTGGAAAAGGGGCAAGTGCATTACAAATTAGGCTGTATGGGCAGCAGGACCAACAAAGCTATGAGCAGAGCAGCTTGTGCCTCGATTACAGCTCTAAATAATCCCAATTTCTTCTCATGCTCCATGGGTTCAGTTTTCCTTCCTTGCTATACTTTCTTGAAAACCTGTGGATGTCCT
This sequence comes from Mohoua ochrocephala, assembly GCA_013398855.1. Lineage (NCBI taxonomy): Eukaryota > Metazoa > Chordata > Aves > Passeriformes > Acanthizidae > Mohoua > Mohoua ochrocephala. The sequence continues at coordinate 48,769 of VZTA01003754.1, forward strand.
CAATACCTCCTCCTCTGCGTAGGCTAACCTCTGGGCAAGCAGCTGGGCAGCACAGGGGATGTGTCCAGGGTACATGGATGCTTCAGCAGGCCCTGAGTCAGCTCAATTCACACCGTGGTTTTCCTCCTCAGCAGGATCAGCAACAGAGCTCTCACTCCCCCATCCAGCAAGAAATTTTAATGATATTTTTAGGACTTTGGCATCTCTAACTTCTGTCTCTGTTTCTTTGAAGTTAGACATTCAGTTTGAAACTATTGTAGATGTGGAAGAAAGCTGCATGGAGGTATTACAGGCAGACAAGTCAAAGTTAGAGAGAAGGATGAATTTAAATGAAACCTTGTTGGAAACAAGGGTTTTCTTCACTATCCACAGTATATTATCTCTCCCTAGAATGCTAAAAAACCTACTTTTTCACTCCCTCCTCTTCCCTCTTTCACCAGTACAACTCTACACAGTTAGTCGGACCCATTTTTTCCAGGGAGCAATTGTTTAAAATATTTCTGTAGTTTCTGAATTTTTCTGAATGACCCAGTACTTCACGACACAGGTGTTCTGAGGATACTCACCATTCTACAGTTGTAGTTTGCTCATCCAGAAAAAAAAAAGAACTATAATACCATGCAAATAAAATACTTGTGACTACCTGAAATTTAACTTACCCTTTACTTTTTCCAATGGGCTTTTAGTTTTTGGTTTTGTTTTGTTTGGAGTTTTTGGTTGCTTAATCCATGCCTTGAAAATGCTTCAAATCCGAGGCATCTGGAAAAATTAATCATTAACATTTCCAAGTTGATTAATTTTCAGAGAGGCTGCAAGGCTTTCAACAGTCATAAGCCTAAAGAAAATAGTGTAGGCTCTAGAAACTTCTGAGGAAAATGTCACTTAGAGAAGTTTTGTGAGTAATTTCAGGTAATTTGAGACCTCATTAATAGGAGAGATGGTTCTGTTTCACTGCTTGCTTCATGATAGCTTGTTATCCACCTCCTCACTGGTGCTGGCTGTTGCAATCACACACCTTGGAGACGGATTTGCTTTCAGTAAGATTAATATTTTGATGTACTTGGCTATATGCCCCCACATGCTGTAGTGCTGATGAAAGGGTGAGAGCAAGAATGACCCTTTCAACAATGGCATGTTCTTAAGTTATTTTAATAACTTTTGAAATTAAGTCACTAGCTGCCAAAAAAGAAAAAGAAAAAAGTAAGGCAGATAAAGCTAAGAGTTTTTCTCTGTCTGGAGACACGAGCTTAAACAGAGTCCTTCCTCTACTGCGAAAAACAGTCTGGGTTTTTATATGAGGGAGCCTTTTCTGGAATTTCAGAACCAGCCTCTGATTCACATACCACACACTGACTTTGCTATCTAATTCCTCTCTTTAAAATTGCATCTACCGTAAATAAAAGATGCGAGGTTGCCATAAACTCTCTCTGTATCAATTCATTTCTTTCTTACCAAGGAAATAACCCCACCCTGGAGTCCAGAACTTGCTGAGAATTCAGGAGCTGTGGCAGTATCACTCTGTAGTGCCATGGCAGGCCAGGTAAGGAAACCTGCATTCATAATTCAGTTTCCTGAACTGAAGTATATATTCATCCCGTAATGGATACATTCCCAGTGGTCATGTGAAATAAGTGGTGTCAGTAAATGAGAGCATTGATTTTGTAATCTGAAGTAGAGCAAACCTTTTGGCCACATACATAACTTTAAAATAGAAGGGAAGAAAGGCATTCATAGCAGAAATTGTCATGCCGGTTCAAAATAAGTAAATAGAACGTCATTAAATTATCAGATTTAATGAGTAAGTAACATTAATTTGCATCTGGAGTTGACTGGCTGTTTCGCAAATCGAATAATGTTTGACCAAAGAGGTATGATCACACACCTCAGCATGAGATTTCCTGGAAACAGGCAGCAGTTGTGCAGTTGCTCTATTCCCTCCCTTTCTTTTTTAGCATCACATGTAGTATCAGATGGTGGCTTTTCATTTTTTGTTAGTAAATTTCTCTCTCCTTTTAATATCTCAACATCAGTGAAAAGAGTGATCTATGTAAGTGTATTTTAAAGTGCTAAAGGGACTTAGTGAGTCAGGATTACTTTTTAGTGAATCCACGAGATGCTGCCCTTGGCATGAAGACCGCCTGGCAATTTCTGACCCTTCAGCACCTCGCTCTTCCCGCTCTGTCACAGCTCATCAGCTCCTCAGTTTTTCTGCTACAACTGTCTGTGGAGATGCTGCAAAATGGATCTCTCATACATGCTTAAAGGATAATTCTTATTCCCTACTTTGTTCCGGAGGTTTAACCCGCACCTGGCTTATAGCATAGCTGCACAGAGTGGTGCCAGCGGGAATAGAGTGGTGGGGACGGCAAACCCATATTTCTTAAACTGGCCTTGTCACCACAGCCAGTAAGTGACAGTATCATACCAGAGACTACAGGACTCCTCACGTTCAGAGTTTTTGTAACACTTGTGTATAAGCAGTCCCGGACAATGGGGAGAATTAACATGTAAAGGCTGTCAGGACATTTGTGGTGCTTGTTCCCACCCCATGAAAACCAGCAAGTCCCAGTGCATGAAGGGTGGCTGTGGAAGGCCTCTGGGTGCTGCCCTGAGGCCAGTTTTGCATTGTCTCATGAAAGAGAGTTAGGCCAATATTACTCTTTTTTTTCCTTTTATAGATGAAAGAACTGAAATACTCAGTGATGTGAAGTGGCAAAGGCCACAGAATAAACATCACTCCTGGGAATAAAAGTCAAGAAAAACTTATGTGAAAAACTTGCTCTGCAGGAGTTTTTCTTCTACCAGCCTGTGCTCAAAATAATGCAGCTCTCATAATGATGTCTTCATTTTTTTCTTTTCTGGATGTTACCAGTCAGGAATGTTTCTTCCTTAAGACTAATAAGAAAGTAACGTAGTAAACCTGTTGCTTTTAAAAATATGCTCATTGTGCACTATGCCATTTCCAGAATTTTTTAAAGACGTGGTAAATCTTGTTATGCTTAAGTATTTTTTTCACAAGGGAATTGGGATTTGCTGGGATTTCTCTGTGCACAAGTCAGGCATATGAATTTTATTTTCAAAAACAGTTTTTATTCCAGACAGTGACTTATTCCTTGAACAAACAGCAATATATAGCAGGGTAAGAGAAATGGCTAGCACTGAATAAAAGTATCAGAGGAGAACATTTCACCTTTTACATATGACAAGTGTTAAATACTAAAATATCTCTAAAGCCAGCTGGCAGAGTCAGACTGGGACAGTGCTAAATTTTGGATTTAGTGTGAGAATAATGTGGATAACACACTGATGACTTGTTGTTGCTAAGTAGTGCTTAGCCTAAAACAAGGACTTTCTTTACTCTTTCTCTGGTCTTTTTTTAAATTGAATTTCTATAAGATGTACTAATTAGGAGACCCATACTGTATATCCTCAAAAGAATTAAGGATTTCACTCCAGCTAAGTGAGTTTGTTTAGCCTTGTGAAAAGAAGGCTTAGGAGAGGCCTTATCATCATGTTTCAGTATTTAAAAGGCGACTACGAAGAGGACAGAGCCTTCTTTTTACAAGGAGTCCCATGGAAAAACGAGGGGTAATGGGTACAAGTTACTACTGGGGAGATTCTGATTAGACATGAAAGGAAAATTTTTCATAATCAGCAATTGGAATAATCTCCTCAGGGAAGTGGTGTTGGACTCCCCAGTGTTGGACAGTTTTAAGATTCTGCAGGTCAGGGTGCTGGACCATCTTGTCTAGACTGTGTTTTTGCCAAGAAAGTTTGGACCACATGATCCAACCTGGCTGCTGGTACTTAGCCAACAGCTGGGGTTAAACCATAAAAGTGAGAAAACACATTTTGTTAAATGATTGTATTATGGGAAATGAAACCACTCTAACTTCTTCTTTGATTGGTAATGTTAGAAAAGAAAAAAATAACTATGAAAGAGATCAAAGTCTTGGTCCTTACACTGAGGTATCCTCAGCAAATGAAAACTTAAATAATCACATGAACATTGAAGTCTTTTGTTAATTAAAAGCTGGATTGGGAGTGTGCTTTATTTCAGTTTTCTTTACAAACAATGAAGGGGTGAAATCCTACCTAAATCAAATCATAGAAATCAGAAATTGATAATTTAGAAGAGTAAAAGATCCTTTTACTTACTTTTTAAGTGCTAGCAAAAGAGCAGCATTTCCAAAGGCAGCCATTGGACCCTTTCTGGTTTTTACTTCTCACATTTTGCATGTAAGAAGTATTCCCAAGGTCGCAAAAAAGATTTGTGAGAAACAATAAAACCAGACTCTCTGGTGAGAGACCAGTTGTCTCTGTTGGTCTCATTTATGTGATTCTGTTGTAATATATGATTACACATCTGCTGGCAGATGGAAATGTTTTACTAAATGGGAAAATATAGCTGATATCACAGGGATCATTTGAGATTTATTAGAAAGTTATCTGGTGCTGACTTTTTTCCCTGTCAAATAAACCCACACAAAGTCCTGCAAAATTATTCACCTAGAGTCCTTTTCCTCTGACAGAGTCTAATTTCTAACTCCCATCTTCCTTCCCTAGACTTAGTCTTCCTCTTTCCTGACACTCAGTCTCAGTCTCCTTGCTTGCTCAGGTCCTTTTCCAGTTGTACCTGCATCCATGTCCCGAGATTAGTATTTCCCCGCTTCTACATCTGTATTTATTCTGAACCTTTTCCTTTGGTTCCCAGACTGCTCGGACTTCCATGGATGCTCAGCTACATTCGGTAAGCCCCTGCCATCCTACAGACCACTGTTCTGCTCAGGGCTCTGCCCTCCCTGGTCTCTTGCCCTAGTGGTTCTACCCTGCAAGGCTTTATTTACCCAACTGCTTATGCAACACAGTGATTCCCATTTGTATATTCTCATCCCACTTTGCTGACTTTTCCTTGGTCCTTTTTCTGCTGTTTCTTCTCCCCATCACCTTATCTTTCCACAATCTCTTCCCCTATTTCATTCCTGGAGTTTTCATTTCCAGTGTCTACATTGCTATTTTACCCTCTCATTTGAGGCTCTTGTCTGGTTGTACTTCCAGAGAGGCTTCCAGCTCACCCATCCCCCAGTCTCAGCACCCTTTTTCATGGTGACTCTCTGCTCGCTTTTCCAGTTTTCCATCCCCATTTCTTCCCAGCACCTCCTTCCAATCTAGCCTCACCAGGAGCACTTTTTATCCACTGCTAATCTACCTAATTCCATGTATTTGTCATACTCCTTTCTCTGTTTCTGACTTATGGTGTTTGTTTCATTTCAATTTTTTGTCGAACTTCTCTGCATTAACAAGTGTGTTCCCAGTGGAGAGGAACTGGGGGCACAGGAGAGACAAACTCTCTCTGCTTTTAGACCTGGAATGTGACCCTGAGATAGGTCATCAGGTGGGAGAAGTCATTACAAGGATATTGCAGTGGAGTTTGAGTAGCCCTGACCTGTACCATGATAGTACACATCCCGTATGGTCAGCTGGGAGTCTGGAGCTCACCTGGTGTTGACAGTCTTCAGAATTTTTAGTTGCAAAACTGTACATTTTTTTCAGACCTCGTCTGGATTTGGAAGGACTGGAAGCTAAAGGCAAAAAGGCCTGGCACAAAAACATGTCCTGCCAAATTTAAGTCCGGCTTTCAAAGCACTGAAGCAATAGAGGAAGACTTTTTATCATTGATGGAAGCCTATTTTCTGTAACTTGTTTTGTGAAATTAGCTGGTGGTTTTATCTGACATTTCTAAATAAAATCAGGCCAAGGAAATACTGCAACTGGAAAATTTGATTTGATAGAACTGAAGTTTCACATTGCAGTATGTGAAATAGGGATCTAATAATGGGAAATGTCAAATACGCATAATCACAGATGAAACTACAATCCCTGCTGATATGAGTAACACCTTTAAAAAGTCTGAAATATGTCCTAAACAGCTGAGGATAAATTATGAACTGAGTTACATCTCTCAAAATCATCCAACTCTTAACATTCAGCTAATGGCTGGATTTAGTCCTTTTGTGTATGGCAAAACTTCTGCTTTTAAAACCTCGCTGCAGGCAGACATTATAAATTCTGTGCTTTCTAAGGTCAGGTATGACCGCAGTAATTGCAGAATCTGACCTCATGCGAGAGAGACTGCAACATTTTGCATACTAATTCCTTTCATATTTCACCTGCAACTCACAGAGGAACAAGAGCATAGCTGTTAGTGTATCTGAATCCAGCTACCCACATGCGTGGGTTCCGGGTGGCTGTTGCCTGGGCTCTATTCAAGAGAAGAGGCCAAACCTAATGGCCCTAATGACAAGACTGTATCTTAATGGGAACACACCACAAGCAAAACATTCCAATTAACAGGGGATGTGCTGAACTGAAATAAATGGTTTCAAGTGATGATCAGCCTGGTGTGAAATTATAAACTCCATTGTTATTATCAAAATGACTAATTACAGCTCCGATGCATAATAGCACACATTTTTTCTAAATCTGAGGGACTAAACTGAAAATGCATTTAGCCTTATGCAAGACCTCTAGGGAAAAATGAAGAGTGTGCAATTTTTAGCTTACATTTTTATTTAATTGGGGCATTATTTCAGTACAAAGTATGATGTAGTATTTCTTTCCCCTTTCTTCAGTCTTTTTTAAAATTGTGTTTCTACAGGATGTCCTAATTAGGCGACCCATACTGTATACCCTTAAAAAATTTAAGGATTTCATTTCAGCTACAAAACATTTTTGACTGTGAAAAAAAAAAAAGCACAATTTAATGAGGCAGAGAAAACCAGGGCAGCCAGGCTATTCAGGGAAAACTGAGAAGTAGGCATAAGTTTTATATAAGCATTGTAATTCGTGTAGGTGGTTCTCTCTTTACAGTTTTCTAACACTGTACAGGACGAAATTCTGTTAATTTCCTCTGTACTCCTATGTAAAGCAATCCACACACATTTTAAGGCTTTATCTTCCTTTTGCCCTACAGCTTTCATATCAAGCAAGTAAATGTTAAAGACAGTTAAAAGCAGGTCTGAATCTGTCCTCTCTATTAATGGGTTTTTAATTTAAAGCTCTTTGAAACTTTCATCCCCATTAGCTCAGCCCAGGAGCACTGAACCACAACTGTCTGATGCCATGTGCTGGCAGACTCAGTCCTGAAAAAAGAGTGGCAGTTTTTCCACCCTTAGTTGAAGTTCTCAACCAATGCTGAATGAAGGAAAATAAATCAGATTTCTCTGTTTAGTAGAGTACATGAAATAGGTAAGGCTGAAGATGCCTTGCAATTCCTGTTCTGGTTTTTTTATCTCTCACAAGTGCACTGAAAACGGAAACCATCCCTTAATAAATTACACTCTCGTTCTTTGTCAAAGATTCCAGGTGAAGCAGAAAAAATGTGATGTTTCTGTAACTGTACACTACTCAAAAATAATTGTATTCACTGGAGCTTGACATCCTGCAGAAGATAAAAATTCAAAGAATAGGTTAAATGAAGTTAATAGAAAAAGCTATGTATCCATATTATCCACTCGTGGTTTACAACATACTTTGAATAGTGCAGTCAAATGTACAAAACATTGTCACTTATGTACTATAATGATGATCATATATTAGTCATATATGATAAACTTAGCTTCTAAAAATATATTTCATTAAGTTCTTTATATAAAAATTATTTATGTCTCAACTAATTATCTATAGATTTTCAGAATTTCAGTAACATTTATGATTTAAAAAAATAAGTGTCTTAATTACAGAATTACAGAATAATTTCGTTTGGAAGAGACTTCTGGAAGTTATCTAGTCAGCAGCCCCTTTCACAATGAGGGCAGGTTGCCTAGTGACTAACTATTTTGACTGTCTTCAAGGACAGAACCTCACAGCCCCTTTGTGCAACCTCTTCATCATTTAAACACCTTCAAGGCAACGACAGCCACCTTTGCTGGGAGAGCACATGGTCAGCTCTTTGTCCACGAGATCCGTGGGGCCTTTTCTGCAGCTGTCAGGGTTAACAGCTGTTTTTCTAAAATACAGTGTTTCCTTAGAGAAAATCACCAAGTTGTGAAATCCATTGCTTTTATTGTGGTTCCCTTTTCTTTCATTTCCCTTTTCTTTCACTTCCCTTTTCTTTCTTTCATTCACATTTGATTTTCGTGCTAGCTGTTTGACCCTGAGTTTCAAAAGCATTTTTGATGTACAAATTTCATTTGTACCTAAGACATTTTTGAGGTTACCTTTAGGGAACTCTGCAAGATGAAACAAAGCAGACTTCTATTTACTTTGAAAAGCACCCAGCAGCTAGTGTCATACAGTGGAGACATACCACGGCACGTATTTAATAATGAGAATGGACAACCTTAAAGGTCTGGACAAACCCATCAAGAGCTGTTGAAATCTTCTTTTTTCAGACATGCAGTTTCAAAATTACATTCAGCAGCAAGGCAGTATTTTTTTTTTCTTTTGTAACGTGTTTCCAAGGGGCTGGATTAGAAATCTGAATTGAGAAAGTTCATCCAGTAAGTTTTCATTTTGATCACGTGGACTGTGGCAAGGGCAACACACCTCTGTCGTGTCAAACCTAGGCATCTTTGCTTTGACTGTCTTCAGTAACCATGTATATGTTCTTTGAGAAATAGTTGATACCACTCCAACAAACAAGTAATAATCATTATCTTGAGCACCCAGATTACTTGCCTGAACAAAAATTTTACCAGCACATAGTATCCATAAAGGGAGGGACCTTCTTAACTTTACTGGCTTCTGATGACTCTCATTTAAAGCCCATTGACTCAGTAGGAAAACTAGCACAGCCTTTCATGCATATTTGATTAAAGGCATTTGATCTTAGGGAAATTGAATAATCTATAAAATAAGGATCAGGATGCTTTTCTCTTGTAAAAATAATTGAAATTCATATAGGGAAAGTACAAAGTCGGCATTATTACTCTTTTATCTCTATTAAGAAAATTTGTTTTATCAGGGTTTTTTTAATTAGTTAAATGAGTAATTTAAAGCATTTTTGGGGCCTCATGTATTTGGCATGTGATTTGGTTCTTTCAGTTGAAGTAAGGTGGTTACCACGGAAACAAAGACTTTGGAAGATTTGCATCACTGTTAACTTCAGGAACAAATACATTATTATGAAAACAAAGTAAACAGAGATATTAAATTATAAAGTAAAATAAGTTCCTTATTAATTACAAAAATCATGGGTAAAAGCTAGTTTTATTTGTTAAATAGTGACCACTCTGGCAGAAACAAATGAAAAAAGTGGAAGTTAATGGAACTGTCATTTCAATATTCAATAATATTATCTAGAATATGCAATTTCCAAAATGGATGTCCCATCTCCTGCATGAGCAATTACAACAAAGTGAAAGGCTTACCAAAACCAACTTGGTTTTCCTATGAGAGTGTAACAGCAATTTAGAGAATAGAGCCTCTCTTGACATGGTTGCACAGGCAATAAAGGGCATGGTTCTCCTGGCCCCTCCTCAGCTATTTGCACAATTACTTTCTTGGCCATCTCACAGATTTGTGTGTTTATGCACGGGGCGAACCAGCTCATCTACAGAGCTAAGGAGTCAAAGACCTCCACTCTGGGAGAGCCTGACATCCTGAGGGTTGGCACATCTTGACAGGCTTTGTTTTCCAAACATCCGGAGATACAGGAGAGAGTGGACCAGGCCAGTAGGAATTAGAGAGATGTCAGTTCTCCTCTCCTGTACATAACTCAGTTTGACTGTTAATGACACTGTAGTGTTCAAAGTCAGGGAACAGTTGCATAATTGAAATAGTTTCAAACTGGGCAAATCAGCTCAAAATACAGTTGTGGAGCTCAGCAAGCTAGAATGAGAGGCCAAGCTAACCTGTAGGTTGATTTCACCGGTGTATTTGCTAAAACACATCCATATGTACACTCATGCACACATACATGCACACAGAGCCATACTGAAAAGAATGAATCAGTTATAGGTACGGCTCTTTAACTAATAAGAGTGGTTAATAAACCATCAGTTGTAGAACACCATATTCTGGGAGGGACCTCGCAAGATGATCTCTTTCAACCTTTTGTGTAAAAGGGAGCCTAGATGACTATGTAGACTATCTGTCCAATTGCATCTTGAAGACGTCCAGTGATGAGGACTCTCCCTCATCCCTGGGCAGGCTATTTTAGTAAATGATTGTTCCCATTGTAAAAGATGTCTTAATTACATTGAAATGAAATGTCTCCCACTGCAACTTGTACCTGTTGCTTCTCATCTTCTCCATGTGGCTGCTTGTGAAGAGACCTCTTGTTTGTAGGTGCCCTTTAAGTATAGAGATACTGCTATGAGGCCCCTTGAGCCTTCACTTATCCAGGGAGAAGAGATCTTACTACAGTCAATGAAAAAAGGAGGAAATTAAAAAGTTGTTGTAAAATGAAATCGGGCTCAGCACTCAATCAGTATTGTGTGACCTCAAAATGCCACTGTTGACCATGTGCAGAAACATCAGAGAACGCTCTGTTCTCTCTCTACACCCCTTGCACATTGCATTACTCATTTTTTTCACATTACAGAGCAAGGATGAGCACCTGAATAAATGCACGCTTTTTTGTGTACATTTTGCATGGCTAAAGAGAAGGTATTTCTCACAAACTCTATAGGCTCGTCTCTCAGAAACAATGGGCGTAGAAAATACAGACATGAAATAATACACTGGGCAAATCGAGTCCATATCTTTTCTCCAAAGAAAACTTTGTCTGAGATCAAACTGAATTAATTGAAGGCCTCAAGTTGAGACTTCCATGTGCTTTACAGTTTTTATATCTTCCCAAAGTGCCATGAAAAGCATACTTATATAATCAGCATTGACTCATGTTTTCAGCAGAAAAAGTTTGGTAGCCTTGATAGAAGGCAAAACTTCAAAGGCTGTCATAAATCAAATGAATAATTTGTCTGGAGGAAGTCTGTATAAATTGTTCACATTATGTAAATGTGTCAAATGAAATGTTAAGATCTCCCCCTCTCCTTCTCCAGGAATAATTGGATTTGCACTTCTCTCTAAATTCCTAGTCTTTTCACCAAAATGTAAGGCCCTTATTTTTCATTACCTGAATGCCTGCCATCTTATGGTTACAATGGTTACAGAAAAGTAGGCAAAGCTATATGAGAGGGTTCAGGCAGGCTGATTCTACAACTTTACTACTGTTATCCCACCTGATGTAAAGATGATCAGCAGGCCATGTAAGACTAGCTCAGTTTTGCATCCTTAGTTTAGGTATGCTGGAATGGATAAGATGAAAGATTCTAGGATTCTTTGTAAATCATTCAAAGGTCATAAAATCATAGACTATGCTGAGTTGGAAGGGACCCAAAATGACACTGAGTCCAACACTGGCCCTGCACGCGACACCCCAAGAATCCCACCATGTGCCTGACAGCATTGTCCAAATGCTTCTTGATCTCTATCAAACTTGGTGCTGTGACCACTTCCCTGGGGAGCCTGTTGGACGGCTCAACCACTCTCTGGGTGAAAAACCTTTTACTGATATCCAAACCTCCCCTGACCCAGATTCATGCTGCTTCCTTGAGTGCTGTCACTGGTCATGAGAGTGAAGACATTGGTACCCACCCCTCTGCTTCCTCTCATGAGGATGTTGATGACCTCGATGAGGTCTCCCCTCAGTCTCCTCTTCTCCAGGCTGAACAGACCAAGTGACTTCAGCTGCTGCTCATACGGCTTCCCCTCAAGGCTCTTCACCATCCTCATGGTCCTCCTATGGACACCTTCTAATAGCTTGATGGGTTTTTTTGTATTGTGGCACCCAAAACTGCCCCCAGCACTCGAGGAGAGGCCGCCCCAGTGCAGAGCAGAGCGGGACAATCCCCTCCCTTGCCCGGCTGGTGATGCTGTGCCTGATGCCCCCCAGGACACGGGTGGCTCTCCTGCGTGCCAGGGCACTGCTGACTCATGTCCAACTTGCCATGGACCAGGACCCTCAGGTCCCTTTTCACAGCTCTGCTCTCCAGCCTCTCATTCTCCAGTCTATACACACAACCCGGGTTGCTCTGTCCTAGGTGCAGAATCTAGCATTTGCTTCATTACTCACGCCTCTAGAAGAACATCATTTTTGCATTTGGCATTTTGGAGGAAGAAGAAGTACCAGGAAAATGGCCCTTTAAAATTATAATGATTTATCTGAATTTTTGAAGGTGTTAAAGAAGGGTTGGGCTATACCTGTCACTTGCTGCTCTTACAGAAAAGGGACTGTGGATTCAGGTGTTTTATTCTCTATTATTCATAAGTATTTTGTTCTTAATTAAGCATTTATTGAAATCTACTATATATATGCACTTATAAATTGCTCTTATTTTCTAAGGATTAAATGCTCTCTTTTCTGATGACAGATTTACTAAATTTACTAGTGCAAATTTGTATGCTTAATACTAAGGCCATAAACAAAGAATCTCATCCTTATTTCATTAGTAAAATATTCAAAGTCTTTTCCTTTGAATATTTTGTTAGAAGATGCAAAGCTCTTATTGACTGCTCCAGTTCTCTTAGAGAACACATAGGCCTTTCCTTTTGCCTTTCAGGTGAAAATCTGAAATGTCAGGAAAGCAAAGTTCTAACTCAGAAGAATACAAAATAATGTTTTAGAAATTTAAACAGATCTGTGTTTGTGAGTTTGAAATCTTACAGGTGCACATATCTGGGCTTCTACTTGCACTTTTTTCCTAAAAACATCCTTTGATTTCATATGATATGATCTATCACCTTGCAAACTACAGCAGAAGTTTTATTTTTTAATGGGTTTTTAAATATCTTGTGGGACCAGAGTTCTGTGGTGATATCAGGAACATTTTGTCACAATCCACTGATTCTTAACTGACAGAAGTTTTATTCCACTTTTACTTTTCAAAATGTGTGTAATCAGAATTAAACAATAGAAAATAATGTTCAGTACTTAGTCATGGGATCTCAAGCATTGATGAAGTAGAACTGGCTTGAACTACATTTATGGTCTGGCATGCTGCAAGTGATTATAGGAGCACAGTAAAAATAAACTACAGAAATACTTGCAAACATGCCTTCTTGAGCTAAAACTCACTACTTTGAAGTATCCTCATGCAATTGTTCATACTAGCATGAACAACTCACTAGTTGATACAAATTGATTAGTTCACATTAGTGAAGTAAAACACACTGTGATCATCTGCAAAGCTGAGGTAAGTGAACATGAAAGTCTGCTGTGGCTTCCACATGGAATGTTTGCCTCTGGCTGGTTGGGTTTTTTCATCACTGCGTATACATTATTGAGGACTGTTGAAAAATAATGTGTCCCTGAATTATTGACCTTTCAAACGATAGCTGAATTAACATTGAACTGATTATTTCATTTCTTTGTGAAAGTGGACTCCAATAGGGAGTGAAAAATAGTATCTTAGCAGGGGAAGGAGTTATTTCTTTGGGTGTTCCGCTGTCTGTAGCATGGATCCCTTAACCCCCAAGCATTTTCTTGAGCATCCACACTACTTTCAGACCTTCCTCCCAGAAACTCTTGATACTATACACTGCCAGCAAGAGCCAGAAACTGAGTTCAACTCAGGTTCATAAAGTCTAGTAGGAGGTGAGGAGCATGTTGTAGCAGCAGCTGGACAGGTCACAACATGACCAGAAAAAAGGGAGCAAAATATGAGCATGTTTTGGAAGTAGGAGTAGTCAGGGAGATCAGGGTGTCTGGGGGTGGAGTTGGATGCACTGATGAAGTAAGAGAAGGAAAAGCCTTTAGTGTTGTACATTAAATGAGAGAGGATGATACTTCTGCCTGCTGAGTATCTTCTTGGTGTGCTTTTCTTTCATTTACCGGTTGCAAAATGCAAGGGAAAAATTGAGTGCTGGATTTGTCATGGTTATTTTTCTAGTCTATCAGTATTTAAAGTACACTCAGAACTTTCAGATTTCCAGCTAAAACTCGTGGGAGGGGATGTTGCTGTTTTGGTTTGGTTTTTGTCTTTTTTAGGTTTGGTCTGGGTTGGGGTTTTTTGATGGTAGTAGTGGTGGTAAGTGAATTTGAAATCTTGAGTTGATCTCTGAAGAAGTATTGGCAATAAGGATTAGGCAGGTCAGAACAGAAACTTGATCTCACTGTGACAGAAATAGGAAACAAAATCTGCTTCCAAGTCATGATCTGTACCTTGCAATTTACACTCACTATTTAGTTTAAGCTCAGCTCACCATTATCACATTCTTTTAATAAGTCCCTAAGTATGTAATTATACTAAGATTATTTAATGTTGCTATCTGGTTTTATCCATAGCAACTTATAAAGTCAAAGATTTAAATATAATAACAGCCCTGTACCTGAAATCTGAGCCAAAGATGATTGTTTTAGTAACTCCTAAATGTGAGATCTGGTGCTTGGTCAAAAGCTTTGTATCGAAAAATACTGATAAATTATATTACCAGGTCAGCTTGACAAGTATTTTAGATGAATGTTTAAGCCTTCTCTTCAAAAAAGTTAAACTTACATCTAAACTCGAAAACCGTGGGGAACTCAAGTTCCCCACATCAAACTTCTTTCAGGGCATTTACTCCATCTAGTAGATGGTTTTAGTTTGCTGAATAGGAAATACAACAAATGAGGAGAAGAAAACACAGAGAGATTTACATTTCTGTCTAGGGCAAGCTCTAACCATGGGCAGCAAGGCAGTGAGCATGTGACAGAATGAGCACCAAACTGGACAGAAGCCAACTTGTTTATGGTACGTAGGCTGCAAGGCATGGTATATGGTATATACCATACCATAGGAAAGGAAAAGGCAAAGCCATCAATGACTTCGGTGACGAAAAAGCAGAGTACTCCAGAGTGTCGTAATTAGCTCATGGTGTAATCCTTGGCAAAATTTCAGAGGGTTCATAAACCCAAAAAACAAACCCCATAAAACACAGTTGTAAGTGGTGCTTGGCTTAGTGTAATTCACCCTGTGTCAGAATTGGGGTTCTGCTTAGCTGGTTTGGTGACACTTGCCTCGTGCACCATGACACTGGACAGTGAGATCGGCATTTTCCGAAAAAGGTGCAGTTTTCTGGCTTCCCTTGCATTTACCAGTGGTGCTGGTATGGCTCCTAATGTGCCACTAGGACAGCAGCTGAGAATATGTTGTGTTCACAGATGCACCTGTTTCCTCCCTATAGCAGAACTGCACAGAATGTCACTCCCATTTCTTGAATAAGACAAAGCAAATGTGAGTCCTGGGTGTGCCAGACCTTCTAGCCGTGCCAGAAGATGGACTCACAGGTTCATTCTCTGGGTGGGCAATTAATATCCTCAGGAGGGCAGTCAATAGATATCCTTCAACCTGCTGTTTGCTATGCTGAGAAACATAAATGCAGATGGGTGCAGCTGCCTCAAGTGTCAGCTTTATTACAGGCCAGCAGAAAGAGCTGAATTAGGCTTGTGACAGCTCCACCACTGCTTCCTAGTGCGGACCAAATCACCACGTTGACCTTCTCCATTCCTTACCTATCTAGCATCCTTTCTAACCTGCCAGCTTTGCATAATACTGAATTGGTTTTGCACATTCCTGCTTAGATAAGATGGAATTTTTCTACCGCAAAATGCAGTGATATGTAATGACTGATTAAACCCAGATTTATTTTCCACAAGAAAACCTCTTAAATAAATACAACTTTCAGAAATGTTTAGGCAGACATCTGTAGAAACCAGGACTTTAATAACACTGCATAAATTGTGGTTCTTTAGATAATATTTTTGCTTTGTTTTCATATAGATGTCTGTCATTAGTTATGTGAAAAATTTAGAATTTCAGGTTTTGGAATGAATACTTCCCAGATCTTGCGTTAGCAGGACTACATTATGCATCTCATGGGCAGGAGCTCGTGTTGAACTCCTGGTTTTAAATACATTCCGTGTCTTGGGAGTTTGGAAGTACATTTAGCTAGGGTGTGCAGGACAGCTGTGCAATAGTTCAAGTTGTCCTTAACTCCCTTCATTGCACTGGATTAGCCCATGGGGAAAAGAATGAGCTTATAAGCCCTCTAGCTCACCACAATAAGTCTTTAATGACATGCTTTAAATTCAGGGTGTCTGGTATTTGTTGTGCTCTTTTAACACTTCAGCTTCCAGTTTGACTCCTGCATTGAGGCAGGAAAGAAAACAACAAATATGTTGGCCTCAAATATATTTTTACACTTTTGAAAACCTTTATTAACTCACATATCAGTCCAAACGGCATTTTAGTTTTTAATTTGGTCAGATGCTAAATCTATTCCTTCCTGATCCTCAATTCCTGATTATTGTTCTGGTCCTTCTTTGATTAATAACTCATTAAAAATAGGACTGAAACAACCCCCCAGATCCCAGACAAGTTAACATTTGGATATCTTCTAATAGCTTAATTGAAAAAAAACCCCAACTTGTCCTATATAGTCAGTTTTGTCACTGTCTAAACTGGAACAAAGTTCTTATAACAAGTTTGACTGCCTCTGTTTAAGATAAAATGCTATTTTCACTTCATTTTTGTATGTCCTTCCATTACAATATCAAAATAACTATGAAAATCAGTATGCAGTGAAAGTTTCGTTGACTTGTGGTTTTGGTAAACATGGTCCCTGCTATGGGCAAATAGATTTTTAAGCATATATATTGTTTCTTTTCCAAACCGAATAGTACATATTAATGGAAAACTTTTGCTATAGTGTGCTACAGATATATAGCTCTTGTCCTGTTCTTTTTCCTCGGAGGCCCCAGGTACGAAATTTCTCTTTCTCCATGGGAGAAGAAGCAGTGAAGGAAGACCGAAGAGCAATTCAAGAGGCAGATTAGTGTAGTTAAACAAAAGGGCAGAACTGTACTTAGAAATGGCAAGAACCCCTGGTATATTTGAGGGCATGGCTTTGCAGAGGCACGAGAGTGTAATTGGAGGTTCTCCCTAGAATATTGCTTTCTCAGTTAATAAAGATTTTATGTGGTCAAGAATTTGCAGTGCTTGGATTTCCGTTAGTTTCCACAGTATCCCATGTTAAATAGAGATTAATAAAAAATTAAGTGACATTCCTAAGAAATATGGAAATAGACTCAACTTAGTTAACATCATTGGAGTCATAATGGCTTCCTACGTGGATATTTTCATTGCACTTTTAATAAAAATACTCCTGGACAATTAATTAACAGCGCAATATCTCATGGGTCTATCCTTGTGATATGCTGTAATCACTTGAGGTAAAAATCTTCATCCCCGGGAGTCTATCAACATCATAGCAGTTATTTCTTTACACGTAGGAATGTGGAGTGCAGTTGTCAAGCTCTGCACATTTGAGACTTGAGGTCAATCGTTCCCATTAAAATGTTACCGTTCCCTGGCTGGAGAAATACGGGGTTGAGCATGTGACTATTACAGAAGAGTAGTCATCTGTTTCAGGACAAGTACATAGAATAAAAATTAGCTTAAGTTTTTCCATGTGCACCTGGCACGTCCATTTAAATAAAGAACACCAAAGGAAGCATTAAGCTCACATATACTCCAAACCTGGCTCAAAACCATGCTTGATATTCTGGCAGTTATTCTGGATTTGATTGGCAACTTTTTTAATAGGTTAGACACAAGTCCTGGAGGCAACAGGACTAGTTCGTGGGGTATGTCACTATGACGAGGTGAAAATATAACTGGAGCACATGCAAGCATAATACCTTTGAATCAGGAGGAAAACATTTCAGTGAAGATGTGTTTGCATGGACTGTGTTAGTGACAGGGAGTATATTTATGATCTCTAGCCGGCCTGCAAGTACTAAAGATTGATCTGCCATGTCAACACCACTCTGGTTTCCCTGCTGGCTTGAGTAAGTTAGAATGTGATCACACTTCTGCTTTGTGGTGTTTTATTCCTCAACTGTGTTTTACAGCAGTGTGACTGTGTGGCTTTAATTTACACACTTTAACCAACCCAATCTGAAAATGTATAAACTGTTTCATTTTGACTGTTTGTGAAGAGGTGGTGGGAGGGTGGCAGTGGTTCTCAAGAAACCTATATAATCGCTAAACCTAATTTCCACTGTGCAAAGTTGTTTTCTTCTTTAAACCAGGACATAGTCTCAAAACATGCTTTATTCACATCAGTTCTACACCAGGATCAAGGGAAATGCTAACTGCAGTCAATGCTTGCTGCTGAAAGGCTTTGATCATGGTGGATTTGATATAAACAGTGATCAGGACCGTTGTTACATATACTATCCCATAGTGCATGTCTTAGCACGTGCTGCAGTTTCAGTGGACCAGTTCTCAAAGCTTTCCAGTAAGCAGTGAGTGGAAAATTCAAATGAGTACTTATATTTGCCAATGGGAGGAAAAATAATATTTTTAGTAAGAAAAATACAGTTCCTTTACTTGAAATGGAATTTAAAATCTCACTGTACCGGATAGCTTTTTGAATAGACATTTTGTGGCTTTTTGAATAGACATTTTTTAATGGAAAATGTCTCTGAAAAGATGATCCTGGGGATGCTATTGTTTTTTTCTGCTGTGATGTAAGGCAGGAACACACACTCAGCATTTCTCTTCTTTAGAAGCTTACATTAATTTATTTGGACAGCATTTCCAACCCATATAGTAGCTTAGGACTATCTGTTTGTGCTACCTTCCTATTTCAGACAAGCAATGGTTTGCGTGAGACTGTTAATTTGGCAAAGGGCATGGGTTCACATTTGGTTTTCATAGACTGATAGATTTAAAGGCCAGAAGAGAACATTATGATCATCTAGTCTGACCTCCCACTTCAATCAGGGCACAAGCCTCACATAATCGTTGCTGCAACATGATCGTGACTTCAGCAGCAACATGATCATGAGCTAGACAGCAGCTTAAAAAATGTGATCAGTCCTGAGTTGCCCTCCTCTAGTTTTTAGCATTAATTTTTCCAACTTAGACTCCAGTCCCTGGATCCTATCATTTTATAGGCATGCAGAGTCAAAATGAAACATCATCCTTAACTGTCCTGTTCAATTACATGTCTGTGATTTCATCGACTTGGATTTGTCCCAAGATTATAGGAATATTTATGTTGTATAATTGTCAGACCATGCTAAATGGACAGTAAGCATCCTTTTCACTTTTTACTGGATGTCATAAAAACAGCTTCAAAGCATGCATGGAATGTCAAGATCTTGGGCTGGATCTACATTGGTAAGTCAGGAAGCATTCAGCCTTACTTTTGCTTTTTGTGAGCAGTTTGCATCTACTGAGTTAACGTAGGTGAAGCCTGTCCACAGAGCAAATGCAGAGCAACTGTTGTGCTTCTTTACAAAAAACAACCCCAGAGTTTCTAAGACCAGTTTTTAATAAACAGAAAATGGTGAAAATTAGCAACTGACCAAAAAAAGATAAGGAAAGGCAGATGTGAATGTTTAAGAAATAAAGATTTCCCTAGAATGTTACCAAAAACACAACTGTGATTGGTTTGCCCAACAGAACAGGAGTAGAAGATTAGGTGGGAAGAAGGAAGATACGTGGAATCAGGTTACTCTGCTACTCATTTTCACATGTACTCCTCATAATGTGAGAGCACACTTTCTTCAAACTTGAAACCAGGCTACACGTCACTCTCCCAGGAATTCTAGCCTACAACAACTGGATTAATTTTCCAAGTTGGCCGGACCTCCAAATCTGGCACTGTAGTCTTACGCAACTGGGGAAGTTCCTGGTGTGGATGAGAACTGAGGTTGCAACACTTTGGAAAGTCTGTGAGCAAGCATCTGTTTCTGAAATGTGAATGTTCAGGCCTTTTCTGTGTCCCCTATAGAGAGTAAAGAAACAGGGCAGAGCTCAAACTCTGCTTCTGGTACCTGGTATCACGCAGTCGCTAAAGTGGCACCGTGGTCTGTCTGAGAAAATAGTAGGGGAAAGTACTGGAGGAAGATACTGCCACGAGAAAATCTGGGTAAACACACTGCAGGAATTGATCAAGTTTCATGACCTTTAAAACTTTCGAATCAGGCCACTTTTAAGAGCTGCCATTCAGTACTGCCCCAGTGAAACTGGAAAGATTGACGTCAGTTTCAGAAAGCAGCCACCAGGTTCTTGTTGTTTCGTAAAGCGTTAATATAAACTGATGTTCTTCAGCAAAAATGTAACAAAATTCTGATCATTCCTGACTTAAAAAAAAAAACAATCTCTTGCATACCAAACTGCATGGAAACAAAATTCCAGGCTTCCCGTATTGAAAATTACACATTTCAAGGAGCTAGAGCATGGGAATGGATTTACTCCAGTTTTTCTAAGGCAACTCACTTGTTTCGTACTTTTCTACCATTTTCACGGTCAGGAAATGCAGAAGATATCAAGAGACCTGTGTGAAGCCATAATAATATATATGGGTTTATATTTATAGTCACTGGATAGGAAACTTATTCTAAGATTTTTTTCTTCATCCAATATATATATACAGGAATATAGATTATTATATCCAGATTTTAGAAATATCCTGAATATAATAATCTATATATAATCTATGGGTCAAAACATTTTTATTTCAGAGAAAAACGCTGACTCTTCATGTATTAATGGCTTTAGTTGAAGAGAAGTAGCTTTCAGTTATTTAAAATCATTGCAGTGTTCCACAACTGGTTTGAATATATTTTTTCTTCATAGTACGTATAGGTACCAACTGTTAGTATTTTTTATGCCCAATAATACATTTTAAATTGATAACCTCAATCAAGAATACACATTTTTCACTGAAACATTTCAGTGTAAAATATTACAACATGTAAAAAATTAATATATAAGATTAAGAAGTTATATCAATAAAATTGCAAGAGTATTTGCACATTTGGATCATCTTAAGGAAGATGTTTTTTGAAGACAAAAGTTATCTGATATTGTAACTATATATGATATTTTGACTTTGCATGTGAGTCTCAGCCCTTCAAAGGGACATCTGACAGCACAGCAAACATGCCTTTGCAATTAAGATCACTCCCGGTGCAGCTTAAGGAAATACAGGATCCAACCCAAACAGTTCAGTAAAAATGCCCGTTCTTGTTACTCTTTGTTTTAATGGGCTATAAAATAAATGTGGTGTAGAAGGTGTTTTTACAGCCAGAGCTTGTCATACACAATGTGCATGGCTCTGCTGGGAAGAAAACGCCAAAATTATGTACTTCAAACACCCATCACTCTTCTTGGAAGCCATACATAAAGCCATCAAAATGTTGTGCTTTCCTAGGTGGTACAGAACCGAGTGCCTCTCCAGTGCTTGCAGCCCCAGCCCTGGCACATGCCAAAGTGTGTATCATTCAGCAGTGAAATACTCCCATCTTCATTTGTTTGTAGCCATATGCGAGAACGGGAAGGGAACTGCACGGCTGCAGAAAGGGAGGGCAAGGAACAAAGAGTTTTAAACCAGCATGAAACAGGCGGGGAATAACAGCACCAGAAAACACACACACACTCTAAATGCGTGTATGGAGGTGGGGGCTGGGGGAGGATTATACAAGTCAGGTGAGTTAATGGTAGCTGCAGGGACTGGAATGATAGCATAGATACACCAGAGGGAAAGCAGTAGTGTGATGAAAAGAAGGTCATTAATAAAACATGAGGAGGGTTGAAATTAATGAAAGTTGTGCAGAGACACTTGCAGCCCTCGTCAGGAGAAAAGCACAGGACCCACTTCTGGTGCTCTTGTTCAGCAACTCCAGGGAGCGGGTCAGAGCTGTCACAGACCTGCTCCTCATGTGCTTGGGTTTCCTTCCTGGGGGGACAGGGAGGAGAAGGGAGGCTGAAACATTTGTTGCTGGATCTCGATCTCCCATGCAATAGAAGAGAGCCAGGATGCAGCCTCAGAACTGGGAGCTGGACAGGACTTTGCTCTACCACATCTGCAGATATTTGTGGCAGCCATAATCAGTTGATAAACTCAGAAACATGCCACAAGTCCTCTCTTAAGAACAGTTAGTGAAGGCAGAGTTTATGAGTAGATATTTCACTCCTACGCATAGGATGTTTTTCTTTAGAATTATTTATTTTAAAATATAACTCTGCTGAACTAGAGAATTAAATAAAATAGATCAAACACCCCCCCCCAGCACTGCGAGTCCTAAGAAGAAAGTGCTGACCAGCTCAGAGACCTCAGTTAGCAGCAGGCTTTTAAATTCAGATGTTAGACTGAAAGCAGGAAATAAGGAGTCAAAAATGTTCTCAGTTAAAATAAACCACTTTTTGGAGGGAAATGTTCTTACCTTTTCTGGCCTTCTCCTTACTCATTTTTTTTCCTCCTGAATAAAACTAATTGCTTAATCTAATTATTATTAGGTCCTAAGAAAACCTGTTTTCCAGAATTCGCTCTTATCTTGAACTTTTTTGCTCTCTTGTCTTGCATAGACAAAACATCTAATCTAATCAAACATGTAATGGAACATATCAATATGAAAGTCTCATGTTCATACCTGCGTATTTAGATTTTTCAAATATTCACCTAAAAAACAATTCTTCAAAATGCTAATTTTTTTTCTTTTGTTTTAACAGCAAAATTTGGAGAGTAACCTCACCAACCTTATTAAGAGGAACACTGAACTGGAAACTCTTCTGGCAAAACTCATTCAGACCTGTCAACATGTAGAAGTGAGTACTGACCTTCATTTGAAAAATGTATAAAGTTAATTACATTCACTTCTAGCATTAAGGAGCAAACATTTAAACAAAAAAACCCAAACAAACAAACAAAACCCCAACAAAACAAACAAAAACAAACAAAAAAAATGAAGAAATTGATTTAAATAATGGTAAACTGACTTAAAGCTTTTTCACTGATAAGTGGTATTCTCAATACAGATAACCTCCCTTACATTCCTTTGTGTTCTGTTTTAATTATGGTGTGTTAATGTGGCCTGCACCACTGCTATATTTGAACACATCATTTACTATCTGTAACGTTTGTCTTTCCAGATCCTTTGTGAGACAGAGAAATATTTACAGGTGGAAAAGGAAGGCAAAGAAATAGGAATGCCCAGATCCCCAAACTCATTTAGGTTTCTGTTTACCCCTGGTTTTGGTTTGTTTTTTTTTAATCAGAATTAACTATCTAAATACATATCAGTACTCAAATGTCATACATGAAATATATTTATTTTCCAAAGAAGATAGGTGCTTACAGCCTTTTAGTTGCTTCACTTACATATTCTACTCTGAGTATCACAAAATGCTTTACCAGAGTGGGATCTGAACCTATACTTTCCCCCATGGGAAAAGGTGAAAAAGAGTTCACCCAAAAAAGTTAAAGCAAACAAAACCAAAATAAAACAAACAAAAAACCCCAAACCAAACAACAACAACAACAAAAAGAAACAAACCCAAACCAACTAACCAACCAAAGCCAAACAACCCTCTATTCTTCCAAAGAGATAATCTTATCTGTATTTATATCTGCTTCACTTCTCTGCAGCCTCACTAACTTCACGGAGCTCAATAAAACCATAAAAGTCTATCCACAGTATCAGACATGAGGTGAATGGTTCAATTTCTTTATGTGGGCACCAATAACTCCAGGCAGAACAACTGAAAGGACATTAGCAGGTAATGAGAGACAGAGATAAGGCGCATTTTCTTCCTCTGCATCTGAAACTTAGAGCAAACCTCATGAAGCAGATGGGCTCAGGACAGCATAAGGCCTCATCTTCATCGGTGGCCTATGTCCAAGATGTGCTAGGTCTGTAAAATTTAAAGTTGTTCCTCCATCTTCTCTGCAGTTCTGCAATACATTACCAGCTCTAAGTTTAATATTACAAAGAACCCAACTTGTTCCGATGGTAACAGATGCGCTACTGTCCCTGGAGTCCTGTTTTAGAAAATTTCTCTGTAGACGTAAAGCAATCGCAGCATAGTTGTTAATGAATTCCTACCATGTTTTATTCATCAAATTAGTCTAATTAGCATTTAAATTAGCTAAATATTAAGAAATGAGCTTCAGTCAAAACCTTGGACCTCGGCTGTGCTGGAAATTGGGCAAGTGGGATGTGGAAGTAAACTTTAAAGTTATCTCTGTTTCTCAGAGCTCTGAAAACTTCAGATATGATGGGCATATCTCCAGCATTGGAGAAGCTGCTGCTTAGACAGATTTTTGAAAAATCAGTACACTCTTTTTCTTATTGCTTGTTCATGAGAGAAATTCATCCCAAGCCAGGAACCCAAATGAAAAAAACAGTATATTGGCTAAAACATTAACGATGCAAATTTAAAATTAAAAAATGTTAGGAAAAGTTTCCAATGACTGTATTAGTTTTGACATATGAACTCACTCAAATGTTGAAACTGAACAGGAAGTTAATTTTTCAGTGAGTGCTTTCTTTTTCATTTTTAGATGTATTATATTATCGATAATAATGTAAAATACATTGTAAATCATTTGTAAACATATAAAAACATAGATAGTAAATTTAAAGACTTCTGTTGCCTACTTTGATTTTCCTTACCTAATTTGAAATAATTTTAATTTTGATTTAGATTTTGGGGGCTTTAAAACCAGTTTTAAAAAAAAAAAGGAAATAAGCTTTTGGTTTCACGTATAGTTTGAACTTTGAAAAACAAGGAAGGAAAGGAAATTATTATTATTCCTTGTATTAAAATTACCAAGATTTTATTCTGAGATATATAAACTTCTAAAAGTCATGCTAATTAACATTTATTTGTAGCTATAAACAGTAATATTTTCTTTAAGCCTTTATCATGTCATAAGCCAAAAAATTCAATATGACATGAAAAATGAAAAAGGAATGTCTTTTTTGGCTTTTGATATGGAGCAGAAACTGATGTTTCCAAAAATGAACAGCAAACAGGCTCTGTGTGTTTTGAATAAATGAATCCTCGCCAGCCAAACCAAATGTTGTCACAAAGCCACTGTTTCTCATCAACCAAGTGAGCTGTCAATGGCTTCCCAGGAACCAGCTTTACGGCAGATTAGTGATCCACCCTTGCATCCTTCCCAACTGTAATTTCATCCATAGCAAAGGCCAAATCTCAATCTCTCTGTGTTTTAACACTAATGCTTATTCCTTTCTGAAACAGATATTTTCACGTTTTTCTCCCACGAGCAGGCAAGGACTGTTCAGTGATGTTGATTATCTGGAAGCTGGAGGCCTTCCAGCCACTGGGAAGGGGGTGTCTGGTTTGGCCTCTCATCACAGCAATGGAGACATAAATCTTGCCTATTTTTAGATGGAGTTTATCAATTTGTGACAGGATTTATCCTGATGGAGAGCCTGATCTTGGGACGCTCAAGAAGTTTGCTTCCAGTCTTGCATTCCTGTGGGTGGTTCTGGTCGTAACTGCAGAAAAACCTTTGTGAATAAATCAAGCCAAACCTGTATTCTTTACTGCTTTAAGTAAGATATAATGTTAAGCATTTTATAACAATAATAATTTTAGTATCTGAATGTCTGCTTTTAGGCCTAACATGGATGTATAGTCTGTGCTAATCGTTTATGGTAACAATTTTCAAAATTCCATTTTCTCAAAGGGAACCACACCCTGAAATGTGATTGTTTGAGACTATAACACTCTTTTCTGTCCCAAATCTTTCTGTTTCTTTAGTAGCACACTGACACACTGGTTCTACTCATCTTTCAGACACATGTCGAACATGTTTTTCATTTTGCACTAATTTTTCTGTCTTTCCACTCTCCCTTCCTCTGTAATCCTGTCTGTCATTACTTGGTTTTGCAGAAACCCTGAAGGCTGTTAATCAGGAAAGCTTTGTTTTCCTTCCTTAGAGACCGTGGCAGGTCTACAACCTCATGCTTTTGGCCTGTCTGCTTTCTGCTGAGGCCCCCTTAACCAAGGCAGCTCACTGGATTGGCCCTGGTGAGGCAGCTCTGCTCCTCACTCTGTGCAGCTGTGGCTGCCTCCCCTGGGATGGCAGGGTTGGCTGCATAAAATGATAAACTGATTCATAGGATTAAATAGAGCCTTCTCCAGAAACTGAGAAAATGGAATAGAAATGGCTACTACTTGGATATATATTTCTTTGTAGTCCTAGTTCGCAGCATTCACACATCTGATAGTATCTGTAGAAAAGTTTTAAGGACATTAAAAACTGTCTTGGATAATTTTATCTTTAAATAGATCCCTGGGTGACAGCACCCCCGTGGCCACCCCAAGCCACTGCCAGGTTTCTCTCCATCCTGCTGGGTGCTGGAGGGGTCCCAGTGTGGCCTTTGGCACACCTGCCCTGCCTGTGAGCACTGCAGCACCGCCACCCTCCCCTGCCCGCCTGCCACACGCGAGGTGATGGGGCTGCACCCTGCTCTGCTGGCTGTGCCTCTTCCAGCTGTGTGCAGCTCGGGATTTAGCCACTCCTTAGTTGAATCAGGGAAGGAGATAATGCTGCAAGTGTTTAGGTTCTCCCCTTGGTTTTAGTGTTACAGGTTTCTCTGGCTGACAAAGTGCTGCGTCACAGAAAATTTTCTTCTTTGTCATAATTTCCATTCTCTGACTGTGTGAGGTTTCTGTCGAAGTCTTTTAGATCATGTCATTCATTGACATGAGGCACAAATTTCAGCATGAGACTCTTATGCCAGTTACTTTTTTTCTAAGCAATTTGAGTTTTGTTTTTGGATTGTTTTTCTCATCTCTTGTAGGAAATACATGATTAAATGTCTGTTATATAGTCAATACCATGAAGCTTCTCATCTGTTAGACAGAAACATAATCTGAACTCAGCTGGAGGAGAAATTGGAGCAATTATCTAGGGGGGAGGAGAAAGGAAATAGGTTTTGCTTGCAGACAGCTTTATAACATCTGTATCTCAGTCTTTCTGCTTGTTTTGTTTTGTTTTGAATTCACCAAACGTCATAGGAAGTGAATTCAGGACAACACTGTAAAATAATTTTGGGTTGTATAAAGAAGAAGAGGCATTTTCCTCTAATTGTGTAACCCTCAATCTGCTGCATCCTTTGCTCTGCGTGTGTAATGGAAATGCTCCGTTTCTAGCTCGCTTCTGAAGATCTCCTGCAGGCTAAATCTCAGCGTAAAGTTCCCAGTTAAAAATTGGTTTTTTGTGTGTCAAATGGTGTTTTTTATAGTCATGTTATATAATCACTCGCATAAAAAGTAATATATTGAAAGAACCTTTATTTCACTGGCATGGATACTCAACACACACACATACCAGATACATTTTAAATCAGTGTAAAACACTAGTGCAAAACCAATGAAGAGAAGATGGCAGAACCTAAAAAATCCTGCTGTTGCCATTTTTGTATATGGCTGATAAAAAAGAAATGAGCCAAACAGGAAAATTATACAATAATGGAATTTTGAGTTTCTGGTAAGACTTTAGCTACAAGACAGTTCCTTCAAATTTTGCAACAAAATGTCTCCATCAATCTTTGTATAAGACACATAAGGCATTTCTGTTACTTGAGAGACAGCTAAAATCAAAACTCAGCTGTCGATGCAATTCCCAAAGGACACTCTAACAATAAAGAGGCTTTGTCTGTGACAATAAAAAACAGTGAGTACTCTGTTTTCACAAATTTTCATGGTACTCACTCCTTGAGATTTGGGATTATTTTTGTCAAAACCCAAGTAAACTGAGAAGTTCTCAGTAGGAAAATTTAGTTGGAAAGCCTGTATGTAAATCCTGGTGTCTGAACTGCAGCAAATGGCTTTCAGAGTCGTACAAAGTGTTTGGAATAAGGAATCTATTTTGCTGGGGATTTTTGTTTGTTTTTTAGGAAAGGACCAATGGGTTAGATAAGTGCTTACCCTCACTGTGGAATATGTGTGATAACTTGGCAGATAACTCGGAAAGGACCTCCACTGAAATTTGCTTTTTCCTCTGCCCCACTATATTCCATTTTTGTGAAGATGCTTGTTCAGCAGATCATTTATTTGCTGCATTTAAGTGCTAAAATAAATGATATTTTTTGATTTCTGAAATAGACAGGAAAATGTGAGTTGAAGGAAACTGGGAGTTCTCACTCGCAGTAAGGTACTAATTAGCAAACCTGACGACATGCATAAAACCCTAAAGATGGGGTTTACAGCATTTGTTTTTTCTCAGACAGTTTCTAATGAGAGAAGGTACAAGAGACTCTCTACTAACATTATTTTGATTAAATATGTGGCACGATCTGCTTTGATTTCTAATTACTTTCATTCTACATTTAATTCCACTCTCATAAAAGTTGATTTCATTCAATGGAAATCTCAGGTAAGCTTTAGTCAGAGTCTTAACTTTATATAGCATCTGCAAAGAGAAACTTCAGAAATAAAAACTGACAAAACATGCAGCATGGTGTATGGTGATACAAGGATGTCCTAAGCTGCATGCCTAGTAAGCCGTAGCCTGGTAGTCAGATACTATTTCCCTAAAGAATTATTAAATTGATTTCAAAAATTACTAATTAAATGTATAATTGGTCCTAACTGTGGAACTGCAGCACTTTTGCGTACATTTTTATGTACAGATTAGGTGCACGCTGGAATATGTTATTGCACCTACAACCACTTTGTACCTTCTGTAAATTGGAGTCCTGGTTGTGGTGAGAGGTCACACAGATCATATATAATAAACTAATAGCAGATCTTGCCACTGCCTGCTAAGGTGGCCAGTTCTGATTTGCTCCACCTCTCCCTTTGTCTCATATCTAAATGTTCAGATTTTTGTTATGTCGATATTCTTGCAAGGCTTTGTCCTTAGACGTGTAAAAGGAGCTTAGCTCACCACTGGTTAACTAATGCAGCAGGTAATACTTTGTGCCTGCTGTCAGAGACTGTAACTTGTCAGTCAAAATGTTGTCAATTTATGGAACCTTCTATCTCTGAGACATTTATTGTTATGGGAACAAAATACTCTTGAATTCCTCCTTTTTCTGCCTAACATAAACAGCTAAAGAGCGACTAGAGCAGCAAGGAGACCAAAGGCACCGGTCCTCTTGTGAGCATGTTAAAGGCTAGGCTAAAGACTCTGGATCCGGGGTGACAGTTCTAAGTGTTGAACTGTTGTTTACAAGTGCACTGGTTTCAACATCATGAAAGGATGGGCGGGCAGTCCTTTGAACTTCAGAGATTATTTGATGGTTTTTGTTTTTCCACATTAAGTGAAACACATGAAGTGGAATATTTTGCTCAATATGCAACAAAGGCTTAATGTCAGTGGGAAAAACAAAGTAAAAACAATAAATAATTAAATATTGTTCAATTAAAAAGTACATTTGTTATTTAGTTTTAAAGAAAGGACTAACATAAAGTGTAAAAACAAAACAAGCGAAAATAATGGGATTCCTGTAAAAAAAAATTTTCCCATGAATTTCTGGGGTTTTTTTGTTTTGGGATTAGAATGTAAATGTCACTGGAGGATTTCTAGATGTCTTGCTGGTTAGTTTCTCAACAATGCTCTTCAAAGTGTAGTGGGACAAAAAACTTTAAAACAATATTTTAGTAAGTAAAATGAGTACTCCAATCTTCTAAAAAAGGTTTACTTTTCATCAAGATTGGGGCAGATAGTCTTATCTGCCTGACCCAAAGTGGTTTAGCTATCCTGGCCTAATCAATCCTCCATTCACAAAATTCCTACGTAGCCAGAGTAAGCTGGCGTATTTTTGCACTGACCTTTGTTTAACCTGCTCTGAGACTGCCTCTAAACACAGGTCTCCTGGTTAGAGATAGATGTGGAATGCAAACAAAAACAAAGCCTCTGGCACACTTGAAATGGAAGATGACCATTTCTTTTTTTTTTTTTTGCACCATTTCAGAGTAAAGAATTTGTAGAAGATCCCTTCAGATGGCAAGCTGATTCATATCACATATTTCCAAAGGCACAGTTTGTCATCACAGATAAAATCAGATTTACGCTTAGACTAGAAATAAATCTGAAAAAGTTATTTTCCAAGAGTTGCTTTTGCTCTGCAGAAGACTAAATTAAACGACTCGTAATATCAAACAGGGATATGAAATAAAGGAAGTTTGAATCCACAACTCTCATTCAGCATGGTCATAAAAAGAAAGGGAAGAAGTTCTTTCATAAATGTGCATTAATGATTATCCTTTGTATTTCCATTAAATAAACAAATTAAGCATGGATGTTGTTAAAATATTACTTCAATGTACTGTGGCTCTGTGAAGAAAATTACTCACTTTACAACATGGAGTAAAATAAACAGGCCTCTCTCTTTAAAGGAGTATAATCCTTTAGTTCATCTAGGGACAATAATCCAAGAAAATGTGTTCCACATCTACATGACAATGAAGAAAGTTTTCCTAGAACAAATAGGTATCGGCCATTACATGTAAAAATTTTAGATTCTTTTTAATCTCAGTTTCTAGGTTTGGTGTAAGAAGGAATTCAGGCTCAAATCCAGAGAGAAGTATGTGGCCATGATGTAACAGGTTTTGAGTGGAATCATTTGATTTACTTTTCTGATATTTTTGTCTTCTTGTGAATATACAGTAATTGTTTTCTTGTGAGTATATAGTCATGCTATAACCATCAACTAAAATGCATAAAGAAAAATTCACACCTCTTTGCATGTACTGCCACAGCTGCAAAGAATTTATTTTTTTAAGCAATTGAGACCATTTTTAAATCATGAAGCTGAAACTCAAATTCATATCTCAATTTCCAAAGATCAGACTCTTTCTACAACCTGCTTTCTTCCATTTTGCGTAATCAACAGATGACTAGTAAATAAATATTGCTCTAGTTTTGATGAATTTTTCACAGACAGTGTAGCCTTTAAAAAGCAGGCTCCCTGTAATTTAGGGTGTCTTATTTTGCTTGTTATTTAGAGATTATTTGCCAAAAAGACACATGAAGATTTCCACTTGTGGAGAGAATTGCCTCACTCATAAGGAATCTCAGATGGAGAGTTTTGCTCTTGCGAGAAAAATTCTGCTGAGACACTAAAAAAAATCCTTTGCTTCAGTATATTAGTTGAGGAAGTTTTTGTGGGTATGAATCCAGCCCTCTTATTCTGTTTGCCTTTGTATTAACCATAGAAGCTCCACTGTAACCTCGAATCTCTAGCCATTCTGTAGTTTTGTGATTTCCAAAACATCTGCTGGGGACTTTGAAACCACCACATTCATTTTCTTATGAGCTAAGCTGCAATTTAACTCATGTCTCTGAAGATGAAAGCTTAGGAAGCGTCTACAGAGGGCAGAACACTTTCCAAATCAGTTCTCAGCTTGTGGAGCTGGGAACAGCTGGCCTGCTCTCCCCTTTGGGTTGGGAGACCTGGTTGTTTGCAGCTCCCAGACAGACATCTGAGCAACCCCCATTTTTCTTTTTTTTAACTACACCTACTTCCTGAGGCAAAGGGCAACAGTCCCTATCCATCTGTCTGGAAAACCTGGAAAGAAACCTGAAATTTGTAAGGTTGTTGAGTTTTTTCAGTAAAGTATTTGAGGTCTGTGTGTGTCCCAGAAATGGGAATAAATTCCCCACAAAAGCAGGAGGACTAGAATCTGTCCTTTTTCTTCTTTGTAGATGTCATAGTTCTTGCTAAATCATAAGGCCTCCTAGTCAGTTTTAAAACTGTTTTGTGGCATGGAAAAGAAATTTATAAAAATTATACCAATAAAAGACAGAGCTTTAGGTTCAAAGTGTTCCTGGACATGGATGCTTAAGGAACTGGTTGATGCCCAAACTAAGTGTATTGACATCAGTGAAATTTTCTATGGAAAGATGCCCCCAAGTCTAGCATAAGCTGTCAGACAATAGATACTTCAGATTAAGGAATCAACCTTCATCTTGGGTGGAGGACGCCCAGACTGAAGTCAACTCTCTGTATGATTTGGAGACTTTCACAAAGTGTGTGACACAGTCGCCAGACCTTTATAAGGCAGCTCTCAGTCTCTTTTAACAAACTCCTTGGAAAGAGGGCTTGTTTTTTAATGTGGAAAAAATGTAGAATTTAAAACCTCAAATATTTTCACCAGACAGAGCTCACATTCCTTGGCCAGCCCAGCTGGAAGTTATTGTCAAGGTTGCTGTTCATCAAAGGACTCAAGCAGAAGGAAAATTCTTATTTTGGTATTTTTGTAGCACCTGTACAGTGGAGCTCTGATCCATGCCTGTGGCTCTTTGGTCTGACATATGACTCCTCGGGAGCATACAAGTAAATAATATTCAGTGGTAATCTCACAAATAGTCCCTTTAGGGCCACAGCTAATATAGTGCACTTAAAATTAGGCATGTGCTCAATTATAAAGTTATTATTGAATCAGAGGCTTTGTGGGCTGAAAATGTGATTAAGGAGTATTTCAGCTTGAGAAAAGCCCCCAGATTAAATGTTGGAGGTTTTTTCATACAGAGCTCAGACATATCATATAATTTTAGAATATTATTTTCATTTTTAACAAGCTTGTCCAAGCTATAAAGTTGGAAATGTCTTCAAATGGAGTTTATAAAAGAGTATACTTTTCAGATTTCAAAGAAAAAGAGAAGTCTGCAGTCAGTGCGTTAAGGAATCCAGAGATTTTTTCCAAGCATTTTGTTTTTCTTAGTCGAGAGCTTTTAGGTTAAGATCCAATTAATACATTATTATTCAAATCAACCAGAGCATTAAATGAAACAATGTTGACTTAACCTTCCTGTAACTCTGTGTTTCATGACAGTTATCCTAAAAATTAATTAGGTCTGCTCGACAAAGCAAATTGGTGATGTAAGTGGTGCTAGAAGTAACACTTTGAGTGGAAGCTACTCAAAAATCCCGTGAAGTGTTACCGTCATTAAGTGCCAAAAGTGTTACTGTAATTAAGTGCTGGAGTTGGCCGTGGTGTGAGCCGACCTTGGTATTGACACAGGAGCTGTGCCCACGTGCAGTGGATGTGATCGCTGCCTCTGCCTGAGCCTGTGTAGGATTGATTCCCTGCTCTTGGGTGGAATTTCAGCCCACTAGTGAAACTGAAATCAGGGCTGGGAAACTGGTGCATGGTACGGCTTGCTGAAAGCAGCTCTGCAGAGCTTCATGCCAAAGTAAGATGCGTGATGCAGGTGAGGTGGTGGGATGACAGGAGCAGAGGGAATAGGAGGGACAGTGCGGATTGACTAACTTTTCTAGGTTACCTGAGCTACCAGTGCAGAGACAGTGGCACTGTTAGAGGCTTTGGGTGAGCTGCTTCATGCTCTGTCTCTCCTCATGGACTGTGGTGAGAAGCCAGGCAGAGAAAACAGCAAATGTAAGGAGATCCATGGGCACCTAAAACAGCATGATGGGAATACCTTCTACGTCTTCATCAGCACTTGCAATTACATCTGACCCCTTCCAGAAACAAATGTATTCACTCTTTATAACCTTGATGTCTTGATTAATAATTAAGCCTCTAAAAGGTGCAAACTAACTATAATTTTATGAAGGTTTGAGAAGGATAATCCAAAACCTTGATAAAAGCAGGCCTTTATAAACAAGTCCCTCTTTGCCTGGAGGACACTGTGTGTTTCACCTAAGAAGGTTATTTGTAAAATTGGTTCCAGTCCAAATTTAGATATATAAGCATTTGCTTAAGCTTAATGAGCTCCATAATGTGCTTACAGGTAAATGCATGTTTAAACACATTGTTGGAAGGAAAAAAAAGAATACTGATGCAGATTGTGGGGCTCATTGGACTGAAAAAACAACCAAGGGGTGCAAGATGGTTACTTGTCACCTGAAACTATTCCCTGTTGTTGTTCACCACTGACTCTTACTGTCCCTGTGGAAGAGGTGACATGACTGTAGGGGCAATTAGCCACGGCTGAAAGCTGCTTTACCTTCTCACCCTCTTTTAGCAAAGGATGAATGGAAACATAGCTCTGAAATAAGTCCTTTTTTTTTTTTTTTTTAAATTCTAGACATGATTAGAACTTTTTGCCTTTTTCTCTGACTCTTTACACATATATATAAGCTAAAGATGTGACTGCTGGAAGGGAAGTACTTTTTTCTGGTTGTACAGAATGTTGACTTTTCACAGAAAAAGTCAGTCTCCTTCAGAAATAAAACATGTTCATCCGAGAACCCAAACTTTTCTATTATAAGTTTTGTTCTTTTTTTTAACAAAAGTCAACATTTTCTGTAGAAAGCTAATATTTGTGAGGCTTTTTGTACTAAAAAAGTTTCATTTCTTCATATATTTATACTCTAGAAAACTATGTGAGCACATGGTTTTCTATGTGATTAATTGCTGAGGCAAAGCGGGAATAATTAAGACAGTCAACACACGTTTTGGTGTAGTTGGATATTTGGTAATCTGAATCTTTCAGGAACCAATATGTGGATATATACGGTATCAATAATTCACTGTCCTTTCCTGTAAAAGGATTTGGGATCATTAAATGCAGCTGGAAGGAGATAAGTTCAAATCCCTCTAAAAGGAGGCAGTTGTTCACTTCACCGTGAGTTCGGCTGTGGTGCTTATTTCTGTAGAATGATGCAGATTCCCAAGGTTTCCAGGGTTTGAAGGAGAGACTAAATAAATCCATGTAATATAATTCTTCTGAGTATTAGTAATGATGTATAAATTGTGTCTGGTTCAAGAAGACTGAGCTGCAAATGGTTGGAGGATGAGAAAACCTTCATGGGAGTCATCATACGTGTTGGTACTCCTTTCCTCCCAACCTTCTTTACTAACAGATGCTGGCACTAGCAGCAGTGAGAGGAGATGCTGCACCGGATGGGCTCCCTGATCCGGTACTTGTGCTCTTAAGAGCACTGGTGTTCACCACAGTGCTTTACATGGCTGCAGACTGTGACATGTGAAGCACCTCCTGAAGACACCTCGCTTCTCACTGATGTGTGTTAGAGCTGACACCACGCAGTACTCACCAGACCAGACTTTTCTCACTGGAGTTAGAAATACCTGATTATCTATTTGCAAGTCCTGCCTCCTGCAAACAAGACATTGAGACTCAATTGGGTACTTCACAAAATCCAAAAGAAGGGACTGAATAACACAGATTATAAACAGAAAGGAGCAAAAAAATGCCAAACCCAAAATTTTAGAAATTGAAATTTTTAAATTAGAAAGTGGAAAAGGAAAATGTCAAAAAAAGGTTTTGCTAATCATAATGTTTTGCTTTGTAGGTAAATGCATCCCGCCAAGAAACCAAGCTGATGGAAGAGTGTGACCAACTCATTGAAATAATCCAGCAAAGACGACAAATAATTGGAACCAAAATCAAGGAAGGAAAGGTAAGAGCTTTTCTTCTTTAGATCACAATAGATGGACACTGTTTCCTTTTGATTGCAGCTCTTTTGACTGCAGATATTATTAGAGGAAATTTGTAAAAGTCCTTATGTAGTCCTTGGCTACTGCTACTTTCATGTAAAGAAGAATGAAATCCTCGAAGATTAGTACTCTAGACCTCAACTGTTTATTTGGCATTTCTTTTACTACAGGTGATTATGGATTTTAAGGATAAAACCAGAAATGTTGTCATGATAGCTAAATGACAATTAAATTATGTCCACTTAATGTTTCCTTGACTCTGCCATGTACCTGACAGTATTTCCCCCAAAGTCTTAACTTTCACAAAATGTCACAGCATACAGAATCATGTCTCGCAATTATCTTCTTTTTTTTTGACTAAGTACTTTAATTGTTTATTCAAATACTATCATATAAAAATTTTGTTCCAGTCATTGTCATTCATGAGAATAAGAAGTCTTAACTTATTTACAAAAAATATATTCAAAAGTGTGCAAGAAATTAAATTAGGTGTTCATTTCTAATTCCTGAAGTTCCATGATTCTTAGTAGCAAACATATTGAGCAGGAAAAGTCTCTGATAGTCAAGTTTCAACACATTTTGCTAGCTAACTTTTAACTGAAAAATGCATTAGAGTTGAATTAATGTTTTTATTTTCTACATACAAGACGTTTACTATTTAACTCCTAAACTAACTAAGCCAGATATTCATTCTTCTTGTGTGGGAAAAGCTCAGGAAAGGAATAATGTCAAGAGCAGGTTAAATGGTTCATGTGGCTGTCAAGATATTCCAATTAACTTGAAATGAAAAGCCTGTAGGCAAGGGCTAACTTAAACACGTTTGAAACCACAAGTCCTGTACACTGTGTGACAAAACCTGAATTTCCTCATGCTGTTAACAAAATATAATTCCCTTCAAAAGAAATAGATGGCCTTCTTCATTTTTGTTTCAACTCTGTTTCTCTATGCAGAGAGACCAGATGAGCTACCAATGAAGTAGAAATCTTACTCTGTTGCTTGCAAAGATGTATTCTAATTTCCATTAGCATGGAAGATTTGTAATACAATTGACTCCAAATTTATTTGAATAGAGCTATTATCAGAATCTGTCCCCATTCTTTGTTCTGTTTTGCTGAGCTGAAAGTTATATCAGTGGAGGTCCAGTCGAGATCTGGAATGTTTGACTCAAACATGGTATATGTTGAAAGATTTCAGGGTCTCAAGAGACCCATGTGAAAAGCCACAGGAAATTCTGCCCAATGTATCTTCCCTTAAGGGGGCCTATGGCTAAGAGTTTTTCTGGAAGGTAGAGCATGACAAATTTCTCTATAGGACTGTAGGTGTGGCTGCAGAGCTGGAAACACTCACATACACAGCTCTAGCTGTGCCTGCAAGGATGCAGATTCAGTTACACAAGTCTGAAAACCCTGTGCAGCTCCATGTTTAATCTCGCCTATCACACGAACCCGATAAAATCCCACAGAACATGTAACAGGAAAGAAGGAAATATCAACTAGGTAAGATAATCGTAGGGCAGATGTTATTCCTACCATTGCAGAAGTGGGTGGGGATTGAGTGAGATGAGACTCTTCCTTTTTCAATTTATCATCTTCATCTTCTCGAAGACATAAAAAAGAATCAATCAAGTCAAAAATATAGTTCATATATAGACATCACAAATCATGACATGCCTTCTACTGCAAAAAAACTCACAAGTTAACATTTATTTCATTTCACTATTTGCTTGTTAATTAATTAGTAAATAAAGAGATTAATTTTTTAACGCCGCAGTAAACCTTTCCCTGGTTACACTGGTGTAGACTGAATTGTAATCTTTGCAAATGCACATTTACAGGAAACACTATGGCATTAGTTCATCCGAGAAGCTGATCAAATCATTAGCATTACCAAAATCTGTGCATTCCAAACATTTTCTCCTCTTTTTTTGTTTCTATCTTTAAAGAGATACAAATGTTACACAACACAAATCATTTATCCAGTATCTTTTTTGGAAAGTTTTAAAAAAATGTTTGTTTTCCTGCTTGTTTCTGTTGTCAGATACGTGCACTAAGATACCCTCATCACTGCTTAGGATACAAATATATCTGAAAGACAACTCAGCAACTTCATAGCTTGTGCCCTAATTCCTGAGATTGGGAATGTTATCTTGATTATAAATTTGGCTATTTTTGCCAACCCACTTGGTTGTTAGTTTCCTCATTTTGCATGTAACTGGGTCTTAATGTGCCTTTCTAAACTCCAGAATTATTTCATTTCCTTCCTATTTCTTACTCCTGCTCAAACTATGATCCCGATGTGATAACAAAGGGAAGGACTCCCAGACCCTTCAGGAACTATTGTAGTTCCTGAAAGTTTGGTTAGCCAACATTGTCTTTGAACGGAGGACTGTGCCCTTCCCTAACCTTTCAGCTAATGATTACAGTCACATCTACTGTGTTTATCTCCAGCACATATGTTTGCAGTAATAATAATCAGCTCTCCAACACTACTGTGCTTTTGTCCAGTTAAAAATATCCAACAAGAAAACACCCTGTTTTACTAAAAGCACATAAAGAGAAGGTCAGGCATGTATTGTTAATAGAATTGAAGTCTTTTTCTGTTAAGATTTATTTTCAGATTTTATTTTTGTGAAACTCACCTAAGTAATAGGAAAAAAGTAGTTAATCTATAAGTAGCCTCTAACACAGATCTCATAATTTCAGGGAAATGGTTATCTAAATAGCCCTTAGTTATCATGTAAGCAGAAATTACCAGGAAATGACGTTCCTTCTGCTGGAAAATAGGCCAGCTGTGCTTGTTTTGGCTCTCCCCTGTTGTTTTCCATGTGGAAAATATTCAGGCAGAAAGGCTGTGCCTGTCCCTTATTAAAAATGTTACGTGGCTAGATGGAGTTCACCACAAAGCCTGTGTGAAAGAAGCTCTTGTCACCAAAGCCATTCATCTTAACTCCTCCTTTGCCCAGCTTTGCTTCTGAATTGCAAACCCAGTCGTGATTTGTGACCTTGGAGACATGACTGCTTTCCTGTGTTTCCACTCAAGGTGGTGAGGTTGAGAAAACTGGCTCAGCAGATTGCGAACTGCAAACAGTGCATCGAGCGCTCGACGTCCCTCATCTCCCAGGCGGAGCAGTCGCTGAAGGAGAATGATCACGCTCGCTTCCTGCAAACAGCTAAAAACATCACTGAAAGGTAAAGGAGACGGTCCTCTCCATGAAAAGGAAAACCTCACTTTAAGGCAGCTGGGTTGCCATAGTTGCTGTGTTTTGTCACACCACACGTGTGGTCAAAGGGAGTAGTTGACATATTCCCCCAAAATGCTACCTCGTGCTGTACCAGAGTGGGAAGAACCTTGCTGTAATGCTAAATCAAAACATCCCTTTGAGAAGAGGAGCAGTCAGAAAAGGGTGCAAATTAAGACTCAGAACAGTAACAGCATACACAAGTGAAAGAGGTAGAATGGTTGCCAAGCAGATGTCTGATGTTAAACACACTAAAAAACCCCAGGTTTATGGCTGAAATTCCTACCTCATGAAAAGTTCTGAGACTGAGAAAGAAATCAGGCAGTAAGTACATTCCTTAGAAGAAACTGGGAATTATCTTAATGGATTCATATTCTTCACAAAATAGAAAGCTACAAGATAATGAAATGTGTAACTTTGTGAACCTGCACCATGCATCTTGAAGAGATGGAGATTCAACAGTTCAGGGGGTTTGGAAGTTACAGCAGTTGCTGTGTTGGGTCCCTGGGTGCAGAGAATTTCTACTCCTTTCAGGATCCTGGCTCCTCTTCAGCATGCCAGATATATCAAGGATCCCAAAGACAAGGACCATGCTATCAGAAAATTTAGTCTGGTTTTCAGTGAAATGCTGTGAGTGCTGAAACATTCCCACTGAGTTTTTCTGATGAAAAAATATTCTGCTGGAATATCAGCTGTTTAGAAATCAATCAGAATTTTATTTTTTTTAATTTTAAAAAATTAAAGACAGGAAAATATGGACAACAAAGAAGAAAGATATCAAAAGTATGCTCTTTTTTTTAATAGCTATTTTTTGTATTTCTGGGTTCACATTATACCTTCACATTTTCCAGCCAATTTCCCCCAAATCCAAAGCATGAAATTCTCTGTTCCTATTACATTTTTGGGGTTTTTTTTAACTCTATCACTTACTCTGGTGTGCTGTATCAGCCTTCATCAAAGCTAATTATCAGTTTATAAATAAGCCAGCGACATTTTGGGTTGCCTGTTACGTGTTCAGAGAATGGCAAATCAGTTGAAAAAGGCAAGGCAAGGCAAGGCAGTGAGTTATATGCTGTCTCTCAGACCATGGTTTGTATTCTGTCACCAAGAAACATTATGGCATCCCAGTTGAAGCCAGTAGTAAAACTGCGACGAGTATCAAAAGCTGAAGGTGGGGGTCTGCCCTTTTATTCAGTATTCAGCAGAACCAGCAGTAGGGCAGAAACCTGTGGAGAGACAGAGCTTCCTAACTGGCTACCAGGGAATATTCAGAGAAGATCCATTTTGGGCTTGTAAGCATGAACAGTTGCATCATAAATGCAATCACAGGAGAGACACTAGGAGAGCAGAAATGAGACAAGCTGGCATATGTGCCCAATCAAACTTAATTCTTGGCTATCACAGATTGCTGTCTGTAATGAGATGGCTGTGAACACCCTGAAAATCAGAGAATCATTCCAAGCGGTGAATAAAACCGAGGGTAAAAAAACCACCAAGTGCTTGCAGACAAATTGCAAGTGGAAAAAGAGGCTAAATAGGATTAATGAATTATTCCTCACAAGTAACTCTCTTAGTTCTCATGTGGTGAGCAACATTTTGTTTGCTTTTAGACTGCTCATGTAACAGCCTCACCAGGGCTCAGAGCTCCAGCAGCTAAAGCAGTCTCCTGAAATCATGCTCATTGCATTTCTTCATCCACACATTTCAAAGTAATTGCAGTATAATATTCTCAGTTTTAAGCACAACAGGTAACTACACGAGCAAAGTCATTACATACACTCTGATGATTTAGGTCGTGCATTATTTACAGTGGGTGAAATGCATTTATCCTGGAAAAACCCTTTCCAATGAAGTACAGTGTCAGCGTTTAGAGTGTCAACAGTAGGCAGAATTACAGGACAAAATTCAATCCTCTGAACCTAATATGGCCACACGGTGTCTGAAATTTTGAATTGTTGATCTCACCAAAAACTGACTGAAACACAAGTAAATACAGAGCACTCTTTGCATATGCCCAAACAGTCTAAAAAGACCTGGTGATACAAAAAAAAAAAACAAAAAACTGTCCTAGGATCTACTTTAAACTCAGTTCTACGTCCGCAGCTGCAAGAAAAACAATGCTGAAAACTGTATAACAAGAATATTTACTAGGAAACCTCTGCAGCTCAGCTTTTGAAAACTATGCTGAAGACAATGAGACGTACAGCTCAGTTTTTGACTTTCCTAATGGTATTTTCCTAAAATACTGCACAAAAAAAATATGAAAAAATAGTCCTTAGTAAACATTTGTCCTCGAGTCATTTCAGTCCTGTCTACAGAAAAGAAATAATTTGGGAAAATTTTAAATTGAAGCAATCAAATATTTTGATCAGACACGTGTCGTGAACGACAGATAACAGACATGCATTGCATGCATGGTTGTGTGTTCACCTCCAAACTGAAACATTTGCCCAGTTTCTGTTGTATAGGCATAAGGTTTAGTGATCTCTCTTCTTAAACCAGTCTGGCTTTCTGTAAACATATGCAGTATCCAGCTCTCCAGAAATATGCATTTTGAGATACCAAGCTGAAGGGTCTGAAAGATGCTTCCTGATGGCATTTTTCTTGTGCAAGTTCATCTCTTTATGTTAGTACATCTGGACAGAGAAAATGTGGATGTAGCTCCCGAAATGAGGTAGGTGAGGAAACTTTTCAGTTTTGGAGGAAATATAAGTCTGCACACATGTTTTGCAGGGAAAAACTTTTTAAAATAAACCATGCTGACATCTATTTGTTTTATCTCCCTCCTGTGCCTTTTGAAGTTAACAGCAGCGTGCTGTGCTGAACAGCTGAGGAGGTGTGGGGACTGCACCAAGCCCTTGGGACAGCAGTGCCAAGGCGTGCCTGGAGCAAGGAACTGCTTGGGCAAACAAGGGTTGGGAGAGATGCAGCATCTGTCAAGATTGCTTAAAACACAGCTAATTAGAGTGCTCTTTCTTCTGTGGTCCAATGGGTGATTGAAAAGAAGATTTCAAGGGATATTGTTGCTTAACCAATATTTTGTTAAAATCTTATCTGACACTAGGCCTAAGCTCAGTTAAAAAAAAATATTATTGGAGATCTTGCTCTCAAAAATAAAAGTGGAAGGAGAAATTCCTAACTTAAACCATATAAATAAAATACATGTAGAAGCTTCTGTCAAGCCTTTTGAGAAACTATAACAATCATCTTGATCAGGTCCACCTTGATATGAAAGTTCTTGTGTCTTGAGTGCTAAAATACATTTTTCTTTTCATTACAGGGTTTCCATGGCAACTGCATCCTCCCAGGTTCTAATTCCTGAGATTAATCTCAACGATACTTTTGATACTTTCGCACTTGATTTTACCAGGGAGAAGAAATTGTTGGAATGCCTTGACTACCTTACAGGTACTTTTTTTCTTGAGGTGCTACTATTATATATTCCTCATAAAATGGTACTGATAGAATTTTCTTCAGTCTTCCCTGTGGTTGCAACTTTGGCTTTTTGCCAGGTGCTCACCAAGCCCCTTTCACTCCACCTCCTCAGTAAGGGGAGAGAATAAGATTAAAAGCTCATGGGTTGAGATAAGGACAAGGAAATCATTCAAGAATTACTGCTACAGGCAAAACAGACTCAGCTTGGGGAAGATTAATGCAATTTATTGCAAATTAATTGTTAAAGTAGGACACTGAGAAATAAAAATAAATCTAAAAAAAAAAACTTTCCCCCACTCCATCCTTCTTGGGCTCAACTTCACTCTCAGCTCTTCTGCCTGCTCCCCCCCAAGTGGCACATGGGGATGAGGAATGGAAGTTGTGATCAGTTCACCACATGTCATCCCTGCCACTCCTTCTTCCTGGTGTCCTTCCCCTACTCTGGCATGGGCTTTCTCCCATGGAATGCAGTTCTTCATGAACTTCTCCGACATGGGCCCTTCCAACAGGCTGCCATTCTCCAAGAACTGCTCCAGAGTGGGTCCTTTCTGCCAGATGCAGTCCTTCAGGAGTGTGAGTCCCCCATGGGCCACAATTCCTGTGAGAAACCTTTCTCCTGTGTAGTGCTCTCTCTGCAGGCTGCAGCTTCCTCCAGGGCATATCCACCAGCTCCAGTGTGGGTCCTCCATGGCTGCAGGTGGAGATCTGCTTCACTGCAGTCTTCCGTGAGCTGCAGGGAAGCAACCTGCATCTCCACAGTCTTCACTGCAGGCTGCTGGGGAATTTCTGCTCTGGCACCTGGGGCACCTCTTCCCCCTCCTTCTTCACCAATCTTGGCATCTGCAGGGCTGTTTTTATCACATTTTCTCACTCCTCTCCCCATCAGCTGCTGCACAGCCTTTCTTACCTTTTCCTTAAAATGCTCTCACAGAGGCACTGTTAGCACCAGTGATGGGCTCAGCTTCAGAGCCTGGCAGGTGTATCTTAGAACTGATCTAGTATCTGTGTCCGATACTGAGTCAGCTCCTGATCTTTTCTGACAGAGATAACCCTTGCAGCCCAGCCACTACCAAAACCTTGCAGCATAAACCAAATACATTCCCCCTTGTAATCCTGAATGTATTACCTCCAGGAGCCCCCGAATGCCCCAGGAAACATTAGGTGCTTCAAGCAACTGAGATGCATTTCCTACCTTCTCACCTTGCATTCTTCACCACGAGTGTGAGGAAGTGGGATTGAGAAATGGTTAAAAGCCACTGCAGCAGAGTGAAGTGAAAGAACAGCTGGAGCTCAGCCTGGAGCAGCCAGAGGAGGGAAAGCAGGGACCAAACCCTACTTCCCAGGAGATGGATGCTCCAGGTGTTATCCTCTCCCTTGGGGCTGCCTCCTTGCTGCAGCAGATTGCTGTCTGGCAGAGTTCCCATGAGCAACCAGAAGCTGCTCAAGCAATCAACATCACAGGCTCAGCAGTGAAAGATGTTTTCTCATGTCGGTGACACTGTGCATTTCCCCCATCACAGAACTGGAGGATCTGGCTGTGTCTGGAGCTGCAGAGCACACAGTGTGCTCTGAGCCAGGCTGTGGGGTGGGTTCTCCACACAGCAGAGCCCCACCTCGCTTAACTGAGATCTTTGGCCTGAAGAAGCCCACAGGATTAGACCCTTACTGAAAGCCTGAGTAATGTGCAGTCTCAGAGTGTACAATGACTCACAAAGAGAAACAAATTACTGTAGTTTAGGGTGTTTTGATTTCAATGCCAGAATTAGAACAATTCATTCCAGCTCAATTGAAAACAGAAGAGATGTGGTAGGTTTTTATTTTGCAGGGTCTTTAAGCATCTGCTGTTAGCAGCAAGAATTTGCAATGAAAGGCACAAAGCATGGTTAGAAAAGCATAGGAAAACACTTCCTGGTCCATTCACTTGTCCCAGTTTTCAGAGGGTATACTTGTGCTAGTTCAGGAGAATGTGAGGGTGCAGAGTATCTTCATTGCCAACCACTGTAATCTTTTCCATACAGAGGACTGGCTTCTGGCTTTTCTTCAGAGGAAGGGCTGAGAAAGTTAGGGTTGTTCAGCCTGCAGAAGAGAGGACTCCGAGGAGACCTCCTTGTGGTCTTTCAACACTTAAAACATTTTAGTAGAGTCTGCTGAGGCAGGACAAGGGCTAATGGTTCTAAACCAGAGGAGGGTAAGTTCAGACTACATATAAGGAAAAAATCTTTAAAATGAAGGTGGTGAGACAGTGGAACAGGTTACCAGAGAGGCTGCATAGGTGCCATCCCTGGAAACATTCAAGGTAAAGTTGGACAGAACTCTGAGTAACCTGTCCCTGTTCACTCTCTGGAGATTGGGCCAGATGACCTTTAAAGGTCCCTCCCAGTCCAAACTATTCTCTGACTCTGCGATTCTATGAATAAGTGAACAGATTAATACTGGGAAGCACAAGACTGTGTGCATGCACAGGGCAGCAGCACCCCTGCCTGCT
The DNA here is from genome assembly GCA_013398855.1 of Mohoua ochrocephala. Classification (NCBI taxonomy): domain Eukaryota; kingdom Metazoa; phylum Chordata; class Aves; order Passeriformes; family Acanthizidae; genus Mohoua; species Mohoua ochrocephala. Next base: position 93,116 of record VZTA01003754.1, read on the forward strand.
AGAGCTATGGGGTTTTTGCCATATCTAAAAGAGAAATTTTATCTGCAAGGAATTTCTTTATCACTGTGTGACAGATGAGTACAATCAGTGTCTAACACATACTCAAGTAAATAAAACACAACAATAATGTGATAAGAGTAATTTCAGCTTCTTATACAGTACCAGTGAAATGTTATGGTGTCTGCCTCTCTACAAATCTGCAGGAATTTTGACATCATGTTGAGCATTCACCCCAAAACTATAAAAATCCAAGGAAAGGAAAGGAAGAATTAAAACAAAAAACAGACTCAATTTGCCCTAACCTAGCAATCTACCTCTAAAATAATCAGTCTCATCTTCCTTTATAGTTGAATAAGAGAAATAACCATCTCATTTTGAGGCACATATATTGAGGCAGTTGACTCGATTCTGGAGCTGCTTATTTCTCCCAGTTGTCTCCAGAGATAGATATGCTCATACAAATGCAGATAACTGTGGTTTAGATCTGTAAAGTTATATGAGGTGAGTTCTGTCTAGCAGTCTGTTCCTGCATCCCTCAGGTCTTCTCCCCTTTGTACGTCATATGTCAATATTGTCAGCCTAATTGCTGTACACTGCAGAAAACAAAGGTTATATCTGTATCAAAATGAAGGGTTGTCTTGCTACAAAGATATTTTCTGTGATCCCTCATGATGGCTGTGTCATTTACATAACTGCTTCTCTGCCTTTTTCCTAACTCATCCACAGTCTTAAAAAGTTGCTCACAATGCAGTCTAAGGAAACTTAGACATGTATCGAGCATTTTAGCTGTTTTTTTCCTAACAAACCATTTTTATCCCTGCCCTTGATGCCCAGTGAAAAACAGTTCTAGCTGGCTTTTCTTCACATTAATAAATAGCATATGGCTGTAGTGGCAAAATGCAAAGCACATGTCCAAATTATCTGAGCATAAAATGTGACCTATGCAGACAGTTAGAATATATTTATGTAAATATATGTATATAGGTATATATGAGATATAGGTATAAATATATATGTAATCTCAAGAGTAAAATGCATTTGATTATTCTCTACTGTTGTCCAGAAACTCCAGAGAAAGATTTACATTCCTCCTTTCAGACTGGTGCATGGAATTTTCATAGATCATAAACTGAACACTTTGTGACAGAGTGAATTAGGCTTTACTTTTATCATGTTTCACAGTAAAGTAAAACAAAGACCATTTGTACATCCTAGTTATAGATCTGTGCTGTGAATTAAGTGAAGAGGTCTACCTTATAACTATCATCTGTACTGCTTCTGAACAAAATGTCAAAACCTAAATTCCAGCTTCATTATCTCTGCTGTCAGTTGCTTTTGAAACAATTGACCCTGGCTGTCTCCTGGAGACTTTTTTTTTCCCTTGGTTCTTCCCAGTATAATATTTTTCAGATCTTCTTCATCCTCCCTCTCCCCAACCCTATCTTTCTTCTTCCTAGGCTATTTCTTTACTGAAAAAATAAATTTAACTAGTTTGTGCTTATCATTTACGTAGATGTCTGTCCAAAGCTTCTGCTATCCAAATAAAATCTCTGATATCTTTCTGAACGTTGCCAGCCAGACATTGAGATATCAAGCTCAGTATATTAAAACAATACTTTTAATCTTCATCTGACTGTTCTATTCTCTGTATATATAGCCTTGATGTATTTTGAAAGCATTCTTATCTTAACAGATGCTCAAGCTCTTCATCTGGAAATCATTTTTTTCTAAACACGTATCTAGCTAGATCCAGGCAATACATATCACTTGCAAACCCTCTGCACAATATTACAGTTATAAGGACTTTTTTTGTCCATTGTGAATCAAAAATGCTTGATTTGTGTCTTAATGCTTTGAAATCAATTGCAGGAACATCTATTCTTTGACCTTGCAATTTGCCCTACTTCAGAAATCCCATCTGATACAGTGATAAGTTTTCTTCATCCATTACTTCAGCTATGACTGCACAAAGAAATATATATTGCCTAGCATATGCCAGCAATTTTTTCACACAGAAACAACTTCATTCTGGAAACTCTTCACAACCTGTCTTACTGCTTAGCTCTTTCAGCATTGAAAGATCAAAAGCCAACCACGATCAACGCTCAGTCTCATGGTTTGGGTGTAATATCTTCTCATTCTGTTGGTTTTGAGCAGTCCTGGTCTACCCAAAGTCCTGGTCCACCGTCTATGTCTAGATGGTTGTATGACTGAGCCCTTAGCACCAACTCATACATGACAAGTTAATAATACATAAGATTTGCATTGACATCAGATGTAACTGGTTCTTTCCAATTCCTGCATGCTGGTTCAGTCCAGTGTCGTGATACATGATGGAGTCAGTAATGAACATCTGAGAGAGGTTCAGAGCAACTTCTGCAACTCCCTCACGGTCATACCAGCAATATGGATATTTCTAGCACCATTAAGTCAAGTAGATTGCTTAGGTCTTCTGTTTGTTTCTCAGTATCAAAATCCGTAAGCAATCTTTACAAAATCAATCACTGCATGACAGCAGGGAGAGAGAAACTGAGCAAACGAAATGAAGCTGAGGTGGTTTTAGTCAATCTCTGTGACCTTGTGCTGAGAGGATTTAGATAGAATCTCAACAGGCACCCGGGAAGCACTGCATTCATGCTGGGATTCACCGTGGAGAGGACGCAGTGTCCCTAAACTGTCTCTCAGGTGTGTAGACCTTGTGAGCCATTCATTCTGCTTCAGAGCAAAAGCCATGCAGATGACATGGAAAGGAAGGTGCATTAAACTAACTGGGTTGAAAAGGAGTAGTTGTGCTCATGAGATCAGTTACTGCTGAGAGCAAATTTAAGAAACTGCATTTCTAATATTAGTGCCTTTCAGGCACTTCAGGTGCGGTTACTGACTTTTTAAGTGTGTTTACTCAGTTTTGAGTCAAAATGAAGTAAAACAGCCTTCAGCAATGATTTTTGTGTCTTGTGAGAGAGTGTTGATTCACAAAAGCTGGTGAATGAAAGTCTGAGTATCTGAAGCAGTTACCATTCCCGGATATTTTCTCTGATCCCCTGTGGAGAAGTGCATTACGTCTTCCACTGCTGTGCTGGAAGCACACTGGGCTTCCCCTCTGGAGCAGTGGTGAAGCACACCCGAGTCAGGAGGGGGAAGTTGCTGGTGCAGCCTTGAGATCACTGGAGTGTTTGAGGAGGTTTTCCTGTGGCACAGAGCTCTGTAACAGTACTGCTGAATTCAATAACCAAATCACACGCTACCAAATGCAATACTGAAGCTAACTGGTGGAGGTCAATCTCTTTAATTGCATTACAAATTTACACTCTCTAAAGGAGTATGTGCTGTGGAATGGTGAATTTGGCAGTCGGACTGCTACATTATTTTGTCATACAAAGCATCTGAATGTAGACTTTCCTGCCTTTCTGTAGGAGAAGCAGGTGTGTTTGTCTTATTCTGAGTGGTTTATGAAATGAATGTTGCCAAAGAGCTGAATTCATTCAGTATAGTCTCAGGTGAGCGTGGGTTAATCACAAGAGCCAGGGAAAATATGTCCTGCTTAGGTCAAAACTCTCTCAGTCATTTTCATTACACAAAGGCCTGTTAATTTCCAGCCATGAGGCTAGATGTGCATATGAAAAGCAAACTTAGGCTGCCGTTTTCAAAGAAGTTGAAGATGCTTAGACATTATTGAAATGCAATTTACAGTTAATGAAACCTTCAGTAATTTTTGCTTTCCATAAATTAATATTTATTTTCTGTGTTGAAATAATAACAAGTACATTTCTCAAGTAAAATATTTTGTTGTTAAGTGCAGGCGATGACAGAAGAAAATTTTAGTTGAACACCAGCAGACAAAAAAAGATGGATCTACTTGTACATTCATAATTAAGACTTGTTCCAGTTTTTGTCTGGCCTCTGAAGGACAAAATTTTGAAATTAAGCCCCAGCTAGGAAGAAAAAAAATTTTAAAACCTCCTGTGATTGTTCTACTGGATACCTTTTTGGAATACAGCTGAATACATACTAGTCCTTTCAGAAAACTGTGGACATTTTTTTCCCACATTTTGATTATATTCTTCCCCTGTTCTTATTTGAGTTTTATTTGTCTTTCTTTTCATTAATACCCATCTATCCCAAGGGTTTTTCTGACAAGTTAAAAAAAGACATTGATTGTCTTCTGTGGTTCAATATTTAGAGCATCACAAATCATAGCCATATCATGAAATACATTTGAACGTTTCCTTATGCCCCTTGGTTAAAAGAGGCTGCTTGGAAATGTGTCTGCACTTTAATCCTTGGGAACATACATCAGTAAACCAGAGACATGATCTATAAAAATTCTTAATGGAAAATAAAATAGATGTTTCATAAAAATAAGATGCTGCAAAAGTAAAGGTGGAATTCCTTCAGAGGGACTTTCTTTGAGGCTATTATTTGTGGCTATCGGAGGTTAAAGAGCTGACAGGAAAAAAAACCCCTAAAACTAAACACAAACACTCACAGTTGCCTTTCTTTTCCTTTAATACAGACATATTTTGGTTGTTTCAGCTTGAGTGCTCTCCTTCTTCACTCTGTGACAGCTGGGAGAAATGCTATTAAGGATTTGCTATTTTTCTTTTCGTGATGTGGCTTGTAGGGAAGATGATTTGGAATGAAGCTCCCACTGAGACAAGGATGTGGGAAGATCCACCAGTCTTTCAAAGAGACACTCATTTCTTTGTAATTTAGGTGTTTGGCTTTTTAAAGATTGCAAACAAGAAAATTTAGACCTAAATAATTTGCTTCAAATTTCACTTCTTTTAATAGTTCTTCAAAACAATCATGTATTAATATGGGAAAAGATTGTATATCTTGCTACACAGAGATCTTGCCTGTCGATTAGGAAAAGAAGAGAGAGAGAGAGACAGAGGGCTCCTGGGTGACTATTTAATTGTAATATTCATACAGTCGTTATGTTATGATAGGAACTCTTTCTCTAAAGCTGAAGAAAGTGAATTTTATAACCAGAAGAAATTATATGCATCTATACTAGAAAAGATAGCTAAGAGATCAATAAAAATGGAGAAGATTGAGCATGAAAGTATGAATGTTGGGAGTTTACCCAAAATTATATTTTTGCTAATGAGTGACAGATCGCAGTGCGGCCTGGAGCGGGGTCGGGAAGGATGCACCACCACAATACCACTTATGGAAACCTCTGTTAAGACAGGCTGGGCAAACATTGCTTTCAACTCAACAGTGAAAAGTGTTGACCCTCCCTCTTGACATGTATCAATGAAATTTTGATAAGTTTGGTGAAATGGTCAGAACAAGCTTAGAAAAAGTAACTTGTCATTGTATCCATCTAATGCGACCACCGATACATCACTTGTTCTAGGGCATCTAAAACTAAAGCTACTTTAATACCAAATATTTTCAAAATCTGGAGTTCCTAGGTGGTTATGTTGATATTAAAAATTCCTTCCTAACAGTTAATTGATAATCACAGCTAGTACTGGAATTAGCCAAAAGTTGTTGAAAAGTCTGTCAGATGCTATCGCTACAAACTCGTACATCAACTACATCCCCTCATCTCAGGGGAGAGGGGAAATACTTCACTGATTGTGCCTCCTGTGTTGTTATCTCACAGCTCCCAACCCACCCACCATTCGAGAAGAGCTCTGTACAGCTTCTTATGATACCATTACTGTGCACTGGACATCAGATGATGAGTTCAGTGTGGTCTCTTACGAGCTGCAGTACACCATCTTCACTGGGCAAGCCAATGTTGTTAGTGAGTATAAACCTTTTCTTTTCTTGTTTCCTTATGGCTTCTATGTAAACCAAGTGTCTTTAAAGGTAAATATACTCCTATGTCAAGAAAAAAAAGGAAAAATTATTTTCTAGAAGGATTTAAAGCCAAAATTTTCAATCCAAACCAATAATGATTTTAAAAGCATTTAAAATTCAGAATTACTTCAGTTAGAATTTTTTGTGTCTTTTCTGGGAGTGCCATGTATTGGGAACTTTTGAAGACTAAACCCAGCACAAGTACTGTCCATATTAACAGGACTTGTCTCTTGCGTCCCAAGTCCCTTTTTGCAGATGTAGCAAGTTCAAAGACCTCAGTTCCATTGTCTGCACTAGTCAGGCAGTCTGCACGTGGGAGCCTGTGTTGAACTGGTCATTAGTTAGAACTGCAGCCCCACTGTCATTTATATAAACTTGACATCTGGACCTCTGTCTGAAATACAGATTAAGTCCTTCCCTCTGATTTTTACTGTCTTCAAGACTACAAAGCGTAAGTCTCATTGAACTACAGGCTAAGTCAGAAAATATCAGTGGAACAACAACTTATATGGCAACTTGGTTTTACTTAAAATGAGATTAGCAAACATATTTTGTATCATAGCACATTTTTTATGAGTACGCTCTATGTTTTGAATTTGTGACTTTCTTTAATGACAGAATGTACTTATTAGATTTTAGATTGCTTTATTGTTAAATAGCTACTTGTCACAGAAAGAAAAATATACTCTCTAATCTTTGGTCAGGAAGTCAACGCTTCTGGGTTCAGTGTTCTGCAACCATTGGGATCATTGACTATGAATTTGGAGAAGTCATTTAACTTCTTCCTGGTCCCTGTATATTTGACGGGAATACCACTAGCTGACACATACTTGTTTCATTAAACAAGGGTTCTGAAATGAGTCAAATCAGTCAAAATGTGGAGTTTGTTCAAGTCAACGTACATTTAGGTAGGGAACTCATTGCCACAGAGGATTGGTGTGTTTTAGAGTTCAAGAGATGCCTGGACAGATCGTGCAAGAAAAATACACTGAGAACAATGAAGTGCAATGAAGTGGCTCTGGAAGTCCCAGAGCTGTAAGCTGTTGAAGCCTGGGAGAGCATGGTGATAAATGATCAGTGTGTGTTTTCCCTGTTCCTTAAAACTTTCCTAAGCCCACATCTTTGTCCACCATCAAATACCCTTGGACATGCACTGAGCTAGATAGGCCTAATTGTGAGACAGGGCAGAAATGTTTCTCTTCTTGCAAACTTTGTTTGCAAGAAGAAAATTTGTTGAGATACTTTGATGGAACTCAGTGCTGTGGGCATGTTTGCATGCTTTATGTCAGTGGAAAAATGGTATGGTCTATGCCAAGTGTGAGTACTGAGCCAAACTCTCCCACTGGCTCTTCTGTTACTGTGTGCACCTCATCTCCTCCATCACTTAGCAGGAGTTTGGTTTCCAAGCCATCTGAAAGGATAGCTGAGGATTCATGTGCTGGCGTCTTAACACATTTTTCAAGTATCATACTGTGAATGTATTATAGTATTCAGGACTGACTGAAGAAAGAAGATGGATTATTGAAAATTTGATGAATGCTTTGTCAAAACCTCCATTCAGTATTTCCCTTAACCGCCTGATTTTGAAGAACACACTGCAAAATTTAAGGCTGCTGAAAAGACCAAATAAACTTCAACACATGCTTCTACATCTGAGCAAGCTGGATAATAAAAAAGTCTAATAGTAATTTTGAAAAAATTGAAGCAAGGTAGATACAGAAGGAAAAGCTTCCCTGATTAATCACTACTAAGCAGAAAGGACTTAATGATAAGACAGTGTGTTGCTTGTTTTCTAGTCTATTTTTATCTATGGCTTTTTGCTGTGCAAGTCAATTATTGGCATTATGTGTGAACACGGCAGCAGCAAAAGGTGTGCCATTTCCACACCCTTGGGATGTGGGATTTTACTCCTTGCTTACTAGTGAATAAATAACAAGGTATTTCTATTTTAGGCTGCACTGTAGGTTTCCCGTGTGGAGGTGAAAGCTTTGATCTGCAAAACATGTATCAATAAGTCTGCTTTCGGGGATGCAATATAATTTTCAGGCATGAAGTGCTCAGTATGCAGTCTGAACTTTCATATCACTTTGCAAAAATAGCATAATTAAAACTTTGAAGAGAAAACAAATTAACACTGTAAGAAACTTTGTTTACAAAATGCTCCAAAGACCTTAAATAAAAGTAGAAAGAAATGAAAGAATGGCCCTTTTTATGGTGTTTTTTTGTTTTGTTTTGTTTGGTTTGGGTTTTGTTTTTGTTTGGTTGGTGTTTTTAAGAGAGCTAGTTCTTATGCAAATATCCTGGTTTAATTGAAAGCTATCATGTTAACCCAAATTAAATACATGTATGTATTATGTGTGAAAGGCCTTTCCAAATGTTGTAAAGCTTTTTTTAAAATTTCATTATTTAATATAGACTTGAACACCTCCAATGTTGATCTTCCTGCCAACATGCTACAAATCTGCCTGGGTTTGTAAAACGTGAGACTCTCCCAGTTCATTCCAAATTACACTGGTATTGGAGATTTGCCCACTAACAAGCATCTTAGAATCATAGGATCACTTAGGTTGGAAAAGACCTCTAAGATCATTGAGTCCATCCATTAACTTAACACTGCCAAGTCCACCACTAAAACATGACCCTAAATGTCGTATCCACATGACTTTTGAATACCTCCAGGAATAGTGACACCACCACTTACCTGGACAGTCTGTTCCAATGCTTGACCAGCCTCTCCATGAAGAAATTTCCTAATATCCAATCTAAACCTCCCCTGGTACAATTTGAGACCATTTCTTCTTGCCCTGTCAATCCCATCCTCATTTTACTCAGAACACTGCTTGGATGTTTATTCACTTTGTTACATTATATTCTTGATCCTGCAAAAGGATTTAACATCCCACCTGTTACAAATGGCTTTGCAAGGCTGTTCTTAGACTATCAGAGTGTACCTCAGTAGTGCAGTCGAACATAAAGAGCTACTGTCACTGTAAGTGGCATTAGCAGGTGCTGCACTGCAGCCTTCATGTTTTGATGAACTGAAGATAGGTTTGGGGTGGGGGAGGTTTAAATCCTGTTTTAATGAAATTGACTTCGGGTTAGCACAAATTTCTTCCTCTTTATGGCATATGCGTGCTGTTGCACGTAACTGTATTTTTATTTCTCTGTCACATCCCAAAAATTTCCACTGGCATTGTGTGTTGCCTGTAGCAGATAACGTAAACAGGCTCATAGATTGACTTCAGTTCTGTGTTTTTGTAGCTATGAATTAGTCACCAGGGAGTAGCTCAAGTACTGCATTAAACCAACAAGCCTTTTCCCCTGAGACAATAGGAATCACTTTGCATACATACCCACCTACCGTGCTAATGGAGGCTGTTATTTTGGAATCTGTTTCTTAAACCACATCGCCAGCCTGACTGCACTTTCCACTCACAGCACATTTCCCCCACCAGAGGCATATATCATCCAGAGATTGCTAAGAATTCAGTAATAAAAACAAGCAATACTATGTTTTTTTAGTATATTTTCTATCCAACATAATCAACTATATTCTTTTTTATTAACTGAAAAATTGGAAAGTTAACATTTGATGGCCAAGGTCCAAATAGAGTATTTCATTTGAATCCTATTTCATACAGGAAAGATTATTTCCAAATGTGGCCAAACTTCTTGGCTATTGAAGGTTTGGCAGACCTGTTCTGTGCATAAGAGCAATACGGAACTTTAGATTAAGTAGGCTTTTACTAAAGCAGTTGTTCTCAGAGTTATACCATTTGTACATTTGCATTTCTGAGAGGCAGCTAATCACCTGCAATCTGAATATGGTAAAAGCTTTTAAAATTACTTTGTCAGTAGCTAACTAACATGCATTATAATTTCATTATCCCATTTCAATGGATTTTCAAGTATTCATTGAGTATGCCTTTTTTTAACACCATGGATTTGTTACAGTGTGTTTCAGGACAGTTTGAATTTTTCTCTAGCTCTGATAAAAGATTCTTCAGGAAAAATACATCTCTCCCTTCTTGACAAAAAGCAGTAAATCATTCTCTCTTACCTGGTAAAAGAAATCAGGGTTAATTAGTTATACAGCCTAATTTCTAAAAAATCACCATGTCAAGGATACAGTGTACTACTGTCAGAACCTTTTCACTGTTACAGGACTTCTCTTCCTTTGAGAGAGGATAAAAGTTTTTTGAAGGATCTAAGACAATTAGGAACCCAAACTTCCATTAAAAACAGTGAATTTATGATTCACCAATTCATTTTTTAATATTCTAGCCTTGGTTTCCTTCTGGAAGTTTTATTTTATTAAAAACAGATTCCTTACGTCTTCAGATTTCTAGTGAAGACTTTAGTGAGAATTTTTAATGGCATAAAAGCAAATTTGGGATAAAACCAGGAAAACTTCTGCCTCTTTAAAAGTATAAAAAGACTGTATTTCTTTAAAAAAATTCAATGTGTTTTGCAGAAATCCTGCATATATTTTTTTTTTTCAGATGGGAATGAAGAGTGGGGGTGGAGAGCTATCTGTTACTTTCACCTACCTTATTTGCTCTACCAATTTGAATTGGTAATAATTTATTTAAATAAAGCATTTTACAATAATTAAAATACTCAAGAGATTAAATAACCTTCCTATGACTTTTGTGCTCCTTTTCCAGTTTTCAAGAAAATATATTTTTTTAAAATCTACCAGTGTAAATTTTAGGAGGATTTACACCTCGGGATTTTTCCCATCTGTTTTTTTAAAGTGCATCAACAGCCAACACCAGGGAAATAGCTTTACAAATTATTACCTCCAGACTCTGAGAAACTTGTTTTGAAAACTCACACATCCTGTACGGACATCACTGTGCTCACTGCACCATTCCAGGATGTAATTTAAATTCTCTACATTTTTGCAGGCTACAGTTTTAAAATACATTCTTTTACCATCTGCATAACCCTGTAAAAAGCCCTGGGTTTTTGAAACAAGAAACCTGAATGTAGCCTGGATTAGGAGTGGGTACAATAGGAGACCCTTGGCTCCTGCTGTTGCACCAGTGAGGAGATGTGTGCTTTTCCACTTCACCTGCTGCCACGGGCAGGGAACGGAGGGGACAAACACTACCCCCGGATGCCAGTGTGACCAGGCTGCCTGTTCATTTCCCTGAACTTCCTTAATCATATTCTTTTGTATTCAGAGAAGAAAGGCTGTCCTGACAGGGCATAAATGGAGACAAATTCCTTTGATGCAGTGACAAATTATTCTTTCATACGTAAAAGCTTAACCTGGCTGCCAATAATAACTGTTCTCCCTTTTGAAGGAGTTTGGACTTGTAGTTTGGCATCATCCATACTTCATTCCCAGGATTTTTGAATCAAAGTGCAATTTAAAGCCTGTTATCAAAGAGCTTATAGTCAGAAAGCACAAGAGCATATCATTGAGCCTCTTGGTGCATAGGCAGGAGCTGAGCTTGTTGAGACAACAAGGTTTGTCAAGCAAAGTAACCAAGACAGTCGCTGCACATCCAACATTTATTGCACATCAGTTGCCTGGGATGCCTAAGACTGGAAGGACAAAGAAAAGAAACCTAAGGTGTATTCTGTCATCAAAGAGGATAGAGTTTTCCTCTAGAACATGAGTCAGGTCAAACAGGAGGTTTCTGACTCTCTCTGTTGACTGTGCAGAGAGTTTAGGATCGGTTAGGTCCAGTAAGGGATGGTCTCAATGCAAAATCAATGTGGTTGTTCAGCTACAGAAATGTGCCTTTAATATCTGTGGCAAATTGGGAAAAGATGAGATTTCCTCTGAGTAGTCAGTGAAATATTTTATGTCAGGAAGCTGTTTCCTTTATTTCCTTTCTTCCTCCTAGGAAACCCATTCACACACAGCCTAAAAAAATAAATATAATTTGTCGTGTATGGCTCAGTGAAAGAATACACGGACTGATGTTGCTTTAAGCAGTTCACTGCCAGTGCTGGGCCCAACTGGGTTACCATGGGGTGAAAACATGGGGTTCTTTTTCTTCTTGAGAAAGGCAGGTAATTGTTCTATGCAATCATGTGTGTGTGTGTATATATATATATATATAAAGTCTTCTATAGATGAGTGACTCATCTCACATCATTTTAGATACCTGAAATTAGAGATCTCACCTATGCTGGTCACCTAGGCTTCCTCTGTGGACAAGAAAAGAGAGGCATTTGTGGTTGGTAGGATGTTCACACCTGAGGAAGTGAAAGAAACTACTTACTGACTTCTGCCTCTCCTCAGAGTCCAGAAAAATAGGTTAGGCATTTTAGCTCTTCATTAGGTGACAAGATAATATGAATCCAACCTGAAACTGTGCCACAGTTACCCATTTGCACAGCAGGATGAATCTCTCTTCTGCCTGCCTCTCAAGAATGCTTTGTAATGCGAGAGAATTTTGAGACACAAACTTCATAATACTCAGATTGAAATTTGGAATTTAAATTCTGTTTCTAATGATCTTTTGTTATGAAAAGCACATATCAAATTAGGAAGGGATCTCGCAGTATGGCTATGAATTGTCTATGAGTCTGCAAACCTGTATCACATCCATTTCTTTCAGATGTTGTAACCAGTAGCCTTTAAATTTTATCTTACATAAAAGTGCGTATGGTCTGATATGCAGAGCTGAAATTACTACTGAGTTCTAAAATATTCTCTTCATAAGTGGTTTGCTGGTAGAACATTAGTTAAAAGCTGAAAGCTCTCTGTAAATAACGACAGCTTTCGTAATGTGTTCTATGCCCAGTAAAGACAGAAGACAAGAAGACTGTCATGTTCCTAACCCAGTCAAGCCTTTCTCTGTTAAGTTTTCCAGCCCTACATGTGTACACACATGCATACACTTCCACTTGCATCTATCTATTTCTAGCTGTGTAACCGTATGAACTGTTGTGAATAGATACACTCTTCATAAATGTTAAATTTTTTATTTAAGTAAACATCTACAATAAGAGACTGGGGAATCCGTTAGATCAGGAGCTGTTCCAAATATACAGTGAGTGGTGCGGGTGATTGCCATTGCAGTTATATCACAGTAGGAAAAACTTGTGTAGATGAATAAGTTCATTTTAATGGAGTATTTTCCTGATTTGACTTTAATATTGGTACTCTCTTATTTTACTTACTTCCTGCGTATTATACTTCTGTGGTAGGCATCAAATGTAAACCAAATATAAACCAAAAAGGTTTATAAATGGAAAATTTTCCAGCTCTTTCCCAGCTGGCATCTCAGCATGAGGACATAAATCAAAAAAGTTGCATCCATTAAATTTACTGGCTTAGATTACTTTCTGGCAAAGTCTGAAGTGCAAGAGCCAAAGGTTTCCCTGAAGCCTGTGCTCTACCCTGTTTGGCCTCTCATGATTTGCTTCAGGTTCTGAAGAATGCATACCTGGGGACTGTCAGCAAAGGTGCCTCCCCACCCCTCCTGGCTTTACTGCTTACATTCGTTTTCTGAGGTTTGAACTGAGTTCATTAATCCAAACAGTAGATTGATGGGATCTCCATAATCCTCCAGTTCTTAAGCAATAAAGAATGCCTTGTGCTGGTATATGAAAAATCTCAGACTGCTAGTGTCTCCACTGGGCCATTTCTTAAATGCCCACTTTTCATGGTTCACTTCACATAGCAAGAACTTAAAAGGTACCTTGGCTGTGTGCTGATAAAATGAATTAGTGGCTATAAGTAGTGGCTCAGTAAATGTTACAACGCTTTAAAAGGCACAGAAGCAAAGTTCATATTGGTCGTTGGGTGCCTGGGAATGCTCTAAATGTCCTTCTGTTACAAAGTGTTTAGTGTGTTAAGACTGATGTGCTCTGTTCGAAATTGCAGGTTTATGCAACTCAGCCGACAGCTGGATGATTGTTCCTAATATCAAACAAAACCACTACACAGTGCACGGGCTACAGAGTGGCACGAAGTACATCTTCATTGTTAAGGCCATTAATCAGGCTGGCAGCCGGAGCAGCGAGCCTGGCAAGCTCAAGACAAACAGTGAGTAACACGAGATCCAGGGCGTGCGAAGTCTTCTCCTTTCTGGCCTTCCTTTTTAGGTCTGATCGTTGGGAGATACAAGAGGATAAAGAAGTTTCACTTTTTTAAAGTGCTTTCCGAAATGAGAGCCACTTATTTAACATAATTCAAGATTGCCTGAGTCTTCAGTGGTGCAGAAAATATGTTGGGGATTTTCTTTGAGAGATACATCTGTAGTTTGGTCACTGGAAATATCACATAGGAACCAAGCCATCACATGTGAAATGGTTGAAAATACTCTTTTGTGGTTTTGTTTTAATATCCTCTCTATTCTTTTTCCTCTACTAAGCAAAAACTTTTTTTATGTTTGCAGTAAAACATTTTAATTTTGTGTAGTGTTCATAAGATAATTGCCAGTCTAATTTTATCCTCCAAAATTATCTCTTTTTTAGGAAATTGGAGAACTTCTTAGCTTCAGCCCCCTCATTTTTTTATGGAGTTCAGCAAGGTGATAGAGTAGTCAGAGATCCCACTTCAAAAAAACAATGGTTACTCAAATTATTAGCAGATGTAGAATAGCAATTTTAAGATTAGTTTTCATGTGTTTTTTCCTCTTGTCCCAGCTAATCCCTCAGTCATGTAGTCATCATGGGCAGCTCCGAGGGCTGGAAAGGAAACACTGGGATTTGTGCATCCTCTGAAACTTGCTTATTGTAGGGGAGGGTGCTTGAAGAGGGGCGACAGTGCAAGTACAGTACAAGAAGGAGTCTGAAGAGAGTGGTCTGAACACCTTTCTGATTTCCCCCTGATTGCTATTAACCTGTGTGATGTGACCAGATACGATTTAGTACAGGGAGACGTCCTTCAGATACTGCTTCAGCGCACAAAGGCTACTAGGCAGTCGGAGAGGCAGGCAGGAGATTATGTTACTGCTGCCAGGCAGTAAGAAACAGTCCCCAAATACTTTCCAATGGGTTTATTTTATATTTAGTCGTAATACATAACTAAATGCACATTGCAAAAGTAGATAACCCTGAACAATTTACATCTTATTTTTAAGTACACGTGCCAGTGCCTCACACAGATTTCATGAGAGATCTAGGTTACATTTTCTGTGCATGTCACCAAATCTTCTGTTTACATGGTTTTCCCCTTGATATGAAAGACGGCGAGAAGGGAAAAGTGCTTTGCTGGAGTCGTACTTTTCTAGTTGTCTCTTGGTGGAGGTAAACGATCGTTCTGCTTTCTGACACAAAGAGCAAGCCTGTCAGAATTGTGGTGGGCTTTATATATCTACAAGGTTTGGTTTACCAAAAAGCTTCCTGTTATTGTCTACAAACCTTGTGCTACAGCCGAAGACACTTGCCAAGAGCAACAGCCTCAGTAATGTTATTGCACCATATTATTTGGACCAAGTTACAGTTCACTTCCTTCCTTTTAATGCACAGTATCCAGCACCACACGGGCATCCTTCCAAAGCAATCCTGAATTGTTGACTGTGCTTGTTACAAATAAAGCTGTCAGTGAACAAAGAGACAAGGCCAGTGCTTCTTATTTTCAAGCTCATTTTGTGGGATTTGAAATCATACTTTTCGTAGAAATGATGAAGATGTTATTATGGAGCTATATCCCTAGAGAATTAATGTAACACAATTTATTCTAAATCTAATATGCTGTGAAAAAAGCAACCCTCAGACCTTTATTAGCATGTATATTGGTTTCAATTGCATGCAAGAATTAGAGTATTCTGGTTACCTCTAGGTCAGAGATAATGGACATGATGATTATGCAGGGCTCTTTTCAGGGATTATCGACACGGGGAAGTTAGTGCACAATGAAGTTGACAGTAAACTGACAATGCAATGCAAACTATCTATTGCAGGGTGCAGAATAGGTTAGTCTGTCTCAAGAATGCTTGAGAGGAGGAAATTAATATGGTTATGTAATCTTATGGGCTTCTTAGAGGCTTGCTAATCCACTCTCCTTTTCAAAATCACAGCCAAACCATTCTTCTGCCATCTTTGTCTCTGCATCTTTAGGTCAGCCGTTTAAACTGGACCCCAAATCTGCTCACAGAAAGTTGAAAGTGTCTCACGATAACTTGACCGTGGAACGGGATGAAACATCATCCAAAAAGAGTCACACACCAGAGAGATTCACGAGCCAAGGGAGCTATGGAGTAGCTGGCAACGTGTTCATCGACAGCGGGCGGCATTACTGGGAAGTGGTTATAAGCGGGAGTACGTGGTAGGTATATAAAAATACGTGTGAAAAGAATCACTAGTTCACACCACGCAGGTGCTGGCACAGTTTCGCTGGTAGAGACCGGTAGCAGAGACATCAGGAACAGTACAAGAGCAGGCCAAGCATGTATTTTCAAATAGTTTGTCAGATGAGTTTCCCAATCTCCATCCAGCACTTTTGGACTCTGGAAATAAATCTGTCAGATTATGCATCTTTATATTTAGCAGCCTTCATAGGAATTTTACTCCACAGCTGGGGTTGGTTGTTTTTTTGAACCCACGCACAGTACATGTTAAGATTTTTTTTAATTGGAGGGATCAAAAAATTTCATCTAATTTATACAGAGAGATAACTTTGTAAGTGTGATCATTTCTCTACTAAATGTGAAAGATTTTCTGTCCTTCACTATGAAAAAATAAATAAAACTGAGGATAACTTGATGATCCAGTTTAACAGGGGCAGAGGTCAGATTTGCTTCTGTGGAGGGGACATGAGGCAGCAGAGCTGTAGGTCGGTGCCCCGGGGTACGAAGCAAGGGGCAGGAAATAGAAGACTGCTTTCCTCCACTTCTGAATGATCCTCTGTGTCACACAGGGGTGTATTTCAGAGGGCCTTTAGTCAATGGAAGAGATGTTATCCTTTGGTATTCAAAGACATCATGATGAAAGCTAATGGAGTGGAAAAATCACTAAGGTCTTCAGGTATTACCCACTGTCTCAAAGAAGAAAAATGCTGTTTGTCTGTGCCAGTGCTAAGGAATGGGGAAGAAAACCTTATGGCACATTAATCTCTGTTGGTTGAATGCCCAACAAATACTGCAGTGTGTCTAGAACGTGAGGAACTCTTAAATTTCTGTTACATATGACAAATCAGGTATTTTTCCTCAGTGTCCATCAATGAGAACGTTTTCGCAGTCCTTTTGCCCTGCACATCTTGCCATAAATTTTGGTTTGCAGAGCAAATGTCTTCACCTAGAATTGCTTCACTTGGCCTGAAACCCGGTCTCAAAAATGCTCATTTGAATCTGAAAACCACACCAACATCTGGCAAAACATATTTGAAAATGGCAAAATGGGGGAGGGGGTTTAATGTGTCCTTTGATGTTTACTCTTGCATTCCTTCTTCTGGGCCATGTATTAAAGGAGCAAGGAGAGATCAGATTAGCTGACAGATAGCAGTGTATTTTAAAATCAGTGAATTCCTCTGTATTCGTCTGTTGGAAACGGAAATTTGAGGTCCAGCGATTTAAACTCTGAGTTGCTGAGTACTCAACAATCTCCCTTTTCAATACCAGAGGCCAGCCATCAAAAAAATTGCCATAGCTGCCAAACTAAAAATAATACAATGAGTTTCCCTGACCTCTTGGACCCGAAAGAGAGACAGGGGAAAGCATTAATTAAGCCTGTGCAGATGTTGTGGTGAAACGTCATTTAATTAGAGCTTAACCCACAGCAGTAAGAGGCTGGGGCGTTCCAGCAAGTCCTCTGGGCTAACGTTTGACTTCGCTGAGAGACAAAATGGCAGGAAGCATTTGTTTCCTTGAGACGTTCTTTTGTTTTGCAGGTATGCTATCGGTATTTCCTACAAGTCGGCACCGAAGCACGAGTGGATTGGAAAGAACTCTGCCTCCTGGGTGCTTTGCCGCTGCAACAACACGTGGGTGGTGCGGCACAACAGCAAAGAAATCCCCATCGAGCCCGCGCCTCACCTCCGGCGGGTCGGGATTTTGCTGGACTACGACAACGGTTCCCTTGCCTTTTATGATGCTTTGAACTCCCTACACCTTTACACTTTTGACATTACATTTGGCCAGCCAGTGTGCCCCACGTTCACAGTGTGGAATAAATGTTTGACCATTATAACTGGCTTGCCTATCCCTGACCACCTAGACTCCTCCGAGCAGCTTGCGTGACTGCTAAAAGCCAAAAGGTAGGACGACACATCTTCCCAGGGCAGCCAGGCAGCTGCCAGCAGGAGCCAGCCCAGAGCTGGTGGACCCATGTGGCATCCCAGACAGCGCTGCCGAATTTGGGCAAAACTGACAAGGAGAGAATCTCTCTTTCTGTGTATTTTGTGCTGAAGGACAAGAAGTGGCTTTAATAATATCTTAGAACTTTCTTTTTCAGTTGATTTTATTTGGTTGGTTTTGTATTTCATCTCTTACAGGAAGATTTATAAATTATTTATAAAAATAGAAAAAAAAAGAGAAAAGTGAAAGCCTAGTATGGACACCTGGGAAATGACTTCTTATTGTTTTGGGGGGTTTTATTTGCACATTGATGGTCCTGTTA
Organism: Mohoua ochrocephala; assembly: GCA_013398855.1. Classification (NCBI taxonomy): domain Eukaryota; kingdom Metazoa; phylum Chordata; class Aves; order Passeriformes; family Acanthizidae; genus Mohoua; species Mohoua ochrocephala. Next base: position 111,458 of record VZTA01003754.1, read on the forward strand.
ATTAAAGTTTCATCAGCCTTTTGCAATTTTGTTTTACAGTGGATAATAGCAGGAAATTGGAAGGATGAAAACTGCATAGTGGACAAGTCAGTATACTGCAGGTTTTACTTGTGCCCACATTAGTGGTCTCATTACCAGCCTTGTTGAGTGCGAGATCTCCCAATTTCTACTTTGCACATGGGAGTGTGCAGACCAAAAGAACAAAAATAAGCAAGAGAGGAAGTGGAGCTCACCAACACAGCAAAAGAATAAAGTTTAATTTACTTCTGTTCACAGGGCAGTGCTCTCTCAGTTCATAAAAAACATGTGGAATATCTCCTAGAAATGTGAGTGGCTAAATCATCTGGTGATTTATTTTATTGATGGCAATATTCCCATCTACCAGTGCTTCGCTTTCGTCTTTGGGAAACATTATAGAATCACTGAGGATGTGGAAGACCGATACCATCTCTGAGAATCAGCAGCACTGGAGGAGAACAGCCAATCCAAGGTCTGACTGTAGACTAATTTGATAAAGCACGGCATCATTTAAGGATTGATTGTAATAGAAGATGTCACGGTTCTGATGGTAGACATGTGAATGCTTATTGCTGATTTTACAAGGTTCAACATAGCAAGCCCAGCCAACAACTCAGAAGTGAGACATGCGCCACTTTACCATTGGTTTTAAATTGAATACAAATGTTTCATTGTCATACACTGTGCAGTGTCTATAACAAAGCAAGGAAATCTGTTTTACATGTGCCGTGTGGAGAAACACTGCAGCTGGAGTTTGCTCATGGTTATCATTGTTCCAGGTTGTTTGGGAAAGCACAGTTCACTTTGTGAATGAAAAGTAAAGAGTAAGCTCTCAGCAGCAATAGAAATCTGCATGGGGAGACCCTATATTCATCCTGGTGTTGGTAGAAGAGCTTCAGTGAAGGCAATAGAGGTCGTATGTACTTTATCTCAGAGCTGAATCAGGTGCATTTTTTTCTCTTTCCCTTTACAGATAGAAGCTTTTTGTAATTATTGCAATGCTTATGTATAAATGATCATTTTGGGAGATGCTTGAGGCATATGACAACTTTAAAAGAATGGTTTTCCTACAGTGTTTTGTTGTTACTATGCAAGTGGTGAAAATCTGCCTGTATAGAGAAAGGACAAATTGAATATCAGCTTTAAAGATTTGCTCAGTAATTTATAACCATGCTTTAGGTGTCTTTTGAAAAAGATGCTTTAATGCACTTTGTTCACTAATGGTCCAAAATAAAATGGTCCCAAGCTCAGCTTCAGATTTTTTAAATACTGATTCTCCAGGTACAAAGCTGTACTACAGTTTGCCTTATGATTATGTCAAAAAATTATGAACAAGATGAGGACAATATGTACATGCCCATTTGGTTTTTTTCTTTTTTTTTTAATAGAAAATAAATGTCTTTCCATGTTTTTTTTGATTTCCCTTTACATGCCCCACTAACTGCTGAATTAAATGGAGAAAAATCTGGTAGTACATTGCTTATATCATGGCTTTCAGCTGGGCAACATCCCATAGTTCACAGGTAGGAGCCACTGATCTTTCCCAAGTAGACATAAAAAGGCAAAGTGTGTACATATAGTGAACCTCAGTGTTTATCATAGTGTCTTTAATAATCAAGAAACATATACCCTCAAAAATGAAAAAGTAAATCAGTCCCCAAGCATTAAAATTAACATTGAGTACAATGTTGCTGATACAATCTGATATACAATGCCCAGAAGATCTGACTTGGGATGTTTGGGAGGTAGCTGAGACAGTATCAAAATTTTGAAAATGAGTTGACAGAAGATGACTGATGCAAAGCAGTGATAAAAGGATGCGTGAAGAAAGGACTTTTAATCTAGGGTTAGTGCCAGGTTTCTGCCTAAAAGGAAAGAGTGAATTTCCAAAGTACATGTAGCAAGGCTGTGTATCTTCTCTTTTGCCAGAAATATTAAATCTAGAAGCTGATTTCAGTAGTGGATAAACTGAAAACACTGCGCAGTGTTTGGTTATGCAATGTTGGCAGAGATTGAGCTGGATGGAACGAATGCCATGAATTTGGAGAGGTCCCAAATGATTTCATGTATTTTCATTGTAAAGACAGAGCATGAGACTAAAGACAGATCGTGGTTTTAACCAGTGGAAAAAGCATGGTCTGTTATCTACAGACCTTGCTGTATCATCTTTATTTTAACACAGAATACTTCATTTGGAGCTAAGCCACATTTCTCCAATGTCCTTTTAACTCAGTCATCACTCTTTGTGCATATATGTTTGTGTATATATGTACACATATGTATGGGTATACACACACCAGCATATGCACAAATACAGTGTGTAATTTGTGTATATACATACATATGTATGTACACACCCGAAGTGACAGTAAATAGTCAGGTGTTCCTTTTTTGCTTGTTTCTTGAACAATTTCGTATTCTGTATGACAATGAGGAAACAAGTTTGCTATGAATGGTATTCTTCTGGACATTTTTTAACAAACAAAATCTGTTTATTTTACAATACTTGATTCAATGCCTGATTAATCAATAAAAACTTCCATTTGAAAATGTAGCTTCTGTGGTCTGTGGCACTTTGCATGGTCCATAGTTATGAACTGAGATCTGGGGGAAGAAGTAGTCCTTGTATAAAAATAAAACATGGTACTTTAATGTAGCATGCACTCTTAGATGAGGATTTTTACCTTTTTTTTTTGAAGTTTTGTGACTAGGAATGAGATAGCATTGTATAATGCTGTGTTCAAGAAATGCAGATTTTTGAGGAATAATCTGCTGAGATGCAAGCAATGAATGTGGTAGATAAAGCCTGTGTTGGTATAATGATTGTTTCAAAAGTGTATTTAAAACACAGTTTGGGATTCAGCAGAATTAGAGCAAATAATAGCACAATCTCTTTAGAAGACAGTAGCAGCTCAGAGTAGTGTTGAGCTTGGGGTAATGAAAGGGTGGGGGACTGTTTTTCTCTGAGACCGGTAAGATTTTCCACGTGTTTGACTTTCATGTGTTAATGCACATCTAATAGAGAAAAAAAATCATTCTGGAATGGCCTATATGTCATAAATTATTTAGTAGACTGTCTCCAGTCTACTGCATTTTCCCATTGTTGGCTTTCAGAGAGCAATAAAGTTGCTGCTTTTTCTGCCATTAGTTTATTCTTTGTTGGTTTTGAGGCATCCCATTTTTCAATTGCTCAGCAAAGAGACTCCCAGTGAGCAGAGGGTCCCAAGGGTAGGAAGCATAAAAGTCGCTCAGGTCTGGGTACACTGTGAAAAGCAGGAAATCTGCAAGTACAGGTGAAAACACACGTTCTTCATTATTTTAGCAATAATAGGTCACTAAACTGCAGTGTGCATCATCTGTTTTAGTCCTGTGTCTTAATTGCAAACACTATATTCTTTACATGTTAGAAAAAGCAACAGGACACTTTTGAGAACACGAATTAAAATGTCAGCTCATTAACCAGTTCATTTTGAGATGGCCAGCATTTGTAGCACCATGAAAGACTGTGGAAGATTCCATTAAAATATTATTTAATATCTAACACAGTATAAGTATTTATTTTTAATTATTCTCATAAAGAAGATGTCTAGTAGTTAACAGGTTCTGCTTCTAGTTGCAGCAGCACAATTTTCAGATCAGCCCATGCACCAAAACAAAGTGAGGATTGCTAGTGGGTCTCATCTGTGTCACCAAAACTGAGGGTATTCATTTTAGCTGGAAACGCTGTTTTAATTTGTGGTTTAGGAGTGGAGAAGTGCTGGACCCACACAGGAAGTACACACCAGTACCTCAGCAACTGCCCAGGGCACGCCTGGCCTGAAGGCCTTCAGTGGGACAGCTTTGGGAAGCTGGTGATAAACAAAAATGTGCACAGGTTGCTTACGTAGTGAAGTGCTGGGAGTTTTACTGTAGCACCACCTCTGATGAATTTTCACGGACTGATCTTTCTAATAGTGGAAGCGTGTCTTGAGATGTAGGGATGTAAAATGCAGTATTTTCCTGTGTTACTGAGTTGGTTGCCCATACAGAAATGAGCACAATATTTTTGTCTCCTCCACACTGAGGAAAGTCCTGCTCACATCCAAGTGCTGATGGTGTCTGTTCTAGATTATGCTGAGCTATTTGTATTTATTGTGCTTTCTAAAATGAAAGAAATCCTGTTTACATTTTAACCTTTGATTCAGTACTTGATTTTCATACAAAAAGTTAAGAGACTAGACAGCAATGATGTTAACAATGCTTTCAGTGTGGGTGAGACTCTCGGTTTGGACTGTGAGGTTTAGGGCGCCTGTGTACATAAATCAAATCTCTGTGCCAGAACAGACTGATTTGTCATTCATGTGGGAGTTGAACAGTGCAGGTGCGAGTGCTTTCTTCTGAGGTAGGCTTTTGTATTAACACCACTCTTCGAGTGGAATATTCTGTTTCTTTAATTTTTTTAATTGGTTTTCTGATTCAAGCGCAGACCCTTTTAACAAATCTGTAAATAATGCAATCATTCATCATGTTACTTATTTTAGCAAGCCCTGCCATATCATGTACCTCTGGCAGGTCACTGAACACATCAGCTGCAACCATAACCCTTGCAACATCATCTCCAACGTGAGGACTGATGCTTATGCCATTGACCAAGTATGTAACTTTCCCAGGCGGGATTCATCCTGCTGTGAGTAAGGAACTCTAGCACAAATCATGACACCAGTTAAAGGTGAGGGACACATATATTTCACAAGGATGATATAGGAAAGATATGGGCTTGAAAACCAAGTGTTGAGGCAGTTCTGGTTTAGAAGCGTGACGATATATTAGGAAGTCACGAAGTCTTCTACTACAGTGGGATCGACAGTGGCATTATTACTGCTGCCTGAGAGAGGAACAGAGTAGCAAAGGAGGGAGTTCTGGAGCAGTGCTGAGAGAGATCACTCAGAGAGAAGAGGCAGCTGAAAAGCTGCCACCACTACCTGCCTTGGCACCATGCTGCAGCTCTGCAAAGCAAGCCTGCACCTATTCATCCTTTTGTTCCAGCTCAGCCTCAACCCACATTCCCAAATGACAGGAAAAATAATATTGCAATTGCATATTTGAAATCCTAACCTGAATAAAAGCAGCAGGGCAGGGATGACAGCCCCAGGCCTTGATCCTCCTTTATTCACCCAGGTTTTTACATCTGCTGCCTTCAAAGGAGATAGTCCTGATTTACACAGAGGTAGGTACAAGCCCATGAATCTTCACTTTGCAAAGAGTCAAACCCAAGTGAAGCAGGAGCCCCTGTGAGAACAGCTCAGACTTCCCATTAAATCATGTCTTTGGAGAAAGCACTTTAGCTGCTAGCAAAACTGCAGTTTCTCATGAGCTGTTTCCCAAGGCCAGCACAGGTGTGTTTTAAAATGTCTGGCTCTTTTAAAATGTATGGCTCAATAACATTCTTCTAGGGTGAATTGTTCAGGCAATGCTTTGCTGTTTCCTCCAAGCGGTGTGGGAACAATTCTCCTAGCAGGTGCTGTGTTACTTTTGTAAAAATCGTGAGAGTGGCAGATACACAAGTTATGATATAATGCTCTAGCATAAGACTATTGTTCTTGGGCTTCCATTTAAAAATGGATAATAGCAAAAAATTTAGAAGTCTGTTTCCTTTAACTGTCCTAATGTATATAATTATTTGAACTCGTGGAGATTTTTCCTCTTAAGGAATATCACCTCCTTTCTTGTTAATACACATGGACAGATAGCAATTAGGAGTATTCCTGAAAATTATGAACCCTTAGAATAGCTTGTAATCAAGCCTTTAAAAGGCAGCAAATGGAGGTTTTGTGGTTTGTAGTCTTTGAACAGGAAAAAAGCATCTATAGCTGTTTAGATCACTGAAACATGCAACAAATGACATGTTAACAAATAACTGTTACATGACAGGATGGGAAAAGTTTTCATTAGCAATTTCTTACTTCACCCTCATTTTTATTTTACTTGGAAAACGGGCAATGCCACTTGAAAATGTTTCTCTGTTAGCCTTCTATTCCTTCACCTTTCTTTCTGTTTTCAGTCTCATTTCTAGTTTTTAGAGTTGGAAGAAGTGTGTGTTTCAAAATGTTGGCTTTATTTTATTATTTTCTTAAAAGTTACCATTTTCAGTATGTGCACAAGAAATGAAATGAGAAGTCAAAATACTGATGCAATACGGCAGCTTGAATGTTGAGAATATTTTTGAAGTAGAAGTTAAAGAAGGAATGCAGATAAACCTGTCACTCTTCTACAATTACTGAATTATTTGATTTCATTATTCTGGGCTTAATAGCATTGCTCTCTAATTAAAACAGCACTAGGAGACCTGATTAAGGAGCACAAGCAGAGAGATAGTAGATTATTTTAGGATAACCCTGGAACAAGCTCCCTTTAATAGCAGTAATATATATATTCAACCTCATTAATGTCAGCTTGGGGGTTTGGGGGCTCTTTTTTTTTTATTATTATTATTAATATTGTGTGTGCTCCCTAACAGTAGTTTCCAGCCTAGAAGTATATGTCTCTCTTGGGAAGCACAGATTCTAACTCCTTATGGAATTGGGAAAAAGTCCTCCCTGTGGCAGGTGTGAAGGTGGTGCTGACACAGTGAGGACATCTCCCACCAGCAGATGATAATTTGATCTATAGTTCTGTCATCTTGTTTATGCAAGTAGTAGTGATGGCCAGAGGGTGAAATAGATCCATTCAGATTTGCAGGTATAGGGAGATGTGGAAAGCCTCTCTGTAGCATTCGTAATTACAACCGGTGGCACACCCAACTCAGAATTAGAAATTAGCAAATGGAAATTTGTTCCTTAATATGATCAGTAACAGATCCTTTTAATTTCTTCTAGTGACTGTGGCCTCTGTCTCAATTTGTCCATTAGTTTACATCCACATTCTCCTTGAACATTTGTTAAAGTTGTAGTTGAAAATGTTGGGGCTTTTTTTACCTATTAGGTTTTAGTCAAACAAACATTTTTTTAAAACAAATATTGCTGATATAAAGTCAGCAGGTTATGGAAGAGTGTAGGGATGAGGAACAACGTAGGACCTAGAACAGGTGCAAATTGAGTTCAGAACAGGATAATACTGTTTCTCTTCTAACAGTGTAGTCACAGGATTACTACATTGCATACATTTAGACAAACAGGGTTTATTGTTAAGAAACTGCCCTGAGTTATGCTGTAAATTCTAACAAATGCAATAACAGTTGAGGAAATTAGGATAAACCTTTGAATTATATGCACAAAAAGAAAAAGAGAAGAAAAAAAGTCATTTATTCACTATCAATAATTCATATTTTCCTGCTTTCTTCCGTGGAGAGGATGAAACAGGAATGATTTGTCTTTCCATTCATATGAAGTCACTGTTCCACATTAGTGTTACTTGGAAATCTCTCAGGATGAAGAAATTTCATAGGAACAAGTATAGGTTTCTCAATAGCCTTGAAGTCTGCATAAGCCATTAGTCGGTTTCAAGGCTGAATTACCATCGAGTTATGAATGCTTTCATGTATATTTAACTGTGCCAGTAGAAACATGTAACATTTAAAAAAAAAAAAAAGTGATCAATCAACTACGAAGCTGCTACTTGGTACAGGGAAAGGAAAATATTTTTATGGACCTGTACTCATGCTGGTTCTCATGCAGACAGAAGGCCTAAGTCCTGACAACCTTTTATCTATTTTTGGAATTCAAAAGATCTGTGAATCATGCCAAGGGGCTGGTTGGTGTACGGAGGTACAACTCACCCTAAAAGTGTTCCCACTGTCCCAGTTTTTCCTGCTTCCCCACAAGTAGAAGGAGAAGCAAGCCAGCTCCCAAAGGACTTCATCTCTAATTCTTCCCTGGCGTTTCTCAGGGCAGGAACAGTAAAGGCACAGGATGGCCCTTGACTCCACATCTTGTGTGGCAACAGAATTAAGCTATGAAGTTTTAAGCAGGCTTCTCTGGGATGGAACCTGACCCCACAGAAAGAGAGGCTGAACTGGCTCCAATAGCAAGGTCCAGTTTCTCAAGCAGCTTCTCCAGCTTCTGCCGTAGTCAGGAAAAGGAAGGGAAATCTGCTGCAGGACAGGCTATGAGGATAACACACTTTCTGAAGGCATGTCCAAAAGGATCAAAGAGAAAGTTTTAGGTGTTATTCATCCTCATAGGAAGGTCTGCATAAGGAGGATGGATACATTTTTCCGTGTTTCCATGGAAGCATGGAAAGCTGCCTCCTTATGTGTCAGGTTTGGCAGTGCTTGCGGGCAGGCAGCCCCTCACTTAATTTGAAGAGCGAAAAATCGTTTTCCCATAGTTTTTCTTCCCATTCTCCTAAAAGTTTGACAAATGGGAGGAAAAAATTGTCAAATTCCATTGCATGAAGGCTCATACCACTGATCTTCATTATCAAAGCAAAGAAAATGCAAAAAATAACAAAGAAAATTATTTTAAAAAACAAATAAACAAAAAAAAACCCCAAAGAAAATGCAACCAAACCTCTGTGTGCAAAACCGTTATTTGTTACAACTGACATATCTGACGTTTTTAATTTGCTACTATTATAACAGTAGCAGATTAACAGTAATATTATGAGAGTAGAAGAAACAAATTGGAGGATTTATCATGACTGGAACTCCGACGATGAAAGAGAGATATAGAAGTTGAAGACAGAAAGAACATCTCTGGGAAATACACCTAGGAATGTGAAACCAAAAAGCATTGCTAGCACAGTGCAGTGAGTCTGGCAGAAGCTCATCTGGAAGACTGCAAAATTCTGGTCTAAAAGAAAGGTGATATTCAATAACACAGGATCAGATAAAGGCTTGTCCTGAGGGAAAGCCAAGGAAGAGCCTGGGTTACAAGGGGAGATGTAAATGTGGCAGTGCAGCCGGTGCTGTCGGAACGGAGATAACAAAGTGGTTGTGCTTGTAAACATAGAATTAGGGATAGCCCCAGGAAAGGAGGGTAACAGTTCTGAATAAAAGTCAAAATTGGTACAAGAATAAATGCAGTGCACTTGTTTATGAACAGTTAGGTCTATAGAAATCAAGGTTAATTTGTATGATGGCAAGAAGAATAAAGAAACCTTGCTGTTTCGAGATGAAGTTTTGTGTGTGAAATTAATCACACTTCAGTCTAAATGACCAAATATTAGTCAACGAGGCATAAGCATATTTTCTAGGCACCTTCCATAAGGAATGGGAAATAAATAGCACCTGCAAGTGTTCATTCCAGATATTCTAGCCACCTAACTCAGAACAGGGAGAATCTTTCTCCATGCCTGAACTTTCACCATTGGTCATACGAGTCACAGACAGCTAGAGTGTATTTGGTACCTGTCTTTTAGATAGCTAAAGCCAGATCAAGTGACTACCACTCTATATATTTAACAAATGGTACATTGACATTTTTATAGTGTAAATCCATTTCTTTGGCTATAATACAGAAATTTATAGACGGCTTCTGACTTAAAATCCTTACTGTGCTGAAGTACGAAGGCAATTTTTCACTGGCCTCAGTGAAGCCTAGATTTTGCCTCTTAAATATTAATAAGGTGAAATATTGTAGATCAAAGTCATATTAAATGTAGACATCTCTTAACAAGGACTATTCTAGCCACTGAGCCCTTGTTTTCTCACAAGAAGTCACTTATTATACTGCTTCAGTAAAAGGTCCATTCAGGCAGTGTCAATGAAAAAAAAAACACTTTTATTTGACCACAAAACAAACTGGTTTGAAGATTATACGTGCTCATATGCATTCTGTTGCACTGATCCTGTGCACAAGTATTTTAGACTCTAAATTGATTTGCTACCCAAGGCTGCAAAATGCTACACATTAATAGTCAACATTGCCTGGGCCAAATGATTTTGTTTTGTTATGGAATCAAGACACAGATAGGGATTTTAAAAAAATGCATAAGAGATAGCTGAGAAGTGCTGACTCTTTAACATATAAGTTGGATGCTGAGGTCAAAAGTACTTGTTTTTCTATGTTATTTATTTACATCTCCTGCAAAGGAAACAGGGCTGGATCTCCGAATGATAACTGGAAATCCTTTTGACATCCTTGGTAGCTTGTTTTGGATAGTTACTATCCACAAAATCTTAATGAGAAGAGAAAAATATTCTGTAGACGGATGTAAATATCCCTTTTTCCAGGGTTTTAACTTAGACTCACCTCTCTATATTGTATAGGTCACTTTCAGAGGTTTCATTTTATCAATTTCTAAACAGCATGAGTATTTATCTAATGATGCTCTGGTGACGTATGCTTCATTCTTCAGGTTAATAGAGTGCACAGTTGAAAAAAACCTTGACATGCAAAGTAGTGTTGACTGCTTGTTCCTAAAAGGCAAGGAAATGACTCAGGCTGGATAAAATTTTAAGTTACGATTGTTGATGCTCTTCAGGCTGATAGAATTCTCGAATAAAAGGTGAGAGTTTCTGCAGGCAGCACTTTCTGTTGGGGAAAGAATTCATGATCCAGGAAGGTGAGCTAAGGAAAACCGTCAGAAAATCACTCAAACTAGGGAAATATTTTGTAAAAGTCTTGACAAAAAGGGATTTAGTGGGGTTAAAGTCATGGTGAAAGGTGACTGAGATAGCCTGGTGTGCTTTGGAGGGACCAGTCTGAGGATTTCTATTTACAGAGAATATGGGAATAGCTTGTGAAACTGCACTGGCCCATCCTGCTTGGGGCCTTGGAGCTGGAAGCAGCATCAGAAAATAATGGAATTGAAACTCAAGTCAAGAAAGAACGAACTGGGAGCAGGAAATAACACAACATGAAAAACTTCTGTAAAATGAGTCTTCTGACCACTGGATTTGTAACACTGATGAGTATGGAAATGGAGACAGCTTTTAAACTGTAACTTATTTTCACAGATTGCGGCAACATGATTCATCACTTTTGTTAATTTTTATTATTTGAACAAAAATGTTCCTTCATTTCTGGTGCCTAAATCTCTATCCACCTACAATCTTAATTTATGTGCAAGCAAGGCCTTACATCCTTAGGTATTTCCCAATCCACAGAAGCATGGAATTAATTCTATCTCCACATAAACTCTGGGCTCTTCCAATAGAACTGTAAGGAATGTGGAGTCACCTTTTTCTGTCTCTAGTTGAACCTGCCAAGGTTTTCTGGTAAATGATGTAACTTGATAGGTACTGAGGTCTCCAGGTTTGGGAGCTTGATGTGGGAGAAGTAGGGATGATTTGTCTCTACATGGAAGCAGGCACTGATTAAGTGATTAAAATTTATGGCAGATGGTTTTGTGTTGAATTGCTGGAATGGAATGTGTCTGAAGGGTGGTGAAGATGTTTGATGCTGGATGATGAGGAAGTTTTGCCAAGGTATTGGTGAGGTGTCACTGTCAAGGATGTTAATGAAATGTAACCACAGTCACTGTAATCCAAAAGGAATTTGACAAAATTTTTGTAAAGTTATTGTGCTCTGAATGGTGTTAAAATATGGAATTTATGTAAATGTAAATGAACTGATGTTTAGTGATTGGAATAAGATACTGCAGATGTATTGTGGGATATATATAAATGAATGTGTAATCTAGATTATTTGGGTTACAAAAGATGGTGCTTTGACCATCTGTCAGTGATTTGCTTTTGCCAGGCTAAGGAAATTGTGGATATGAGAAGAAATAACAGTTTATTAGCAAGTTTTGGATTGTACGAATGTGTCTTGATTTTTATAATAAAGAATGTTAACTCTACCTCTTAATTTCTGCTAAAGTAAACCTGTGAGTTTCCGTAGCAGTTTTGTTTTGGGCAGAATAGATCTTAACAAAACCAAGGGTGGTAATTAAACCTTACCTAATCTCAGTTTAAGATAATGGTCAACAGACAAATAACTGAATCATAGCCTTGCTAAGGAATTCCCAACGAAGGGAGATCACAGGGCATATCCAGCTGGAGGCAGGTCTCCAGAAATTTTTCCCAGAGGTAGCCTTGAGGAAAACAGTGAAGGCTGTAGTGAGGAAAAACAACAGACCGACAATGGCTGGATTTCCCTGACTTTTTATGACCAAAGATAACCGCCTTCCTGGCTAAGGGAAGGGAAGGGCTACCAGCCTCACACCTCCACGTTAGATCAAGGTCACTCCCTGAAACAAAGCCACCAAACCCTTCTCAAACAAGCTTTCTGTTCCATGTAATTTCATAGGAACTGAAGCAGTTCTGAAGCAAAATGATTTTGTGGTGTAGAACTATTGAAGTCAGGGGCAATAATAGCAAAACTAAATTTGGAAAGGTGCACAGGTAAGGAGAGAACAAAGAGGGATTTTACTGGGATTAATGTGCTGTGGGAAAGATGAGTGAAATCAAGTTCAGAGGATTTTTTTCTCTCTTACTGAATCAACATAGTTTTGGGATTAACTCTGAGTCATAAATTCCAATTAGCAGTATAAAAAAATAACTTTTGACTGAAAGACAGCTTTCCACCACATTCCCAAAGCCTTGCCTCAGAGATACCCGCTTAAACTTGCTCAGAACTACTTGTCAAGTTCACTCTAGAAGAACTGAAAACAGAAAAAATGGAAAGTACAAGAGCCAACAATGATACAAGATTTATAAACTGTACGCTTGTCCTGGCAGAGATATGACATGATACCTAGTTAATTGTTACCTGAATTCACATGCTTTATAATCACTTTAGTCAAGGCAAATTCTCAGCCTACAATTACTGCAATCCTGTTCTGATGTCCCATCAGCTCTCCCAAGGGGGCTAGGCCAGGCCCACGTGCTGGAAATGCTGAATATAGCATTCTTTCTCTCATCAGGGTAGCTGTTGGACCTCCAGCACCCAAATATGGCAGTCAGGCAATGTCTTCCTTGCTGTGCTTAAAGACCGATATCACCCCCCCAATTTTTTTTTTCTGTTATCGGTTTAAAGTCCCTTGTTGATTCAGTTTTTTCCTATAAATCATGGGTTTTGAGATTTCTCATCATTTGTATTGCTTCCTATGGATTTCTTTTCAATTCATCCTACACTGCTTTTACTACAAGGGCAGTGTCCAAATGTGAATACAAAATTCAGTGCAAAACTTTATCAGCTGTTTGGAGCGAAAGGATAAAAACCATCATTCAAGTCTTCAAACCCAAATATAGTGCTTGCCTTTCTCATGACACCATGTCAAAGTTGAATAGCATACCCTTCACAGCCACTGCAACCCCTGTGGACTCAGGAGAAGTACCTTCACTCTGTCTTCACCTTGCCAGGAACATGTGTGGCTTTAATCCCACCTCGTCAGGATCGTGTTTGCTCTCAGTCCTGTGCTGCAGCAAATTTGCAGTCTAGCTCTGCTTCAGTCCCAAATGTAATAAGCATATCCTCTGTTCCACACCTTGGGGTGTCTGGGAGCCAAGGGAAAAATGTTAAGCCTGAGACAGACCTTCTCTTCCTCTGACAAATACCCGTCAGTGCTGCTGTTGTGACAATGTACGCAGTGACAGCTACTCTCCAAGCAGAGTTTTCCTAGCAGCTCTTACACCTGCTTGTGGTAGTTTCAGTCTGGTAACATTTCTCTTGTTTGTTTGTAAGATTGCCACAGGTCACAGTGCCAGAAGCCTCACTGAGAACTACGTGACAAGTACTGCCTCTTGTCTCTTCTGGGTTCTGGTCACCCTGCTGCAGAAGGAAATACCATTTGTCAGATATATTTGCTCTTGACAAATGCATATTAACTTACACTCATTTTGAAGCTATTTTCTAGGTGCTTGCCAATTTATTTTACATGAAAAGGCACATAAAGAGCAGACAATGATGACTGTTATTCTTAAAAAAATTATGTGATTCATTTTCCAATAACTACTAAATGCTTTCTTCAGCTTTATATGCAATACAAATCACAAAAAAATCCACCCCATAATTTCAGAGAGGTGAAAGAGGAAACAGATATTCTATGAGATGTTCAGTTCAAAACTAAGACATCTAAATGTCCACATGTAAATGACTAGTGCCTAAGAACTGGCATCTATTGCCGTTTGGGAAACCCCAGGGTTTAGGAGATACCTACAGGGACTGGCAGACGTGCCACAGAATCTATAGGAGACATGGCTTCTCCAGAGCAGCAGGCAAGGTACTCTAGACATGGGAAATGGCCCATAGTTAACAACTGGGTCATTCCTTGGTTGACCTAAATTAATTGACCTTAATTTTGTCATTTTAATCTCTAATGGAATCTCTGCTCATTCAGTTTTATGCTACAGCTGAACTTTGGTCCCCTGTTTTTGGTAGGCTCTCTTGGGCATATCATCCTGAAGTTCAGGCTAAAAGAAAAAAATAAGCCCTTTTTTCCTTTTATGTTTTCCTGCCCTTTTAGAATACAGTTATTTTTACTCATAGGAGGATGGAGGAGGAATATCTTTTCCCTTTGCTATATACTCCTTGGAGCAGACTTATCAGTATCTCTATTTAACTGCCTTTGCTCCAGTAATTACAGTGAGTTAGAAACCATTCCCAGCACAGCTACTTGCATTTGAATTACTGGTGCTCTCTCAAGTTTTTAAAGGTCAAGGAGTAAAGAAAAGGGATTCACATACTGGTCTGAGTTTAGAGAAGGCCTTTAGTGGATACAATAAATCACTAGCTTAATCTAGGAAGAAAAAGGAACGTGTGAAAATAATCTCATACCATTGGGAATTAGGATAGCACTGTGATGCAAATGGGGAACCTTAGAATCAGAAAAGAATGTGCATAAGGAAAAAGAAAGAAAAAGCTGAAGTTATTTTTACTTGCACAGAAGAAGCTAACAACCAGCTTTTATCACACTTGGAGAAGTATAAAGCAGAAGGCACGGATTCCTCCATCTCTGTTATGTGACTTATTCATTTAAGTCCAGCTTTCTCTTACTGCAGTGGCTGGAGGTGCACAGAGGATTGGTGCTGCTCTGCTCTACACGTATTGCAGAGATGGATTTGCATTCACTGGAGGACCAGGCCCTCCGCTGAGAAATGCCAAGTGTCCTTTCTGCACCCTACATATGTGCTCAGGATGCAGCCAGATCCCTGGCTGGCTGTGCCATCTGCTTGCAGCCTGGAGAACCCTGAGGGAAGGCTCTTCTGCAGCAGCCCCTTGTCTGTGCAGCAACACCACGGCCAGGGGCTCAGCCCCAGCCCCAGGCTCCCGCTCTGGCAGCTCCCACAGCTCGGGGCTCATCTCCCTCGTGTCGTTCAGGCATGGGAGGAACACGAGTGACACCCGCATGTTGCCTTCACCATCAGCAGGGAGCATCTGCGTGGCAAGGACCCGTGACACACACCATTATGTTCGCTTTTAGGTATGTCCACTTTGGCAAAAGCCCAGTTTTTAAGCTGGCCGTATCCAAGCCCGTTGTGGTCTGGAATCTGCAGAGCTGTGCTAACATCAGACTTTCCCAAGTTAATGCACAAGGTTACAAGGCAAAGTGGAAGCACTGAGTTGCATTTGCTTTTTTGCAACATAACTCCCATGTTAGCAGAGCCATACACCTTCCAGCTGAGGCAGGCTTACAGAAGTGATTCCCAGAGTTTGGGTCTTCTCTACCCATATGTTCATCCATGTTTCAACCAATTAACATCTCATCCATCAATGCAAGTCAAACACAAGCTAAGTCTTCATAAAACAGATTTTTTTAAAAACCACATTCTTTAAAGTGTCCTGGCAACAAGACTTCACAATCAGTTTTGGAGATTTATTTTTTTTTGTGCTTGAAAAAAAAAGGAAAATGCTAAAGAAAAATGCATTCAAAATGTTCACAAATTATTCAAAGTTTGTTTGAGGATAACTTAATGCTAATAAATGGAAATGCATGTGATTGCCATGATTCCTGATCAATGGACAGCTAGAACATTACAACTGTTCTTAAATGGGTTCCAGTTACTATGAATCTCACAGTTTTCATTGTGACGCTGTTTAAATTAAAGAAGGTTCATCTTTTTTTTTTTTTTTCAGTGTCTCCAGGCCAGCTGGAGGTGGTTTTAATGGTTTCAGTAGGAGTCTTTATATTGAAATTGTTCTGGTGACTAATGTAACAGAATTATGGTTTTGGAAAATCAGTCTTACCTTAAGTCCACTTTTAATTAATATAGTTTCAGCTGCATGTAAAAACACAAAATTCAAGATTTAAACAAATTTAAAATTGCTTTTTTTGGAGAGACAGGTATACCTGAAAAAAATGGAAGTGGAAACATCTTTAGAAGAATAATGTTTTTAGAACTTGGCATTATACATACGATTTCTTGGGAAAATAAAAGAAACTTTGGGGGGGAATTATCTTTTTCCCTTCTTGTTTAAATCACCAGATAATTCAATAAACAGAGGAGCACCTTGCTCTTCTTGTCATATTCTCAGGTTTAATCTCAGCTATAAAAAGCTAGTCCATTGTTAAGACTGCAAGCCTCTACTGTGAAAGGGAAATATAATAACCTTTGCTGCATGGACACCAGGTGTTTTTCCCTAACAAGCCCTGTTGATAGAGTGATGTTTAATCTTTGATGGCAATATCTAGGATGTATTGAATTGCAATAAAACCACTTTCCAGACACAGTATCTTCCAGGATTATAAAATCTATGGACAAACCATATGATTCTGTACAATGGCATTAAATGCTACCTTGTATTACCAGGGAAATTCAGGTATTGTTGCAATTTTGATCTCTTACATGGGAAAAATCCAGAATGTTTGATAGCTTTATTAAGTGGCAAGATTTTGTTCCTGCATATCAGGTCAGCAGTAAATTCTTACCTTATTACTGTTATAAAACTCAGTAATAGCAACCTGAAGCTGTGTTATATGACTCTCCCCTAGGAAGGGTCAGTGATTCACTTCTTTTGTTGTTGCACAATGACGGTAGGAAGCACCAGATTTGCAGAAGAAAATCAGGAAGAATTGTGATCCAAACGCAGTACTACACAATTGCAATTTAATGTACTGCTACTGAAAAATGCATTTTAATGTCATGATCAAAGTGGATTCTTACTGGAAGAAGAATTTGGGAAGGAATCAGGAACTGTTAAAATACACTGAGAATTGTGCATGAGCTAAAAATAAAAGGGAAGAGTGGAAGGAAGGAAAAGCTAGAAGCAGAAGGTGGAGTGATATGCATCCATTTTCATATTATATCCTTGATCAGGCATCCGACTTGTTCATAATTTTAAAAGTCCTGTCTCAATCTAGGATAATTTTTAATCTTAATCCTGCAAGAGAGGTCATGGCCTTAAATGTCTGTGGTTCAGTCTTATGCTCTGAAAAAATCAGGAAAATCATCACCCTTCTCCACATGAAGTCCCTGAGTAAAGGAATCCCAGAAAAAAAAAAAGCTCATGTCCCTTAGGGCCTTTGCCTTGGCTATCTTTGCATTTCTGTGAGACCCAGCTCATTGTCACCACTGAAAAGTAAAATCCAGGTTTCAAACCAATCACTGGAACCCAGGAGAAAGTTGGGATAAAGGGTTAATGTGGCTCCAGCAACTTAGCACTAGGCAGAAATCTGTCTCCATGTTCCACAGCTTGAAACACACTTCATTTCCACCTCTAGGCAATAGTAAAGTATGTTACAGAATTCATGGGGCAGGATTAAGCCTGTTGTAGCCAGGGAATTTTCAAAATGAACTGGGATTAATCTTGCCTACCAATTAAATGCTAATCATTTAGCCTAAACTAGCACTTAGCTTCCTGCTATAGCCAAGGGAGAAGGACAGACACCTCTAAAGAGTGATTATTCCAACTGCTACTGAATTTCCAGGGTGGAATGAATCACCTTTCATAAATGTCTATAAATCTCCACAGAATACAGGAGCCTGGATGATTAGCTAAACTCACAACTTTATTTTGAATCATCTTAAACTAGATGAGATTAATTTCATTCCTGGTGATTAAAATAAGGCATTTTGCATGCTGACATCAATTGTCCAGAGAAATGTCAAATGCCTCTGCTTCTATCCAGCCTCATAAATAGAAGAGTCTAGTATTTAACTAGTTACTGCTTTTCTTCCAGATAACATTATTGCAGTCTGGCATGGATAGTCTGAGTCAGCGACTTTTCCTAAATCTCTAGATTTTTCTAAATCTCTAGATTTCTCTGAAAGAAAAGCAATTTTAGGATGTTGCTGGCTATGTCAAATCAGCCTTCTGTTGGCCTGATATCATGTAACACCCCACTGCAATCCCAAATTATATATTTATGGTTTTGAAAAGATGTAAAAAAGAGCATTTGGGCTAGAAAGACTGTTGTCTGTCATGAATCACTGGCTTTTCTTAAGGAATTAAAATTGAAACCACACTAATGCCAATTACTCCAGGCGTGTTGACTCTCTAACTTATGCTCTGCTGTTCAGGAGCTGCAGAAAGCCAGACAGCAGGAACTTTAGAATGTCATGGTCCTCAATAATATCGTAGTTCCTTGAGGACCAAGTTACATCATCCAGTCATCCCAGTCACAAAGTATGATGGCAGATGTCACGTGCTTTACATTCTCTGCCTCTCATCCATTTTCCCAAACTGGAGATAGGGAAATGGATGATGAGGCTTTTCTAACTTCCTTATTCTTTTTGAAATGAAGGCTAATTTCAGGGAGCCTGACAAACAAGCTTCTTTGAAGGAGACGTTGATAATTTCCATTAGCAGCAGACAGAAGTTTTTCCACTGGCTTTCAGCAGTCAGGGAGAGCACAAATCTGCTTTGTAGAAGGCAGCTCACATAATCCTAGGGGCTTCTAGAGTTTCATTGTGTTTAATGGAGTTTCATTATGCTGGGGTAGTGAGGTGGTTAATACCTACCAGATCAGCTGAAGGTTTTCTATCCCTGTGAGTTCTTGTCACATTTAGTTTACTTCTTCTGCAAAATAAGTTGAGAGTTCTTTGCAACAGGCTGGTCTCAGGTTTAATTCAAGGACACCGAATCTTTGAATGTCAGCTGTAACTGGCTTTTACTGATTGTTGATCACACTATACTTATGTAGAAATAAAAATACAGATCATAGATACAACCAGATAAAGATAAATAGATAGATGGACAGATAGATAGATAGATAGACAGATCTTGTCATTCTCAGGGACAAAGACAGCTTTTACACAGGTATGTCACACACAGAGGTCCCTACAGTCCACAGTTCCTCATTTCTGTGTGGTGTATCCTGTCGTCATCACACTGTTTGCCAAAAATCAGAAGGGAAAAAGTATTTAGCTAGCCTCTTTACAGCCAGCCATGGAATGTTCATAGAAAAGCATTAGTGTTCCCATAAAAAGCTGTGTTCACCTTCAGGAAAAAGAGCAGACCCAAGGAACTGAGTTCTCCCCATTTTGTGGTGGGTCATGTAGCAAGGCAATACCAAGACTGGCAAGACTTCCGAGTCCCTGTTTGGGGTCATGCAGTGAGTGTTGGAGGTTAAAGAGCTGAAGAATTGGGCTGGGAATCAGTGTTTCCCGAGGCCACACAAAGAACCCTGCTGGGAGCCAGGCACTGCTGGGAGAGAGGAAAGTCTTCCTGGCAGGGTAAACCTTGGGCCTCTTCAAGTGGGCATCTTGGATCAGGAGTATTAACCCTGGAACAGGGCTGTTCTCCACCCTGCTTCCCTGGACGTCCTGCAGAAATTGGCATAAACCAAAAAATAAATCCAGCCTCAGCATGAAGACCAAAGTCTGGATCCATTGTTTTGCATCTAAAAACATACCAAAACCAAATTAGGCTGGTACGTTGTTGGGAAATCAGAACAAATGGCAGGACAGCTAAAGAACACGCCAGGATTTTGCCATACGCAAAATGGCTTCCTTTGTGTGACTTAAGGAGACAATAAGCCTTCTAAACAACTTCAGCTGGTTATCATTTATCTTTATTACTCTATCACCTGTAATTACAGAAGAAATTTTTGACATCATAAGGAATTAAAACTACACTTTTAGCTCCAAAGCTTTACTAAGATTTCCTTGACCTTTTACACCTTTTCACTATTTTGAAAGAATATTCTCAGCTAGTTCGAGATCTTCGTTGAAATTACTGTAAAACAATCCTGAATTCTTCCACTGAGATAAGCCACAGGGCACAAGGAAGTAAAAAAATCTGCCTTGTGCTCAGGACCAAGAGGCATTTCTCTCTGCAGCATATCAAAAGTAAATCCAGCTGCTGTCAGCAATAGCTGCCCTTCTTTGTTACCCCATGGCTCTTCACAGCTTTGATTGAGTTTTCTAATAACTATGTTGTAAATCTGCCATAATTTTCACCTCTAATTTTGAGTTACTTTTCATCTAACAATGTGCCTGAGAGTACATCTTCGACCTTTTTTCACCACCAGATGAAAGGCAGATGGGAATAATTCTTTTTGTTAGTTCCTACTCCAGCCACATCTCTTCCTCCTTAAAATGTGTCCCTGCAGGCACTTCTGTTCTCCACAGACATGTTTTCTTCATCTTTCTGCTGTCTCTTTGTTCTGTAATCCCATAGGACTCCCTTTTCAAGGAAGTTTTTAAGTATTCAATTTTTTTATTTCCCAAATACTTTTATAGTACATTTTTTACTGTGGTGCTCCTTATACTGGAGCTCCCCAATTACAACCACTGTCTCAACATCATACAGAGACTGTGGGCACATACCTGGGAAGGCAGCAGCTTTCGATCTGTTTCTGAATCATCCCTTCCACAGCAGGAAGAGGAGGGTCACAGCAAGGTTTCAAAATCATAGTCAAAAATCTATAGATGTTGCATCAGAACCGGATAAAAATCAGAAGTTCAGCCAGCTCCTAGCTTTAAAAGCAGGTTGAATGCCTGCTTTGGGAATGAGAATGGGAAGAAGAGGAGAAACAAGAAATAAAAAAGTGCTTGCTACATGGAAGAAGAAAATAAAAAGAACTGAGCATAGGCTATAACCTAAAGCACTGTATAAGAGATGAAATTGCAAATAAATAGCAAATGGGATACAAAGAGGGAAGAAAACCATGCTCTCTGCTTCTCTATTTTTGGTACTGCAGTAAGAGTTCAGGGCTCCAGGAACCCTGTTTTTCAGAAAGCCCTTATGTATGCAAGTGCTGTAAAACAGATGCTTTGATAGCTCCTGCATTCCTTCTGGTAATTGTCAAAGAATGTAGTAACATATTGCCTGGTGAACTCAGCTGAAATATTAAAAGCCCTTGGCTGCAGACAGGCTGACCCGAAAATGAATGCTTTCCTAGCTGGTGGAGAAATCCCTTCCTAGTGAGATTGGATTGGTTGGTATCCTTTAGAAATTGCATGAGATATTTTTCTTTTTTATTCCTCACCTCTGTATGGGGTATTGACTGGAATATCTCACTGAACAAGAAAATGTCTAATATGCAAAAATGCACCTTTTAATATCACTCAGTTTGAGAAAAAAAACAACTGCTGCACCAGAGATAATTAGCAGGCATCTGCTGAATGAGTCTTCATTATTGCTAGCAAATATGTTTATTTATCACTGGACACAGTGACACCAAAGAAGGCTTGAGCTACATTTTCTTAGACCATGTACAAGTTCAAGATAAGAAATGACTTAATAAATGTGTAAAGAAATGCCTCTATGTGTTTGCATTATTTGTGAGCATATCAGTATTTCCTGTTTTCAGCAATTTATGCATGGGTTCTTCCATATGTGCAGAAAAATAACATGTACATCAGCATACACAGGTATGATAAGTGCAAAATTAATGCCATGTGTCACAAGGCTTTCTTGCAGGCATTTTTTCCTCAACCACATTTCTGAAAAAATAGCATCATTTGACTGAAGTAGGTATATCACAGAGCAGTGGTGTTTGGAATGGAGCTTTGGGAATCCTCTTATCCAACCATTCCACTCAGAGCAGAGTCTGTCCGTCTATGTCCCGTCAGGTTTTGAATCTTTCCACAGCCTCTCTGAGCAAGCAGTGCCAGTGTCAGATGACATCCAGAGGAAGAAAGTATTTTATTATGTTTATACAGAATTTCCTGTGTTCCAGTTTGTGTCCACTGCCTCTTGTCCTGTCACTGGGCATCACCAAGCAGAGTCTGGCTCCTACTTCTTTACTCCCCCACCTGATATTTACAAAAAAGGACAAGATCCCCCGAGCTTTCCCATCTCCAAGATGAATAAAATCATAGAATCATAGAATTTTTAGGTTGGAAAAGACCTTTAAGACCATTAAGTCCAGTACTCAACAACTCCTCATATGGAAGATGCCGGTCTTAGTCACATTTGTGGCCCTTTGCTGGACTCACTCCAGAATCTCCATGTATCCCTCATACCGAGGAGCCCAGAACTGGACCTGGCATTCCAGAGGTGTCTCACCAGGGCTGAGTATAGATGACAGATCATCTTCCTTGACCTGGTGGTGACACTTTGCCTAAGCTGCCCAGGATGCTGTTTAGCTTCTTTGCCACACTGACTGCGGTCAGCTTGATGTTTTGCCAGATCACCCAGGTCCTCTTCTTCCAAGCTGCTTCCCAGCCACTTGGCCTCCACGTGCCTGACGTTATTCCTCCCCAGGAATAAAAAATGATGGACTTTGCATGGGTCTTTGTGGTAACACCTTGCTCATTTAACAGGCCTGCAAAGGATGCCTGGATGGCAGCACACCAATCCAGGATATCAGTCACTTGTCCCAGTTTTGTGGCATGCACCTGCAAACTTGCTTCGAGTGCACTCCCTCCCAACATCCAGGCCGCTACTGAGAGTACTAAACTGGCACTTGCACTAAGTGTGGCTGACGCTGTGGCACACAAGGCCCTGTGACCAGCCTTCAGCTGGACTTTGTGCTGCTGGTCACAAACATCTGAGTCTGACAGTTCAGCCAGTTTTTAATCCACTTCTCTGTTCATTTGTATAGTTTATATATTTTTTGCTGTCCTCTTGGCATGTCTTTATCTACATGCATATGTTTGAGCTGGAACTCCACTGCCCCAATTTATTGATTACAAAGTCTGTCTTATGCACATTGCCCTGTATCTTTTGCTTAGAAAACCCAGTCTACCATTTCCCTTCTTTTTCATCATCCCTGAGGCCATGCAGCTTGCTGACATCTTCTCCCAGCTCCTTTCCCTGTTGACTTAGAGCCTTCCCCCATGCACATGGGCTGCATGTAAGGATGTCCTCTGTCCTGGCCCTAGAAGGGAGACATGGGGCACCCCTTAGTGCTCTCCATCCTCCTGGGGAAGCTTGCTCTGGGTCAAGGTCTCTGCTGTGCCAGGGGAGTTGATCTCGTGTGTGCTGGGACCATGCCTGTGGCATGACACCACCATTGCCAAGCACGTGTACAGGGCTTCTGTCCTCCTCTCTTGCACTCTTCTGCACTATCTGTTGCACCAAGTGCTGTGTCTTTTGGCTGCCTTTGCCAGCTGCACATGCCCTTCACAGCTAGTTCAGTCTCCATTCTGGTCATCCGACAAACCCCTCCCTCTAAAAATATCGACATTTTTATGGCATGCCATCACATGTTTTATGCATGCTTACAGAGAAATGGACTCAAGACAACCTGTTGAAACACTGCTCAAAGCCTTGTCCTTGCTCTTTTGCCTATACATAATGTATGAAGAGCAGGTTAATAATGTAGTTAAGTTGAAGGTACTTTTGCACACAAATAAGTGATCAAATAAATGGTAACACATGCATGCACATGCACACGTGTGTGCCATGCACATGAGGAAACGTCAGATAAGGCATTCAGCTTGGGACCTGTGGTGATGTGGCAGGGGTTGCCACAGTGCCCAAAAGCCCAGAGTCAAATTTGCAGTGCTCATTTAGAGGCTTGAAGAGACCTAGACCCTATATGGGGACACTCTAGGCTTTCAGTTTGCCACAGCCAGCACTGTGGTGCCAAAGACAGACCTGTCTGGCAGAGCATCAGTGTCTGTATTTGCTTCAGGAGCTACTTCTGTAGTGGGTGTCCTGGGAAAATGGCATTCAGTGCCTGAAATAATTTCCTTCCTTTGAACAACTAGAGTAGTGGTTATGTGGCTTCTACAGCAAACTGAAGGCCCTGGAATTACAGGTATTCCCCATTTGAGCAGCTGGCCAGCTTGGCACATCTAATGACAGCACTCTATCCACCGGATCCTGGAGAGAAGGGGAGCCCTCCTCACCTTTTCTGTAGAAACTGGACTGGCTTGCAGTAAGGAAAGCCAAACTGCAGGGTTTGCTTGTAGCTTGTTTCTTATTATGTACTATAATGGTGTACAAAGGGTGTAATGATGAGACAGTAGGTGTTACCAGTCCAGTCACCACTGAAATATTCCTGAAAATGTTCTAGGAATTTTAGGTTACATTAAAATTCTGTGAACTTTTTATTGAATATAAGAAAAACATCTCATCTGTGTTTTCTGAGTTGTTCAGGGGAAAAAAGCCTCAAAATCTTAATTGGCAAAAGAACAAAGACAACAGATGCACAGCACCAATATTTTACAAAAATCTTACCTATGAAATTTATCCGTGGAAAATATATACGGCAAGTCTAACACAGAATTTGTAACTGTCTGTTATGTTCTCCAAAACAGGATGGGTGTTAAGTAGTGAATAGTTTATCCAAGGACTCGTTGTGCTAATTTTTTTTTCTACTTTGGGATTCTGAGATTTCCAGAGATGTTTGTATCTCATCAGAAATACTGAAACTGTATTTCTGAAGCAAATTTCTTACAGCATGTCTGCATCTTTAAAAGTCATTGACAGGAAATATTATCTCTGAGAGATTCCACTGAACTGAAATTAAAGTCCAGTCCAATTAGTCATTTCCTTATCTGTAAATGACTGTACCCTGTACACTGCTTTTTAAATTGTGTAGCTCAGCCTTGCTTTCTAATGATCTCAGAGCCTTTAAAAATCTTAGGGACAGAGTCGAACAGCACAGTCATGGAAATAGGCCTCAGCAGAAGAAAAAGTTTATTGACCTTTTGCATATTCAGGAATGGAATACAACAATGCATGACCTAAAATATGCGACTCTTTACATGTAGCTAAACACACCCTAAGTGTCCCTATTGGGAGTCTGCATTAGAGTTCAAACCAGAACTAGTATGTCCACATATTTATTGTCTGTCAGTAACACAGTGTAATGTGTGCTTTGGTCAGGTAAGGGAGCAGGAGCTAGGGAATTAATTGTTAGGGTGGGAAAAGATTGTTTATTCATGCTCAATGGGCCTAATTTAAGAGTTTCAACTGTTAGAGAAGGAAACCATGTTGAAAATTCTCAGTTTTATTAGTTCAGTGAGTCATTCTGAATTCACACCAGAATTCCAAGCCTGGTATGAAGCTTCCATTATGTCTGGAACCAAGCCTTCAGTATGTCCTATAGTTCACTAAAACTTGCACTTATTTTTATGGTCTTTTCTTCTACACACCCTGTAGCATATGCTGTCTCAAACTGACCATTTGTTGAGCATATAATGAGGTGCGGTTGTATTTTTAGGACAGTTGTTGTAAGGAACAAGGACCTTGAGTGACATTCCTCAGATTTTCTTCAGGTTTGTTCAGCTGAGCAGCTGCCTTTGGCATCTCTTCAACAGTTGTCTGAGAAGCTCCATGGGCTGGGATGAGATTTGGTTACTCCACAACCACCCTTTCGGTTCCATGTGCTGATCAAGCTTCTTTCAGTTGTAAGTTCTCTGAGTGTCAGTGAGCCTCGGGGGTCTGTCCTGAGCCTTTCAGAGCTTTCATTAAAATTAAACCTCCTTGAAGCATTGATTGTGTCATATGGCTTTCATTATCACAAGCACACTGATGATATTCAGGTTTGTGGTACATGTTAACCTTTCCTACTGAGGTCAGTAACAGTATCTCTGAGCATCTAACAGCTGTCTCCCTGCGGAGGTACCATAATTTTTTAACATTAAACACAAGCAGTAGGAGGCTCTTTTAATTGGGTATGACAGTTTCTATCCTTCTTTTGGTTTCATGGAATCTGCTCAGTACCTTTAGCTGGGAACTTGGATCTTTTTCCTGATAATAATTTGTTATTTACCACTCATATTTTTTAATTCAACAAAAAACATGTCTTTACTTAATGTCTCATAAATTTGCCTGTACTTAATCATTGCATCAATAAAAACATCCATCTGTATGCTTGTGGTTTTGTGTTTAGAGTCTGCCTTTATTCAAAGTCATATTTGTCATGTCAACATATGCATACTCTTCTGCTTGTAGCATCTCTCCTCACACTGGTGGCGTCTCCTTGTGCAGAATCTGCCAAGAGCAGCAGGTAGCATGTGCTTAGTGGCAATGTATAAGAGCTTGGGCACATTGCTCCCCTAGTGCACAGGACACTTGTCTTCTGGGCCAGAGCATGTTAGGCCAGCTTGGAGTATGGGCAAAGGAGCCAGAGACAAATATTTTTATAATTGAACTAAATTGTCTCTGTGAGCATGAGCAAAGAGCATATGGTCTGCTCCCTCCTTCTCTGTGCAGGCTTCTGCTCTCGAGAAGGCTGTTAAATAAAACAGCACAGTCACTCTGCAATGGCCCTTGAAGAGACCACAGAAATGCTGTTGTGTCGCAGTGGCAGCTCCTCTCCTGAGTGACGGCAATGGGGCGAGCAAGAAGTTTCTCTTCAGATCAGGCGATAGTATATGCATGTATCAAGCCGTACCAAAGGTTAAGAAAAAAATATATTAAGGTTTTTATTTGGTGGCTATTGAGAAATGACAGAGAGATTTCATTTTCTGCTTGTGCCGACAAATACCTTTCTAGGTGCCTGTTGGTCTACCAGAGTCAAAATGTGGTCCTAATCTGGGCAAAGACAAGCTTGTGCTTTTTCATTTTAAAACAAAGAGTGACAGAATTATAAACTTCTGTCTGTAATGAGAAAAAAAAAGATCAACAAGTTACAAAGTCATTGAAGATTTTAAGGTCTGGAGATGGAGTGTAATGCTGTATTTAATGAGGTATAATGGTGAATAGTATGTTACTTTTTTAGTATTGCTTGGCTTGGGTTTCCTTTGCAATGGTGAGACCTGAAAAAGATATATGAAGGAAATTTTTCTCATGGTAATGGACATAGTGAACCCTTTACAGTCAATATTGTGCTGGTCTGCACATGCTCAGCTCTCTAAGAAAAGAGCTCAGCTTTCAACTTAGTGCTGCTCCCCTCCAAGCAGCTTTCCAGCAAAGAATGAGGGAAAACATAAAGTCCGGATATGTTCTAAGAGCAGCATTCTTACACAGGCACAGACTCTAACCTCGAACTGTGCAAGCTACAGAATAGTATCTGAGGAACTATGTCAGAAATGCATGACAAAAATCAGCACTTGAGCTATTCTCCAAAAGTTTCATTTGTGACAGCTTCGAGTGCCTCAAGGCTGCCACACTGAACTGCTGGGCTCCCTGCTGTCCATTGGCGTCTGTAGCTTCTGTAGAAGTGACTCTCTGCTGTTTTAGTCCATGGACAGAGGGTGAAACCCTGCAGTGCTACCCCAGGCTGGTAGTGAGAAATACCCCCAGGAAGCTTTGGTTGTGAAGACCAGCTCCTCCTTGCTGAAGGAGGGGACACCACTGTGTGCTCAGGGTTGCTGCCACACACTCTCACCTGAAGCTTATGGAAGGCCTTTGCTTTCTCAGATAAACTCAGGGGTAATTGCAGAGCTGGGCATTTTCCCCTTCACATACATCTACTTTCCTAACAATCTGGGAACAAAGGGTCTGCTTGATTTGAACCTTGGTGAGCCACCAGAGTGCCCCAGCTCCCTTACTCCTCTGTTACTCAGACATGTCCCATTACAGGGGTTTGTGATAAGCAGTCATTATCTCATGAAGCAGTACGAGAAAAGTGTCTTTCCACCAGGCAGTGATAAGTCTTACTTTTCATGCATTTCACTGCTCAATGAACAGGCAATAATTCTGGCATTCGGAAACAAGGAGAAAAGCATTAAAAATAAGTATTCTACTTTACTGCATTAAGAAATGTTTGGCTTTTATATATTTATACTTACACAACTGGGAATCAAAAGACGCAAAAATAGGATTCCTCATTTGAAAAATGGAGGATAAGGATGGAAGAGAAAATCTGGGGGGAAAAGCATTCTATTGTAGTATGGTCTAGTTTGGAAGAAGATTGTTTTTTCCAATGCAAAGCTGGGAAATAGCACCATGAATCTTCATTTAGAAAAAAATGCCTCAACATAACCTGCAATTGGAATTGTGATCATTACAAAGCGGAAGGAATGGAATCAGACATATTTTTAACAATGTTGCAGGGAAAAAAGTCAATTTTAACAAGTCAAACACTTTCTATGAGAGCAGGAAGAAGATTAGGGAGAATTGTGTGGGAAGTTTGATTGACAGTTAGTTGAAAGTAGAGGGAAAGATAATGGGTTTATTCTCTAATTTTCTAGCATTTCTTAAAGCATTACTAGCTGCAATCTGGAGAAAAATAAAAGAACAGAGAAAAACTTCCAACTCTGGCTGCTAATGTAGTAACCACAGGAAAAGTTTCTCTGAATTTAAATGTCTGCACCACATGCAGTTAAATAATTTGCAGACCAGTATGGCCTTTTCTTCCTTATATTTTGGACAACCTTTCCCTTCCCTCCCAGAAATCTTAAAAGAAATAATGGATGTTATTAGTGTATGTTATATCAAGACATAATAGAAACTGTTACAGTGAATAAATCTATGAATAGAGATTTTGAAGCAAAAGAATAGAAAAAACTCTTCCCATTTGTTTCCTTATCTTCTGCACATTTCACTGATGAAGGTATAACTAGCACCTCAGTGTTGGACACGTCCATTATAGTGAATGCTAGGAGGACTTCTCCTGCTTAGACTACCCTTGCAAATAATTTCTAGAACAGTTTCCTTTGTCAGAATATTCAAGTCTCTTTCACTGAACTCCTACAAATTTGTTTTGTATTTTTTCCTCTCTAAGCTCATCCCTTGTTGGGAGAGAAGGCGCGAACAGGAACTATCTGGAAATAAATGTATCTTCAAAGACCCCTGGAACAGCTTCTTGAAGACATTTGTTGGGTAAGTTCTTAAAATGCAGCTGTAAAATTTCCTAATCCCAGTCCCCTTTCTCATTATGACCAATAAAGGTTTTAAGAAGATAAGCAAGACACTAGAGCATAAGTAAAAGCATATAAAAGTACAGACCCAAATAGGCCATTCCACTGTCCTGTGAAAGAGCTGGCTTTGTCAGACACGAGTTCTACACCCTTCACTTTCCACACTAACTGCATACAGCTACCCCATCTGCTCCAGACAGGTGGTGGATTTGAACAGCAATCTGATTGACAGAGGAGGTAAAACCACTCATTTCCCTTGCCATGGCTGTATTGTGTGTCTCAATGCTCAGTGCTCATAAACATGATTCTTACAGGGTTGTAAAGGCTACACCAGTGCAAGACCCTGGTAACAGACTGCTGAACACAGGGCAGCTCTCTTCACTGCATTTTTACTACTGCTGTTTCATGGCAATGCATCACGGGCAGATGTGTAACCTTAAGCATCACAGTAAACTTAGAAAGCAAACTGAAATGAATTCTGGTCATGTGAATATCGATGTGATCTGAAAAGTCATTGCCACCATTCCCATTACAACAAAATTTTGATAAGGAGAACAATGTCTGGCCCAGACTGTGGTACCTATCTCAAACGTTGCATATTCCTTTGCTTCTGAAAATATTGTCCTTAGAATTTTTTTCATCCAGGAAAGTTGTATAGAGTAATACTTGCCACTTTACTAAAGCTAAATTAGGAAAAGAAATCTGAAGTGTGTGGTCTAAAATACTACACGTACAGAAAGATGACAAATTAGAAAAAAAATAAGCTAACTCTGAAGAGATTTTATTTCTATAAAAATAGGCACATTAGAGCATTTAAATTCAAGTTAAACCTGAGGTAGTTGGGGCTATTTTGGCTATCCTCATAAGACTGAAAAATCTCACATGTGGGAACTATAAATTTGGTAAAGAAATGAAGGAATAACTGAGACCTAATTTGTTTTATTCGACTTGACTGTATGAATGAGAACTACATTTTCCCCATTTTTTTAAATAGTTGTTACTCAAAACTACCTTTCGTTGCTAATGTAAAATGTCTTCTATGGGATATATTCCTTGAGTGTCTTTCATCTAGGCATCCTAAAAACATACAGAATTCCAAAATAATATGACATGCAACTGAAAAAAAAGAAAAAAAGCAAGCTTTGTGTACATTCCAAGATCATTCAGAAAATCCTTGTATGAGAACCACAGATGAGGCAGGGCCAGTGTCAGTGAAGACCTAAAGCAGGCAGTTACGTAAGGTGTTACATACATGTGAGGTGCTTGGCTTTCAGAACATAATCTGAAATGCAGAATGAAAACCTGGAATAGCTTCTCAGTGAATGGGTCAAGCAAGGTACTCCAGAGGACCTATTCAGAGAAACCCATGTGCAGAGTGAAAAGGTACTACAGCTTTTTTTCTGTTTATTATCTTTTTTGATGATCTGGACTGAGTCTACCATTTTTTGTTCACAATACCTCTGTTTTCCAGTTTCTTTTGAGCAATAGCTTGTGAATAGCAAGCTCTAGGATTTAAGGCAACCTCTTTGTTTGTTTGTTTTTCCTGATAATTTCCAAATGTTTCCTCTGATGATTTGTTCTGAGATGCATCAATTCCATCTGTTCCTTACTACACATTGGCTCTGCTTCATTTCACATCTGCATTACATTGTTTCAGAGGGTTCGAATTAGTACCTCTTGTATGCTATACCACCTAGGTATCATGATTTCTGCATTTGCAGATTCTCTCTGCCACTTGTGTGAGTCAGTTATTGCAATAAATAATGATTAATTCATCAAAATTGAGCACTTTTCTATACATTACAGCGTACCTCTGAACTATATTTGAAACTGCTTGCAAAACATATTTGTGACATGTACAGAATTAAAAAGATGAAAAATTAATAAAGATGGAAAGATGAAAATTAATAAAGACACTGAGGGTAACATTAATACATAGGTATGAAGAACATACAGAGCCTTGGAAAGAATAGGAAATCCCATTTGTTTATTGCAAAATAATACAGAGAAGTTGTTACTCAATTTATGGCTAGAAAACCAGTAGTTCTCTGAAAATCATGAGTAGCTATGCTATTAGGAGGATATTTTATTTATCTTTAGGAAATAGGTATGTTTACAGGCAAGACCTCTGCTTGACCTTGACCCAGAAATAATTAAAAGTATCTCCATGCAGAAGAGAAGTTGGACTCTGATGGGCAGTCAGCAGTTGCAAGATGTGGTAAAAGTGACAGGTGGGTAAAGTTTGTCAATCATAAGAAGCACCAGCTGGGAAGAGTTCCTTAGCAATGGATCATTCAGTTTGGAACAAAATATATGAGAAGGAATTTGCATCTGTGCATTATCTTATTTAGAACAAAAGCATCCCCACTGACAGCCAATAGCTTTTTAGTTGAAATAGCAGTAGGAAACCCTTACAGAACTCACCAAAATCCAGAGTCAACAGTCATGGATTTTATCTGTCTCCAGGCACTTCTCTTTAAACATAATAATTACTTTCTAATCCCTGCAATTATTATGAAAATTATTTATGTTTCAAAATTTCATGTTAGATAAGGCTTTAAGATGGCTGGCTAAACCTGAGGAAATTTGTTCTCCAAAGGAGCATTTCTAAACAGGTTATTGGTCCAGTTTTGTCGTGCCCGGAACCCCAAAAACAACTGGGTAGCAACAAGCTCTGAGATGCAATGGATCACTTTGGTTTTGCAGGATAGCAGCCTAGAGAAACATTTCTGATGAGTGAAATACATCTGGTATGCAAGGAAGACTCTTGTGTGCTGGGAATTTTCTTGAAAGCATAAAATTAGCTTTTGATGTTCTCACACCAATCCTTGGAGCTATACAGAATGTAAAACTTCCCTTTTAAAAGTAATTTGGCTGGTTAAACTCAAACGATTATCAGTAAAGGATGAACAACCACTCACTGGAATTGCATATTTAAGGATGTAAAGCCGTTAACTGAAGGTAAGAGACCAAGATGGCATTCAAACCTTTAGAATGATTCTGGGTAGTTATCTTTTACCAGTTTTACCATTTTTCATACATTTATTTCATTCAACGTCTTTGCTCTCATCAGCAAGACACCAACTTTGCGATAACAAGCTTTTAGATACAGGCTAACATATTTCATAATATAAAGTGTGAATTGGTAGTAGCAGCTCATGCTCCAGTCTTTGTGCAGCTATTATGAACTTAAACAAACAAACCCATAAGAAACAACCAAACCCAAAAAACTTTCCATAAACTATATTAAAATTATTGGCTTCCCAGTGGATTTCAATCTATCCATTCAAGAAACTCTGAAGGTGAAATCAGGAAAAGATACTGATGGGAATACCTGCAGCCAATATTGCTGCCAGAGACTTCATGTTGTGGAATCATGGGTCCTGTATGTTCCTGAGGGCAGAACATCTCATTTTTTACATATCCCTTTTTGAATGCTTTAAGTCTTCTCCTCATATCTTCTTTGGCATTCTCGCTGCTTTAGGAAATAATACTCAAGAATTAAGTTCTCAGATTTTGTGTGTTATCCTTTATGCAGTTTATCAAATCATAGTCACTATATTATTGACCTAGTTCAAGTGTCAGTGGACCAATATCTATAATTTTAAGGTATCTCCAACCTGAATGGCTCCAGAATGATGGAAGGAATTTTAGATTTCTATTTTTTTAAACTTCAGGGTTTTACCATCTCCCATTGAATATTAACCTCATGTCCAAAAGATCATCTAGAAGTTTCTCTCTCTTGGTATTAAGTATATTATTCTTTATTTCAGGGATTTCTCAAATGCCTTCCATTTTGCATACTGCTATTGCAGTAAAGACAAACATTTGAATTATTATATATAAATGTTATTTTTTTATGGCTTCTGTTGAACTAACTTGCACTTTCTAACATAGTGCTGGTACGGTTACCCAGAATTTTTAGTTCACATTTAAAACAGCTTAGTGAGTTGCTGTCAGCTCTGGCTGTAGAGTATGAGCTCTCTTTTGGACACTCACAAATAGCTGAGTCACATCCAGAAAAAAACCCACCAAAATAACTGGGAAAAAAAAAAAAAAGAAACAGGTAAATGTGTTCCTTATGCAGAAACATAAATTATAAATCCCCAAATACTCAGGTAAGTTTGGAGAAGCTTGCTTGCATATTCAGCCTCATCATAAAGTCATAAAGCCTCTTTTGTTCCTTGTACCTCTTTGCTGTGGAGAGATTTTATCAGCAGAAACTCAATACAACCATTCCTGTCAATTGGCAACAGAAATCCCTTTCTTTCTTTCTTCCCTCTGTTTGTTGGGTTTTGGGGTTTCTTTTCTTTTCATGTAAACTGTTTAAAAAGGCTACTGAGATTAGATGGCTCCTTATATCGGTAGGCAATGCTTTCCCAGGGTGAAAGACTAATTTCCTCCTTTTCTGCTCCAGCCTTGCACCCTGCTAGCACTGTCGAACTGGAGAGTTCCCCATCAGCATCCTGAAAAGGTTTCCCTAGGTCTTCGTTTGTATGCATTGGCAAGTGCAAAATGGAGCGATAAACTGAAATGTATCGGGTATGGAGGTGGGCCTTTGCTCTTTCAAGTACTGGAAATCCAACCCTCAGGGACAAAAATACAGTGCTTGGGGGTCTAACAGAGTTACACGTGTTTTGCAAAATGCGAAGAATTACATAAGGGCAACGTTTTCAAAAGTATGAGTTTAAAATAAGTTTAGGGGCTATTTTTACAAGCAGAATGAAATCACCCTTTCTGGGGCAAAAGCTGAGGTAGGACGCAGCAGTCTGGCAAACTGGCACACTGTGGCTATTCCTCTCAGCATTGCACGATTTAGTTCAGTGTCTGTTTTCACATGAGCACATCAAACGATGAGATTTCAGAACTGAGCCAGTACAGGAACAACTCAGAAGGGAGGGGATATGACTGGGCATAGCTGCACAGCTGCTGGTTTTGTCCGCAGTGGGCATTAGGTGCCCCTTAAATATTATCGGGTCCCTGCTCAGCTGTGAAGTGTGCTGCCAAGAGAAATGCTGTGACTGCGCTTAAAGGACCTCGGCAGCTTCTCCTCACGGTGCGATGTTCCGCTCCCGCGAATCCTTCCCCGAGGACAGTCACCGTCAGGGATGGGGCCTGCCCCGTCCTCCTGGCATGTGGTACAGCCTGCAAGGGCACTTTCTCTGGTTACTGGGTGATCGCTGTGGGAAAGCAAATAATAATGAAGGTTTTCTTTTCAGCTGCTGTCTTACCTCAGTGAAGTCCTTTGTCATATTCAAATGGATCAAAAGGAGAGTTACGGCCTGAAGTTTTAGCTGAAACATGAATCTGCTCTGAATCAAAATTAAGTATTCTCCTTTTCCTAAAAGGTAAAGCTAAGAGGCCCATTTTCAGCCAGACCCTACTGCTAACTCCCTGTACAATTTATTCCCTCAAACTCATATTTTATCAAATCTCAATCTTATTCTCATACTGATTATGTCCTTGGCATGAAACTATTTCAATTTCACAGTAAATTGTAGCACTGACCTTATTAGAACCCACTGAAAGCCCTTACCCTGTGAACTAATATCATACCCTTTTCTTATAAACAGCATTAAAAAACGTATGTAATCCTGAACCATGTGTGCATCTTACCTAGTATGACCATAGCACGGTTAGAAATCACTTGAAGTTCTGTGGTTTGTGAACGTATTTCATCAAATAGTGTGAGGTCTTCCTGATGGCAAAATTCTTCACAGCTGAGTCAGGATGAGTCTGGACTAGTACTAAAATACAGATGACATTCAGTATTTTTATGGAAAAATCCATAACAATCTAATCTGGCGTACAGAGGAAAATTAGTTAGCACAGCAATTTAATTTAATTTAGTACAGCAGTACACATTGATTTCTTGTATTAGCTTTCTGGCACCTAGAAATTGTATGTTTTAGCTAAATGACACAACTCAGCCTAAATTGTCTAGCTACTCAAATACCAGAGAGCTGGAATAACTTTTTTTCTAGATCTGTGTCTTAGAGAGAGAGGCAGAGATGATATTTTCCGCAGCAAGCAGCTTTTTCTTTTGGATTTTTTTTCTGTGTAAAAAAAATACATGAAACGAAGACAACCCCTTCAATTTTTTGCTATGGTTCTTACCTCTTATGAAGACTTGTAATCAGAGTATGGTCCAGAAGAAGTCACAAAATTATCTGGATTTTTCTGTTGAAAAAAGCCAAAAAACAAACAGCAACACTACCCCCACACCAACCTCCAGGTTTCAGAAGGTGGAAACACAGAGTCTGTCCTGAAAATTCTTTTCAGGGAAGAACCAATTTTACTTTAAAATAGGTTACTATAGCTTGGCAGCAGCAATAACCAGAGGTTCATTTCTGAACTGACCTGCTCATGCAGGAGAGTTTACATGTCCCTGCATTTTCTGAAAATGACAGTGAACAACTGTAGAGGAACAGAACTGGCCAATTTAATCTCTAGGTAGCCTTATAAGAATATAAAAGACAAAACGATTCGGTACTGAAATGTGGCTCTGTAGCAATAGCCCAGAAATTCACTGTATTGCAAGTACAAGCCCACCAAGTATTTCACTTAAAGTAGATGGGCTATAAAAGCAGAATAGCCTGGTGTACTATTGCACAAAACCTCTTTTGAATTCATTGAGTTGAAGTGTCTTCGGACCTACAACTGTTCTCATTAAAACTTAAAGATTTTCCAGTGAACTCAATAGATCTTATCTGAACTAATAAAAAGATGTTCTGAAAAAACAATACACAATGCAGTTGGCATTTTTTCTCATCTCCTCTGTTGTTTTCCTGTTGCCTTTCATATAGGCTCCCCCTCTAAGCAACACAGAGTTGGTGAGGATTTTCTGCAGAAAGATCTGTTCCACATTGAAATAAACATCTAAGGCAAGTGACCCTGGAAGCATCTCTCTTTGCTGACCATGGAGGGAGTTGAGATAATCAGCTTCAAACACAAGACACAGACAGAAATTCAGTTCCAGATTCTTGTGTTCCTGTTAGAGTTAATGAAAATTGACAGCTCCATTCAGTTGTCCCAGCTTAGCACCCAGTGCCTTTTAAAGTGGCCTAGGTAAGACGTTTTGCCTGTCTGCTGGCTGCCTGGCCTGCACAGCATGGCTATCCCCTAAGGCCTGACCCACATTTGCAGTACCTGAGTAGATTCTCCCGACTTCCTGAGTCCTCTGAAATAGCCCGTTTTAAGCCCACCTTTGTTCATGTAACTGAATCGAGCCTCTACCAACCACAGCGAACAAAAGGCAAGACTCAGTTACCCAGACTCAGGCTGTCAGTGATGAATGAAATGGCCCATGGCACCCAAGGCTGTCACCGTTGGGGACTGGCAGATTGAGCCCATGATCTTCTGCAGAAGCAGCTGAAGCTGTGTAGAATAATTGCAAATGTCTAAGCAGAGGAAATATTTACCATCTCAAAAGGTCTGTTCAGGCAGCTGAACTTTCCCCTTCCCTGGATCTCAAGAGCTATTCAGCTGATGAAAAGTGATTCTAGATACTGGGTTTAACACACTGTAATACCTTGCTCAGATACAGAGAGTAGGGTAGGCACTTAAATACAGGTGTTGGAATACTGGGCTTGATCTGTAAATTCATTAATTTTAGATGGGAAGTAGCTCACTGCAGTTGCTTTATGCAGATGAAGTTATATATAAACCTTTGCTGATCTTGCAGCAATTGTCATGATTAGAATTTGCAAAGTATACACGTTTCCACTGTCAATTATAAAAAGAATACCTCACAAAATATGCACATTATTTAAGACCATTTTACTCTCTGGCATTGTGATAGTTCTGGGTTGTCAGCATTTCCCTTTATCTTTTATAAATCTGAAATTTCTCAGTGAGGTTTTCAGCATTATAGTAACTTCTTTTTCAAGTTAAATTACACCCTGCTTTGCTTGTCATTGGCCTAAATACATTTTTAACCAAACACTGTAAATCAGGGAAAACATTTTAACCTCAGGCAGTTTAATTCTTACAGACACATTTTTGGCATAACAAAACAATTTGGGCTAGAAACAGAAATTTGGCATCACAATTTTAGTTACTCCTAAAGATTGGATTAGGCTGAATGATCCTTTTAGAAGCTGTGAGCCAAAAATTTCTTTTTCCACTTGGGTTGAAACTATTTGGAGGGTTAGATTCCTTTTTTTTTTTTCCCCAAATCAAAGTTAGTAATTTGAAAGCCTAAAAATTCAAACCCTTATCACTTATTAAAAATAATTATGGTAACTTCAGACCCTTTTTCATTTCATAGATTAATTCTGATTTCCACTCTTATTTCCTTGCCTGATGATGCCTTAGATGTATAGACACACGCCAGTGGGGTACACACTAATCACTGGCCACCAGGTTAGGAATTCAATGAAAAAAACCAAAGACCATTATAGATGTCGGAATGGGAAAACTAGAAAATTAATCCATGTTAACTGCTAGTAGATATAAAGAAAAAGTCCAGGATATGAGTACCAGTCACATTCCTCAGCCATAATAAGGACTTTGCTTGCAGGGTTACAGAAAGAAACATCTCAGGTCTCTTGCTCTTGGATGAGTTGGGTAAGGATCCTGACTACCTTCCCTCATTAGGATGGACAGCAGATGTGATATATTAACTCAATTGTTGCAGCAGAAGCACAGAAAGATACCATGGGGAGAACTGTTGTCTTTTTTCATCCTCATTTCTTAGGAAAAGGTAATGTTTTGACTGGGCCAAAAGAATTACTTCTGGAAATTGTGTCCTCAATCTTTTCTATTTTAATTCTTACTGTGTTGTTTTGGGTGAGCCACCAGCATGACACAACTTTACATGTAACCAATAAAATAAAACTGACCCAAGCAAGGACTCCGTACCCACAGCCTGTGTCTGTGCTTAGATAGCCAACAAGAGCTCCCAAGGGGTCCTGCGACATTTTCTGTTTCTGCAGTTTATTCAGCAGTGGATGAGAAGAAAAGTCTCAGTGTTTACTGAAGCCCTAAAGGAAGTTCATAACAAGAATTGCTGATCTCCTTGGAAAGGATGCGACTGCAAGTGCTGGGGAGTGTCTCCCTATGCGTGGCTTCCCGTGACTGGGGTCATGGTTCCCCACCACCAGATGCTCTCTTTCCGTGCTGCCTCTTCAGAGCCCAGCTCCTCCCAGAATTCCCCTCAACTCTCATCCACATCCAGTTCACTGCCAGGAACTTCTGGCAACCCGCATTTTAGAGGCACCAGGTTGCTACAAAACAGATAACTTCTCGTAAACACAACTGGTTTTGTCCTGAAAGAATCGCACTTTCAGCATTAAAAACATACTTCTAATACATGTGGGTAGTCGTATTCCCTAAATGGGATAAATGGCAGCTGGCCCCTTTGCTTAAGGACCGCTTTGGTTCACCACCGGTTGGAAGAGACAGAAACTTTGCAGGAGAACCGTGCTGTCATGAGAAGTTCAGTCGTTTTGCAGCTGAACCTAAACTCCTTCTCAATAAGTATTTATTGTCTGTGATTAGCAACTGTATCACGTCTGCTGAAGACCTAAAACAGTTTGTAAATAAGAGTCTAGTCATATCAGCTTCATGTATGGGAGACTGAGACACATCATTTTTCAATTACTGTATGCCATAATCATTTATGTGTCATTTTTGTCTTCTAGAAAGCTGTTTTCATAATACGGAGGAAAACTTATCCAACAAAAATCACTACAGTATTGTAGCAATCGCACTCTGCAGCGAGTGAATCTAATCAGAAACCTCTTCTATCAATTTTGAAATTCCCCTGAAAAGTCCATATCAAGCATTATCTCTCACATTCTAGGCTACCTTAATACAGCTATAATTTTCCTTCTGACTCCTGGGGAATTTTCATAAGCACCAGGAAACTCTTGGCTCAATCCTATTTTCTTCATTCCAAGATTTAGTCTGGGTCTTACTGAAATTACCCGGAATGTTTGCATCAGTAAGGCAGGAAACATTTTATGCTATCCCCACAAACTATGCGACGGGGAAATTTGTCAGCCAGGCTTTCCAGGAATGATTGCATTGATTTATCTTCAGCGTGGTATGTCTCAACAAGATTTCTCCAAACACTTCATTCTTAAGGCTATTTCCCTTTAAGATACTCCTGACATCTGCGGCTTTTATGGCTCGAAGCACTGGAAGGCTGCTCCTCAGATGGTCGTTACTCCACAGACAGTCGTGGTTTTGACGTGAGCCCAGTCATGGGCTACACGCTGCGAAGTCCCAAATCTCCGCATCAGAGACTGGAATTCTACTTCTGGAGTTAATTCTTCTGACTTTCTCGAACACTTTCTTGGTTTATTTTGCTTAGTTTCTTGTTATACTTTTAGGAGCCAAAAAGGGGCTCTTTATCCTGCCCCATGAGCTCCCTACACGTCACACTTGTGAGTGTGTTCTCTCCTGTGCCTGTCCTCCCAAAAACTTCTCTGCCATGGCAGTTGGTTATGTTACCTATGGAGGAAAAAAAGTAACAGTATCTCCTGGACCCCTTGACTCCAGGGTAAATCTTGCCTGGCAGCCCCAGTCACTGCTTGTCCAGGAGAGCTGTGGCAGGAGAGATAAGAAAGGTGTGTGGACTCTGTGGAAAGCCTTCTTGGGAGGCAGGGGCCTCCATGAAAGTGGAGCTCTAAGCACCAGGAGGAAAGTGCCTGGGATATGTCCCATGCAGACCAACCAAAAAACCAAGGACATATCCTAATTCTACATCAAGTTCAGCCCTTCTTCCATTACAGACTTTACAGCTTGAAATGGTTCCCCTTTTAATCTGGAATCTTCTCAGTAAGACCATAGTGGAATTCATCCCGAGCTGTGAAGGGAGAAATTTAAAAAACTCAGGCTTGGCAGCTTCATCTGGAAAAGCTTTACTGCTGCCATAATGCCCCGGGAGGATGACAGAGAAAATGTAGGCTGTTAAAAATAAAAAGGATTAATAATGTAAACAAGCTGATTAAATTCTGCAACCTCTTCAACTTCATGACTCTAGGGTGGCTTATGTCCCCTTAAAATGAATGGATTCTACAAGCTTGGAGAAGGAAATTAGGGTTGGACAGAAAAAACCCAAGCAGTTTACAGTAAAATAAAGCACAAACATCTAAAGAGAAATTGCTGCTTTATTTTATGCATCTGGTCTACCATTGTGGTGATCTACCTCATTACTTCATGGGGTAAAATACAATAAGTGATTACAGACAAGGCTTTACAGAATGCAGGTAATTTTTTCCTACCTAGTTATCTGATCCTGTTTAAAGCAGATTTGAATGATACCATGCCCAAAGCGTTTTCCAGGGTAATTGTATCCATCCCAATCTAAAATACATTAAGATATAATAAGACAAAATTACTATTCTGTCCTATTTCAAAATTCCTGAGTCACAAAGTGTCCTCAAATTAAAGAAAGTATGAAGGATAAAACTTTTTTTCAGCCACTCCTCTATAGCATGGGCTTATTTTCACGAAGATTAATGGGTATGACTCCATATAATAAGGTAGAAGAGATAGAGTAAATATAAACTATTAAATATGCCACAGGTTATTATTTTCACATGTGCGACCTTAAAGGAGGCACAGGATATTTTGTGTATCTGTTCCTTGCCAAATGTTTTGTCAGGTTGGAAAGCCTTATCTTCTCTGAGATGTCCCAAAGTACCCACAGAATGTCAGTGCCATGCCTGCTGTGTCTGCCTCTGCAAGCACAGACTCAGCTGGAGAGCTGTCTTTGGTGCCACCTTTAACACGTTTGATAAGCCCTGTGGAGGACAATATAATGAAAACACGTGGTCACAGGTTTGTTTGGGATCCTTGAGGTTCAAATGAACTCTGTTGCAAGAGGCCACCTGAGCCAGTAAAGGTGCAGATGGACAGCTGGCCATATTGCCTAAGGTAAGAGGTGCAGGTGATGGGATGTCATACTCTGAGTGTGCCCAAATGGAGTAGGTGTACCCATGGCAGGGGAACAAAGGAAAGGGAACTTCTCTTTTCCTCAGGAAAATGTGGGGGAAATCATCACTGAAAGAAATCTATGCAAGTCTTGAGCAATGTCATTATTTCAGGATTATAGAATCACAGAATATTCCGAATTGGAAGGGACCCAAGAGGACCATTGTAACAGTGGAAGAGAGGTGAGGCAGAGTAGAAATACACCTACAGACTTACACCAACCGATGGAACACAATTCTAGAGACTCACACCAGTGCTGGAGAAATGCACACTTTGTGAAAAGACAATGATAGAGTTACTCCTTTGGAGGACTTGAATCAGAGAGGAACATGTGCAATGAACTGAAATCTCTTGTGAAATTGTAAGTCTTGTTTTCTTCCAATATCAGGAATATACAAGGTGTCTCCTCTCTCACAGGCAGGAGAACAACTGAGAAGGGTTGAAACAGTCCAGTAAGAATCAAAGCAGCAGAGAGACTTCAACTAATTCAGTCCCCTGTCATTGCTGGCAGTCACATCATGTAACCCCATAGGTTTATAATTGATCAAGCTCTATTTTTCAGCTAATTAGATTTTTTTTTTTTTGCCTTAATGCCTCCAAGTAGAAAGTTATTATGAATCTTCACTGTAATAATGTCTAGAAGTCTTCTAATTATCACTATAAGCTTCTTTACAGCCAGGTTATCTAAGTCCTTTAACCCAAATAACACTTTTCTCCACCATGGGATTTTCTTGGTTAATACATTTATAAAGACAAACCATAGCTCTTTTCATGCATTAATGGGAACATGAACAAACCAAGTCATTTGCTCATTTGTTTTCTTATTATTTACACATGCTATTCTTAACAAGTGGGAGCGGGAATGTGAGAGGTGGGGATCTGGGGACACAGTCTGCTTTAAACTTGATATGAGTCACAAGGTTAAACCTCTGCTCATCACTCGGAAGAGAAGCACCTCTGGGATCCTCCCTTTCCAAACTTGTAGAGTTAAATAGTTCAGACAAAACTCTCATCTCCAACTGACTGAATTGCACTAGATGCCTTTGATATAAATAGTGCCTTTGATATAAATTAACAATGAGCCAGCCAGT
Organism: Mohoua ochrocephala; assembly: GCA_013398855.1. Classification (NCBI taxonomy): domain Eukaryota; kingdom Metazoa; phylum Chordata; class Aves; order Passeriformes; family Acanthizidae; genus Mohoua; species Mohoua ochrocephala. The sequence goes on from VZTA01003754.1 coordinate 153,461, forward strand.
GTAACTGTCATTTTAAACGCATGGGAATGAGTTTTTATACATGTACTGTATTTTTTGTCATGGATTTCATTTCTCAGTCGAGTTTGTTTGATCTTCATTTACTTGCAGTAACAGAGGGAAGAGAAACCTGAACTGTTTTTCCTATTCAGTGTTTAAAGCATTTGTATAACTTCAAGCACATAAGACACAATATCATATTGTTAACATGTGCTCTTACAAATTCTTTGAAAACCAAACTAAGCAGCAATGTTTAGACATTATTTACATAGAGACAACCTTTGATATAACAAAATACACTGAAAGTAAGATGAAAGGAAATAAAATCAAATTATAGGTACAATACAAAATAGAGGTGAGTTCACCAGAATAGGTGAACTCTGGGACAGTTATTTAGAATAATGGGAGTTTCTATAGCAGCAGCAATTTTAAAATCAAGACTGCATGATCTTCTGAAATGAATGCATCATCTTAGAGAAGAAATTAACTCAGCGAAGTATTTAGGTTACATTAGGTGTTCACAGTAACCCTCTCTGTCAATATTTTTTTTTAATTACTGGATAAATTGTAGGTTATATACATTTTGAATATCATTCCGACTGCTCCAGCCTAGAGCTGCAAAAAATGAGGCAACTCTTTTGCAGAGAGTTGAAGCTGGTAGCTACCTACTCTAATAAGAAGTTGGAGTGGCATAAATAAAAGCTTATATACAAAGAAATAGCTATGCTTCCTTTTAATGACCATTTCCCCCTTACGATCGGCAATTTCTCTGGAATAATGAATCCAGTAGGTAAGGAATTCACTGTTATGGGTGGCTCGGGGCACTGTTAACACTTAGAAGACCAGCTCCCATCTGTGCTTGAAGGAGCAATTCCTGGAATTGAAAATCCTTTTGAAACCTCTCCATAGGCGTCAAGGACACTGGGAGATGCTGACTGGAGGCTTTATACTACACAAATTTGGAACAAAATGCCAATAAAGTGACAGGTTTGTATTGATTACAAACACACCCCAGTACACCCGACCTGCCCTTTCACGTTCAACGTGAACAAAGTATTGCCATATTTTAAGCAAGATTTGTTCCAAGAAAACACACGATAATTCTAAGCAGATGCTGCCCTTCAGTCACCAAAGCAATTGTAGAAACAGTGTTTGGAGGAAGCCTCTGAAGACACTTAGCTCGAACAGCTGGGCCGCTGTCAGTAATCAGACCTGGCACTGTCACGTCCCTCTGCAGAGGGATTTACCACAATGTCTCTATGCACAGATTCCAGCACTGTACTGCCCTCCTACATTTTTCATACATCCTGCCTTCCAGAGTTTTCAGACATCCAAACCAAACTCCCACTCTGTGGATATTGCCCTGTTTTAACTTAAGTCAGGAGGACTTAGGTCCATCATCTTTGTAGCAACCTTTCTTTAGCAGGATTGCCCTTTTGGCAAGTTTTGATTTGGTTTGCTCTGCACTTACAGTCATAAAACTTTCTCTACCCGTTTATTGTCTCCCACCCATTAGTTATGTTCCCTGACAATTCTATAATCCAAAATCTACAGCCATTTTAGCATTCTCTGATGAAGAAAAGCATCGCATTTACCCTTATCTTGTAACATGTCTAAGATATAATTCTCAGTTTTGCTTGACTTATGAAGCATTTGAGGGAATGGCTCAAAAGTTCACTGAAATCTTGTGGGAAATTTCTCAAAAACACTGGTTTGATTTCAGCTTCAGGTGAGTGATTCAGACCTTCTTCAATGTACCAATCATTCCAGAACTAAAAGCACAGTATGACTGCACACCAGTGAAGCTCCCCGCACATGTAGCGTGAGGCTTAGCAACACAAACTAGTGTAAGCGTGATGATGCCCTGTTCCTCTGTCCAACTTAGTGTGAACACAGACCTTTCCTATTTCTCAAGCAAGTACAGGATGAACTGAAGGGGAGCAAAATACGAGAAATTTTCTTTTTAGCATAATGGTGATGGAGTTTTTGACAAAAAGTATTAGTGAGTTCCACGTTTCTCTTCTGCAAGACACGGAGAGAGGAACATAAGACAAAATTTTTACTAAGTGTTACTTCATGTACAAGGTACATTCTTTTGAAGTATCAATGCTCTTTTAGAGCATCTGCTCTTCAAAGGAAAAAATGACAACTGGTTTGAATAGGAAACCTTAAGCCCTAAGCATAATAGATAAAGAATGTGAATGCCTTTTGATGTAACCAAAAGTCTTTGATGTATTTATAAAATCTTGCAACTCATCTTGTATTTTCAGCCAGTTAATATATAGATTTAAATAATTAGTTATAACTAACACATTTTACAATGTTTTAAAGCTGTTCTCCTGGATCTTCCTTTTTCTTCCTTCACTGCTAGTTTTGGAAGCCTTATCACTGGGTTCTCTAGTCAAAGGCAGATGTGCTGATACAAAAATGCTTAATGACCCAAATAAAACTTCCCTAATACAAATGGAAATTAGAAGCAGAGTCTGTGTTGGATAAGGGAAACCAGGCTGTTGCTATGCGGCTGGTTTCATTTATAAAGTTGACATATCCCTTGCTTAGCTGAGAAAGAGCCAAACTGTACTTTCATTTCATGACACGATTGTACAATCCACACTAGCTCCACTGAGATCAGTGAATTTATTCTCAATTTATCTCTTGGGGAGCAGTATTTGGCCTTCATTAGAATAGGATTTCATTTGCCACCTTATAGGATTAATGTGTTGGAAACATTTAAGAAACACCTATATTGAATTGTTCATTCTGTAGAGGTACCAGTGTTACTCAAATCTTCTTATTCCTTTCCAACCACTGCCTTCTATGAAGAAAAAACTTTCCTCTGGCTTTTGGGAGTTTTGTTGAACCAGAACGTTCCACTGCTCCTGTCCTGCAAGCTGAGAATAATGCCTTCCCCGAAGCCCTGGTTTAATAGCTCCAAACTTGCCTGGTGCTCCCATTTCAGAAAAAGCTTGGTACTCAGAAATTTTCAAGAGCTCTTTTGGCTCTTTGGCCACTTATGACTTTATTTTTCACAATAAAATCAGTTGTTTTCAAGTCAGCAGAGTGTAATTGCATGTGGTAAGGGAACATTCACATCTCCTCTGCTATAATGAATGTGTCCCAAGGCCATGCTATCTATCTGCCCTTTCAAACTGCCTGTTTAATTTCCCTTGCAGCAACCCTGCACCTGCTGCTCATTTCACCATGGGGACACATCGTGAATTTTTCTAATAATATTCATGCATCTGTCCTGCACACTTTCTTAACATGAATATCTCTGTTACTTTCCTTCCATCAACCTACCTTTGTTCCTATGACCTTTTACGAATAACTAGGGACTTAGTGCTATGTGAAATTTTATCACCAGTGCCACCTGGTCTTCAGACTCGTCTGCATAATCAAATAGTAGATATGATATACCAAACATTGAAAATATGAGAGAAAGTCTCCTGGTGTTTAGTTCATCTATTATATACTTTCAAAGGTTTTCCTTGTAAAATTTTAGATTCATAGAATAGAATCACAGAATTATTAAGGTTGGAAAAGGCCTGTAGAATCATAGAACCCATTTTGACCAAACACCACTGTCAACTAAACTATAGCACTAAGTGCCACATCCAGTCATTTCTTGAATGCTTCCAGGGATGGTGACTCTACGACCTCTCTGGGCAGTTCCAATGATTAAGCACACTTTCAGTGAAGAAATTTTTCTGAATATCTAATCTAAACCTCCCCTGGCACAGTTTGAGGCTGTTTCTTCTTGTCCTGTCTCTAGTTGCCTGGGAGAAGAGGCCAACCCCCATCTTGCTCTAATCTCCTTTCAGGTGGTTGCAGAGAGTGATAAGGTCACCCTTGAGCCGCCTTCTCTGCAGGCTAAACACCCTCAGGTCCCTCAGCTGCTCCTCATAGGATTTGTGCTTCAGACCCATCACCAGCTCCATTGCCCTCTGGACACGCTCCAGCACCTCAATGTCCTTCCTGTAGTGAGGGATCCAGAAGTGGACAAAGGACTCAGTGTGGCCTCAGCAGTGCTGAGTACAGGGGGACAATCGCTGGCCCTGGTCCTGGTGGCCACACTATTTTTGGTACTGGCCAGGATGCCACTGGCCTTCTTGACCAGACTTCTGGCTCATGTTCAGCTGCCTGTCAACCAACACCCCCAGGTCCTTTTCCTCTGGGCAGCTTTCCAGCCACTCTTCCCCCAGCCTGTAGCCATATATGGGGTTATTGTGACTGAAGTTCAGCACCCATCACTTTGCTTTATTGAACCTCATGCAATTGGTCTTGGCCTGGCTTTTAAACCAGCAAAGAGTGCACCTGACCATGGGCTGCAAGTTCCTCAAGGAGAATGACCTGAGAGACAGTATTGAAGGCTTTATTGAAGTCCAGGTAGAAACATCCACAGCCTTCCCTTCATGCACTAGGTAGGCCACATTTTCATAAAAGGAGATCAGTCTGGTCAAGCCTTTCCTAAAGGACCTGCCTTTCCTAAATCTCTGCTGGCTGGGCCTGATCCCCTGGTTGTTGATGTATTTATAAAAACACTTTTTATTATCTTTCACAGCAGTGGCCAGACTGAGTTCTAACTGAGCTTTTGCCTTTCTAATTTTCTCTCTACATGACTTAACAACATCCTTGTATTGCATCCTCACTTGCCTGCCCTGTCTTCCAAAGGTCACAAACTGTCTTTTTTTCTCCTGAGTTCTAGGGAAAGTTCCCTTTTCAGCCAGGCCAGTCCTCCCCTGCCTGCTCACCTTTCAGCACAAAGGGTGACCTGCTCCTGCACCTTCAAGATTCCCATAAATTATGTCCAGCCTTCCTGGACCTCTTTGTTTTTAATGGCTGTTTCCCAAGGGAGTCTGAACCAGTGTCATAGTCTACCCTCCAGAAGTCCAAGCCCCTCCCTTACCTCACCAACAACTGAAAACTCTATGATCTCACGGTTCCTATGCCCAAGACAGCCTCTGACCACCAGGTCTCCCACCAGTGGTTCTCTGTTTGTAAACAGCAGGTCTAGCAGGACAGCAGTCCTTACCATCTGGGTAAGGAAGCTATATTCCACACACTCCAGGAATCTCCTAGACTGCCTCCTTCCTGCTGAGCTGAGTTTCTAGCAGACATCCAGCAAGTTAGAGTCTCCCACAACAGTGGCTAGCAACTGTGAAATGTCATGCTTATAAAATCTTCATCTGCCTCCTCATCCTGGCTGGGACGTTCTAACAGACTCCCACCAGGATGTGCACCTTGTCATCCTTTCCCCTGATCCCATAGGCACTCAACCTTGTCACCACCATCCTGGAGTTCTACACTGCCCAAACACTCCCTGGTGTACAGAGCCAGCCCACCGCCTCTCCTTCCTCACTCATCCCTTCTGGAGAGCTTATAACCACCCATTGCAGCACTCCAGCCATGGCATCATCCCACACATTCCGTGATGGTGACTTCTTCCTGGCTTTCCTGCTGCACAATGGTCTCCAGCTCCTCCTGTTTGTTTCCCATACTGCACACATTGGTGTGGATGCACTTCAGCCAGGCTATTGGTTTCACCCCCAGTGCTGGCATGCCACCCCTAGGCTCATAGAGATGAGCAAGCATGGTCTTGTCCCCTTTCTCCTTCAAACCTAGTTTAAAGCCCTCTCAATCAGTCCTGACAACTCACGGTCTAGATTCCTTTTTTCCCTATTAGGCAGGAGAACCCTATCTGCCTCCAGCAGGCCTGGTGCCATGTAAACCAACCCTTGACTGAAAAAGCCAAAATTCCAACCATGACACCAGACTTTAAGCCACCTGTTGATCAGGTGGGTTCTCCTGTTCCTTTCAGCCTTCTTCACTGCTACTGAAGGGTTTGAGGAAAATATTACCTGTGCTCCTGTCCCTTCAACCAGTCATCCCAGTGCCCCAAAGTCCTTTCTAATTGTCCTAGGACTTCTCTCCTCAACCTCATCACTGTTGACCTGGACAACCACAAGTGGGTAATAATCAAAGAACTGAATCAGTCCAGGGAGTCTCCTAGAAGTATCTCTTACCTGAGCTCCAGAGAGGCAGTAGACTTCCCTGTGCGATGGGTCTGGTTGGCACAGGCAACTCTCAGTTCCCCTCAGAAGGGATTCACCTACAACTACCCTTCTTTCTTAGCAGATGCTGTTGTAATACCTGTGGTTGACTGACTTGCTCTGGTAACCCCCAGGTAGACACTCCTGACCCTTGAGTTCCAGAACCTCACACAGACTCCATAAGGGCACCTGGGAAGGGGAGGGAGGTTGGGAAGGGGTTCTCCAGCTACCCCAAGCAGGGACCATGTTTCCATTGGTTTCCATTCCCTCTCCCCCTCACCCCGTCTTCCACTCCCCTCCTTCTCCCTGATGGCAAGAGGGTCGGGTTTCCTCTGACTCTTCCTGAGCTTCCATCCACTGCATTTCTTTCAAGAGCAGAAGGGTGTGACTCCATCAGTCTATTGCTCTCTCACATGTGGTTTAAGAAAAAATGTCAACAAAATGCTCTTTCTGCTTCATGCTTCTGTCTTACTGTCCTCTCATCACTCCTTTTTTTGCAGGTTAGTGCAATTCCCCCAGATGAATTATTGTCTATCTTTACTGCAAAGTAATGTTTCTGCTCTTTTGCTTGATTTATTTTGTTAGAACTCCACAGGTGATGTCACCACGGCTCTTTTCCAGTGATGTACTTGACAACGTGGAGGCTGGATTCAGCCTGAGATTAAGACCTGTGAATTGAGGTGACTATGTTTGAGCTATGGAAAAAAATCAGTTGCTAACCTCAGCCTGAAGGTGAAGTGCCTCACGTCAACTGAGACGTGCCAGCGCAAGCATCATAGCCATAAAGGAACAGTAGGCATGGCACAGATGCCATGGGAAAACTTCTGGAGAAGCAGGCCTAAGAAGAAGGCCCTACAACATCAAAAATAATGTTTAAACATCTACCCACGGGCAATTGTATGCGTGTTGCTAATACTAGCTCTTTTTTGATGCCCTAATCTTGATATGCATCCTGTTGTACATCAGTCAGGAGGGGTCAGTCCCACATGCTTTATTCAGGCAAGAACTACTCTATTGGGGGATGGGCTTTTGCCTGAACAGGGCCTATTGGGTTGGATTTCTAAGCATGTGTGCAATTACTTTTTATGCATAATGCACTTCAAATATTTTTTAGAATATCCTCTTTTAAAAACACTTAGTCACTTTTCCTAAAACACAAAAACAAAAAAAACCTTAAGCAAACAAACAAACAAAAAACAACAACAACAACCACCACCACCGAAACAAGTGAAATCTGCCAGATTTGAAGGTTCTTGTTTCCATTCTCATATAGTAACTTTTAATTTTTGCTTCCTAAGTCTAGCACATAGGTTTCATATTATTTTCCTTTGAATTGCTGCCAGATACGTAAAGGGCCCTATTTTCACTTTTCTTGAATATGTGTCATGAGCAACAGATTTTGCTCAGCAGTTTGTTCCATTAGGTCTTATAATCACACATTTTGTGTGGAAATTCTGCATCATTATAGGTCAGATCTCTGCTGTGATCAGAGAATCAGCACAACTCATATGTATGAGAAGGCCAGTACCCAAGATTTGACGATGATTCAGCTGATTCTTTTCAGACCTGGCCTGGACCCTGTTTTTATTGCAGCTGGCCTCTTGCCTTTAGCCTACATTAGAAAAGGTTCTGCTGTTCTTTGATTGTGGAGAATGATCTAAAAAGAGTCACCAAACTGGTGTCTATCACACTGCATTAAGAAGCTTTCTCCTGGTTTGCACCACTTCAAGAGCGAATAATAGTAAATGAGAAAGAGAATCTGGAACAGACTCATTCAAACTGTTCAGATGCCCCATCCTCTATTTCCACCCACTCAGCAAGAACAAGACTTTGTGGATTGTCATAGGAGCTCCCACTCTGGAGTCTCTGCTTGACTTCATAACACTTGAGGCTGAGAAGTTGCACTGATGGATAAGGTCCTAATGTTTGAGTTTGTCTCTGGGAGACTTCTGTTTTCTTTTGACCTTACAAAAATGACATAGCAATAGTCTTTGATTTCTGATTTTTACCATGAATCCTGCTGTCTCCTGGATTAAAAAAATAAATAAAAATCCCAGAGGCTTGGTTTTAATAAAGATGTCTTATCTTGTCTTGGATTTTCTTTATGAATGTGACTCTCCTGATTTTGCAAACTCCTCCTCAAATCTGCAGTGCTTCACTGAAGCTGCATTATATTTCATCTCCTCCAGATATATAATGCTTTGAAAGAATGAGTAATGCAGAGAATTAAAAGGAAAAGCTACTTAATGAAATTGAGAGAGATAATGAAAAATAGAGAAATGCTGGCTTAAAGAAAAGGACGCCAAAGAGAGTAAGGCAAGGAATCAAGAAAAGATAGTCCAGTGAAGCCCACCTTCAACCTTTAAATATCATATTTTCCCTCTTTAAACAAAAACAAAAAGCTAAAAAGGAAAATGCAAGAGGCCTCCTTTAAGGAGTTTAAAAAGAAAACTCATCAAATGGCAGGAAATGTGGAGGTACAAATGAGTTGTTATGCCCCGGTCTGCTCAGCAGATTTAGGGGAAGGTTGTTCGATTCACTCTGGGTGATGCATGGGACAAACAAAATTCTCAGGAGGTTCAATAACAAACTTTTATATACAAAATTAAGAACATTAAGGTAGAACAAGATACTTAGCAAATTTTAAAACAGTATCTAGACAAAGATACTTCACTAAATTTAACTTAGCAAACTTAAACTTCGCCAATTTTAAATTATCCGCACACAACAATGCACTTACTAAGGCACTGACTGGAATTTCTTAGTCTGCCTTACAATATATTTTAAGAAGAAGATCAGAGAAGAAAGAGAAAACGAAGGAAAAAGAAAGGATAAGAGTAGAAAGATATCACCAGCCATGGATCCAGCAACAAGACTTGATTGTTGCAATTTAGATGTCCGTTGGTCAAAGCGTTGTTTGCTCTCTTGATCCATCGAGGGTGGGGGAAGCCCACAAAACACCAGGTTCAGTGGGTTAATATACTCTTAGGTTTATGTGGGAACACCCAAGTACCTCCCCTGGGGGGTGCAACACTGTGTGTGGATCATGCTCAGTCCTCTGGTGGAAGGCCCCAGAAATGAGTCTGAGGGTGCTTTGGGAGTCTTTGATGGTTTATGACACCTTCTAAGACATGACAGCTGTCTCTCACACCAGCTGATCAAGTTATGCCCATGAGAAGCATAGGACCTCCAGTCCTATGCGTGAATGTCCTAATATCTCCCCTGGGGGAAGGGGCAGTTTTACACCTGAGCCATTTGTGTACAGGGGACATTGGCATGATAAAAAGCACTATCCCACCTCACAGGATCTGCGAGCCACTTGTGTAAGAGGGACATTGGCATGATAAAAAGCACTATCCCACCTCACAGGATCTGCTTCTTATCGGCCTCTTCCTTTATCCGGCTTATAACCCAACTCGCAGCTAAAGGTTGATTGTCGTGGTCCTCCTCTCGTGCTCACGCCCTCTGCCCGGGTTGTTACCGTGAACATCCTCAGCAAAGCACTCTGCTGCTTTTGCAAACGGCTGATTGTTTGAGCCATTAACCATTAACATTTCAGTCTCTCACAGGAGTAAAGGCTTCCTGTGTCACTGAGTCTGATCCGCTGCCATTTCAGCCAGTTTTTCTGGTAAACCGAGCAACCGCCCTCAAACCATTTGAGCTTTTCATCCCTTCGCTCTTAAAGGCAGGCCACTGCAACATTGCTGATTTCCTGACCAAATGTGTCCAGATTTATACAAACCAATTAATTCTTTTTACAGCATTATTAATAGACTTCAATATCCTCTTATGTTAACCCCATAATACAAAGCAAACTTTTCTAAAAACGAGTAGTTCTATCTTTCTCCTTTATGAATACATTGCGATGACCATTAAATTTAAGTAGTAAGCCTTATCTTGCATGTAATCCTGTACCAAAGATGAAGATTATTGCAATGTTATAATGAGATTTTAGAAGAATATAAAGATTAAGTAAATTTAAGATTATGTATGATGCAAGTTTGGATAGCATATAAAGTTTTCAGTGCCCACATTAGATTCAATTTCTCCTCTGGCCTTGGGATTTCACTTTGCCAGCCTGTGGTGTGCTCTCCTCATATTCACTAAAATGGGGATGGCAGCATGTCACAGAGTCGCACCTGAGGGTAAAGGGATTCAGGTCCTGTGATATCAATAGTCATACTTTAGACAGACTAGCAACAGGTGTTTATCACGAAAGCATTGTGCCCTGAATTCTTAGGTGGAGGCATATGTTTCATATACAGTACATGAAGCGTGTGTCATATTTCATAGAGTGGCACTGAAGGCTGCAGTATATTAGAGCTTCTTTTATATAATCACTTAGTCTATGATCTCATGAAAACTCAATCTGTGAAACATTTGCAGACTGTAGTGTTTGTAAAAGTACTCGTACCCTAGGAACTGCAGTCAATACTCCCCAGTAAAGACCATGTATCATCCTATTTGCATCATGGCACGTAAATAGATTAATATACAGAAAATTCAGTAGTGAGAGACTATCATTAATTTAATAGTGATTGTGAGAGTCTGAGGAGTTAAATAACTCTGAATATTTATATAATTCACAAATTAGGATTAGTTACTTCCTCACTCCTGAAAAAATGCATTTACCCAAATGAAAATGTGAATGGAAAAGGGGAAAACCTTTAATTTTCCATAATTAAGGGAAAATAAAGGAATTGAATTAGAAAAATTAGTCATATAAAATTTTAAATAAAAACACGGTAATTCGGGACCATTTTTTCTGTGTTCATACCAAGTAAAACTTGACTTGGCCAGTAGTTTCACAGAATGTACCATTTAATGTGGACATTGAGGTGTAACTCATGTGACCTAGCTTTTGGGCTTTACACCTTTCATAGTCAGCAGAGAGAAACAGGTCTTGTGGGTATGACTCTCAGCATTTCAGATGCCAGCTTTAGAGTGGAACGAGTCCTGCCTAGTCCTGACCATGGACTGCAATGTGAAGTTAGACACCCAGATCAGAGGTAGATGTGCGCTGCACTGTGTTACCAACACTGACAGCAGGACTCAGCTGCTGAATGTAGGCATGCAATCTTGTTTTAGGCACTGCTGGATCCTGCTACCCTACAAAGATGCTGAAAAGAAGAAAGAAGCTGGCCTGTGTCATGCCTACTGCTTCTGTGCACATATCTTGGATAAATTCTGTCATCTGATGCAGAACTGTGCACCTACGCGTCAAAAGTCCCTGGCATTGCCATCCAAGGAGCATATAATAATACAAACAAAAAGCATGGGAGAAAGTTTGGGGGAAAGGGAAAGAGAAGAAAGAAAACTAAATTGAACTTCAAAAGTACCATATGCACTAAACATCTGCAAAAGGATTTCCTGTATACTTAAAAACCACAGTGATTTAATATGCCCTACATCTGGATGTCCAAATCTATAATGCTGATTAACTTGGACTACAGTTTGAGCTCTTTAAGTGAAAAAGCAGGTGTTTTTCAAAAAAGTGGGAATGTTCTTCAAGCCTAGTTGTAAACTCTGACCACTCACAGAAAGAATAAAAGATTCTTAATATTTTATAAAAACAAAAAAGGAAAGCAAGAATATTTTAAACTGAAACACATGGCAATATTAGGCTTTGCCTAAATCAGTAATTATTACGGAAAGCAAATTGTTACAAATGCATTTTCCTACAATGGATATGAAGGTTCATGTCTTAACAAAGGGGCGCAATGCAGCTACATTTGAAATTGTCTTTGTATGCAAAAATAGTCAGTCTGCATGAAGATTTGTAAACCACGATTTTTAAAGAGTTTGATTTTTACAGGGGGTGGGAGGCTGTTTAATGGGCTGCATAATGAAAACACTAGCACATGCACTTTGTGATAAAGGGCCGAGGCTACTCTCATATCTCTCTTATTAGAGAGTAAGGTACGTGGAGGGTGAAACAAAGAATTTAAAGGATTTTTCTTATCAAGACCTTTCAATTGTTGCTTCTCCATTTGGGCGCATGGGCATAGAACACTGAAAACATTGATCTTCTGTGGCAATGAAATCTATCCTAGTGGGTTTGCACAGTTTACCTTCAGGCACTTGAACAATCTTCAGAAGTCACTTAAGACTCTCCAGTGATTAAACAGGAATGCATACTCCAGCATACTCAGAACCAGGCATGAGGTAGATGTCTAAAACCACCTTCTCACAAGTGGCCTGGACCATTTTACACCTTCTTTCCATCTTGACCTACCCTGGGTTCATGGTTACAAATTATCTTTTATTGACTTATTCAGTGTCTTTCTGGTCATATTTGACTCCAGTTTCTACAATATCCTGTGGCAAGAAGTTTCAATTTCTTGTTAAGTATTGTGTGAAGTAAATAACTGGTTTGCTCTTAAGATTTTGATCTTGGCAAAATGGAGGTGTGATAAAACTAGACTTCAGCCTTCCTCATATAATGTTAACTCTGCACATCGCAGTGATTTTTTTACCCTTACAGATAGGTATTCTGTTCGAGAAGATATCCATATGAACTGTCTTCAAAACTTAAAAATTAAATTACATGATTTTTCTTTTGCTTCCTCAGAACTCTTAAAATGAACAGCTAAATGGACAGTGATTTTTTCCTAAATATCTCCAAGAATTGTACAAAATTGGAACCTCCCAAGGCTGAAGTAACCTATTTTTCACTGTGTACAGCCAAGCTGCATGAAACATAAGACCGCTGAGTTGCAGACAGTCTTCTTTATTACAAGGGCATACAGTGCCTACCACAAGGGAGACATAACTCCTGCCTCTTCCTCTGAGGCTTTTTTATTCTCCCTGAGCAAATATGTTCTTGTCAGCACTGCATCTATGGTTTGGCTGGGTGTAATAGGATGGCTTCTGTATTCTTTCATTGGTTGGCCACTTGCATTGGAATTAGCATTTGTTAAGTCATCGAAGACATAGTGTCAACATCTGGAAAACATTAATACATTGGGGACATTGAGTTTGTACTTTTTCTTGTGGTGCTTATAAAATTGCCTATCTTCCTTAATGTCAACTATTTTTGTTACACTTTTAACATTAATTCATGAAATGTAGTGATAGTTTGATAATTTTTCTATTTTATCATTTTAGATATTCATAGGTACAATGTTATTCCAAAGAACACGCTTTCCTAGAATTTATTGCACCTACTGTTTCAATTATGGCTACGAAATTATTCTCAAAATAGATAGTTATAAACATTGTGGGCACAGGAAGTTTTTTGTGGCTGACTACAAGAATCAGGAAAATTGCAGTACTTCACTCAAAAAACATATGCAGACCAAAGACGCCTATTTGACAGAGAGTGTTTCATGGATTGAAAGTCTCTGGTGGATCTCATGACCGCTCTCTACAGAACTCCTAGGTGGGATTTTACATCACTGAGATTTTATGTCACATGAATAATTCCTTCTCCCATTCTTACTGTTCTATTGTCCACACCACAGGTTTTTTAGGTGTCTACACATTGATTTAATAATTTATGTATACTGCATAATTTTTTTATGGCTAGTGGAACCAGTTTCTTTACTCTTTCTTAGGAGAACTTAAATGTTAGTCACTTTTAACATAACTGATCCTTCACATTTAGAACATTATAAAATCTTTTGGCAAACTTTATCTTGTGTAGTATACCATACAGAATGAGTCACTTACCATCTCTATAATTTAGTTGCCTCACCTAACAAACTAGGGACTATAATCCCTACCAATCCCATAGTGATATGGTCACTTATGCAACATGCTGTACAACTCTATAAATATATAATATATATTGTCTGATCAACAGTCATTGCTATTAAAGACCCATTGTTTCAAAGCAGATCACTTTGAAGACCGTATCTTTTCAAAATGAGAGTTCATTGACATTAAAAGTCTATTTCTCTGTCTATGAATTGTGTTGCATATGGCACTGAATTGTTCTTGAAGAGAGTTAAATTGTCTTAAACTATAGGAAACTTCGGTTTCGAAAGTAAAAAAGTGAATTTAACTAATGACTTGACATAGAAAACTAAAGGAGACTGCAAAAAACTTTGATTCATTCCTCCTGTTCAATTTGCTTTTAAACCTCATGTTTTCTTCAGCCTTCAGAAGCATGCACCTAAATCTTTCATAAAAGGCTCTGTACACTCAGAGTAAATCCTGTCACCATGTGCTAAAATCCTTTTTCTTTAAGAAAGCAATGCCTTTTTTAAAATCAAAAAGTTGAATTATAAAAGAAAGAACACAAGACTACAAAAACTTTTTTTGACTTTTTACTTCATTCTAGTTCTGGGCCTCAAACAACAGAGTTTATATTGTTCTTAACTGCCTATAACACTTGTTTTTAATTAAGATAAATTCTGCTTTGATTAAGAGTTTTGAATACAATGTGAGTGTAGGCATGAAGCACTCCCACAGTTCTTCGGGAAGCTGTCCCACCACGTTGGCTGGCTGAAGGTGTCTCTGTCATGATCACATACAGCAGGCACATGAAATTGGCCATCACAGGAAAGGACCTGCTGGGCAGAAATCTCTCTACATCTCCCTCCATCCAAAGAAACAAATAAAATCAAACATTTGGATGTGCTGCTTACAAAAATAAAAGCCTTCCACAAAGCTCTACCTTGATAATAAGCTCAGAGTCTTTACAAGCGCTCTTTCCTTTTCTAATGCAATTACCTGCCTGACAGTAAAGAGGGATCCTCAGGATCACTGATTTCTCAAACCTTTACAGCTTTGGGACTTTCTGGGCTGTGGGGCATGTCAGTCTCAAGTCCTATGCAAGAGGCAGCAGGCCAGAACTTGTGGTGGATTTTAGGGTGTGTTGGGAAAGGAAGAAGACATAATACCTCTCTCTACCGTTTCATGGAGAACGTGTTTTCCCTGCTGAATGATAGTAGGCAACAAAATCAGAGAAAGATCAAATACCTTAAAGAAGCCAAATTCTAAAGAAACAAAAATAAAGAAAGGGTTCAATAATATGAAAAAGAAGCTTTTGGAGATTTTGGAGCCCGATTTTACATCAGGGCTGCAGTAAAAGACAATGTCTTGGGCCAGGGGAACGGATGCCAATCTCAGTTGAAGAGGTAACATAAGGTCTCAGCTCAGAGTGGGCATCTGGTTATCCTTTTACAATTCGGTCACCGTTTAGAGGACAGAGAAATGGTAATAATGAGTGTGTTTCTCTTGTCTGCTGAAGACATCTGTACAGACAACTAATGTCAAATGTCTAGTTTGAATTTTGATCTAAAAAATTTAAATTCTCTTTGGAGCTGAGACTGCAATACTGCAGTCTCAATAACTGCATTGCCACCAAAATCATAAGCACCATAAAGCAGAAGTAGAATTCAGAGAGATATATGGCATGATTTAACTTGTTGCACTTAGAAGTGCAGAAAAGGAGGAAAAAAACCAACCAAAACCAAATCAAAACAAAAACCCTAAGCAATCTACTTTTAATATTTTACACTGATTTTTCCCTAAGACACTGAAAGGAAGTAAGACTACATGACATTACAGATCAAGAGAGACTATTTTTATGCATTCCTTCCACTCCTAATCTCACTCTAAAAGATCCGAGTGAATTATCTCAGGTTTCAGGAGCATTAAATCTCCGGGACATCGGTGATTACAAGAAGAGAGTAAGAGTTAATCACAAAAATCAACACCAATATTCTGGTTTTCCTTTATTAACAATTACTAGCAGCAGAGCGTTGATTAGCATGCTCTCCTTCCCTCATGGCTGCATCCACCCACATATTGGTTCAGAACCAAGCAGACAAATTGACATTCAGATTTTAAACCATTCTGTGCTTTCTTTTCTTGTATTCTGAGGGGTCCACCTTTGATTCATATTACCACTACACTCTCCTATAGTGGCAGTGCAACAGATGCTGACAGAATCTCAGCTGTCTTGCTCTGGCTCTGAAAGGCACCAGTGGGGTGACCATGGGACTCTGCTCTTCTCTCTTTGCCAAAGCAAGTATTTGGAGCTGCAGTGCTAAAATGTTTGGTGCTGTCAGAAAGGACTTGCCACAAGCGCCCCATGGCTCACACAGTTCTTTGAGCATGCCTTGTCAAAAATACATACATCTTCTGCCAGTGCCAGCTGTGCCACGAGTCCTGCAGGTTAAAAGACATGTTGCAGGCTTTTGCTGAAGAAACAGAACTAGGAATGAAATGTCTCACTGACTTTTCTGGCTCAGGTCCAGCTTTAAAAAGATAAGTATATTTGGTATGCTCTTTGCTCTTAGCATCCTGCTTTCTCTTTTGACTCTCCATGGCAGTGTTTCTTATTTACACCTGAGTGATGGCTTTACTGAATGGTAAAAAAGGGAAATAGGAGGAATCTGCCGCTGCCACATGACTTGGCAGCCACTCAGAGTCCGTTGTCCCACTCACAATGCAACAAGCTCTCCATGTCCATTCTCATCTTAATGACAGCAGTCACCAGTGCTGCTTGCAGACTTTGCTTCACAAAACAACTTGGCTCAGTTTCCAACAGCAGAGAGTTCAGGCTTCTAGGTCCTGTCAATACCTCAGTCTTGTGATGGCTGGAAAAAGGTCTCATACAAAGCCAAGGTCAATTGCAGAGCAGAGGCCTCCTCTTTCCCATCCCTGGCAATCAGAGTATTAGTTCCTCTCTTTTTGTTGTCTTACTTAATTTTGAAAGGGACAGTGTATGGGTGATAGGGAGATTGTATCACATTGTCTGAAGGAAGCAAATTCAGTACCCCAGATTTGGGAGACATAAGGAAGAAGGAGATTATATAAAACATAGAGCAAACTGCCTTTAGTGACTCTTTGCCTACCATCCTTTCCATGCTTCATCCCTCCAGAACACAGTTCTGTTGTCTCCAGGTGCAGGAAACAAACTATTCTTAGATGCTGTGCAGTGTTGCCTGGGTCCTCAATGTTTATCTATAGCTGTCCCGTTATCTTTCCTGATTGCAGAAACACAGCTCCGCTCTTTTACTGCCTGCTCGTAAGGAATTTCCCAGGCTGTTATGTTCAGGACTGACTTCTACCATCCTGTTCTTTCTGTAATCAAGGTTGAGTTTGGTCGCTTCAGCTCACTCCATGGATCATTAACAAATGGCGCTCCAATATTTTTGATGTGACATTCTGTGTGGAGCCTTCATAAGTATTCAGTCTGAAATACTGAAGGATACTTTTTCTCTGGTGGTGGAACTGCCTGTGTAATGGTTGTAAGGGAGTTTGCATGTCACAGCACCCATCAGAGTTCTTGGGTATTTTTCTTTATAGTTTGCAGGAATAATATAAAACCTGATACAATATTTAAGAAAGTTTCTTTTTAAGACAATTGCAGAAAGTAGTGGTGTCTAAATATGCTCCAGCTTATTTAAAAATTGAAAACAAACCCATAGCTGCTTTTTTGCCCCTTCTCTCTCATTTTTTAGGCTGCCTATGCACAAAGCATAAAGGTAACCCAAACCATAGAGTATTTAAATATTAATGTCAACCCCTGAAAATAAGGTGCTGAATCTCAAAAACCTAAGGCTTTTGTTCACTGAACTAAAATTTTAAAAATAATACTAAAAAAAAAAAAAAAAAAACCACACACAAAAAAACCCCTCTCCAATTATAGGTCATGTGCAATTACCTAGAATGTCAGACAAAAAGCTGTTGAGAGAAACTTGTAGGCAGTGTAGGTTGTTGGAGAAGGAATCTCACTTAATGGAGCCCCGCAGCACAAATGTGTGAGACTCTTTCTGATAACCTTGAAGTGTTTGATAAGAAACATAAAATGCTTTTGCTCTGAGCTACTTCTCCAGCTCTCCACTAGTTTGCAAGGTAGTCAGTCCCCTGCCATGAAAGCTCTGAAAGTTATGCTATAAATGTCACCCTTTCAAAGGTCCCCTGCAGCCTACCTGGTTGTTCCCTCAGGATTTGAAAGCTTCATAGCACAGAGGCCTCTATCCCCTTTCCATGTATTCTTCCCTAATGCTCTCTGAAATAGCCTTCCTGACCAGCTAAAGGATTAGTGCTGAAGAAAAACAGAGATCACCAGCTTTGTCCCTGATGCTAACCAGAGGAATTCTCCAATCGTTGGCACTTATCATCAGCCAAGAAACATGAACTTCCAACATCCAGTGTGTGCTGGGGTTTTAGATAATAAAGGCTCAGAATCAGACAGGAGTAACATGTGAGGCATGTTCTGCTAGTTTCAGTGGAGTTAACCCACCTCACTCCAACAGTTAATGAACTTGAATCTTTCAGATACTGCTTTGAAAATTACCTCTTTTGTCTGGTGGGATACCCCATGAGATGGAATATTGAGCCATTGAAGACACGACAGAGCAAGTAAATCTGGGCTGTATGTGCATGGGGTCTGTAGGCCATTCCCTAACATTTCCAAATGGCTGCAAAACACAGCTATGTGTTGACAGACCTTCCCTTTTCATGCAAAAATAAATCCTTCCAAATTATTTTTTAAAGAAAGCTTCAGAGCACCATCTATGAGAATCGGAACAATTTCACTCTAATTTTTCTTCTTGATCAGATTTAATTTCCATGAGCATTCATTTTCTTGCTTCTCAAGAGAAAAGAAATCCCTTGCTATTATGTGCTTTGAAGAAAAACAGCCTTGACCAAATGAGAAGTAGAAGGACATAGAGTGTTCAAATGCAGTTCTCCAGAGACACCATTGCTACCTCAGGATTTTTACAATCCTTTTTACAAAGGATTTTTTACAATACTACTTCGACTATGAACTTTCAACAGACATAAACAATCAGCATTCTGATTTTAAAAACACAGAGCTTAAAAATGTTGTTGATTTTTTTTCTTGTTGAATATGAAAAATTCCATCTCCTACAGTAGCATTTTCTCTGTGTCTCGCTGTGCTACAAATTGTTCTTTCAGATTGTCAGAATTACATGGTTGTGGCATAGCTGCATAATTCCTATATGATCCTTTGAGAGTAATAGGACCGGATTGCTCCAGGCAGTTGCTCACCCTGAGGAAGTGAGTGCTAGGTGGAATGAAGCAGAACTGTCTATTTCTGGTGGCTCATGTGGGAAAATAAAGTGAGTGCAAAGTTGACAAGACACCTGAGTGTGTGTGATTTGCCAAGAGACTGCTGCCATCAGGTAGCTTCCCCATCAGTCAGTCTTGCCTGTTCTCACAGAATTGACATCTCATTAATTTTTAAAAGGGTTCCTTGCTTGGCTGGGGGGGTCAGCACTGATTAAAATTGTTTCAGGCTGTTGCTGATAAACTGGAGCCCAGCTCTAATCCTAATGAGAGGTCAAGAAAGGTCGTGGATCGGATCCTACAGTTTTGGACAATTGGGCCAACAGTTGTCGGAAAAAGAGGGACTGCAACGAACAAGCGCTTACAAGTGACCAAGTTAAAAGGAGGC
Organism: Mohoua ochrocephala; assembly: GCA_013398855.1. Taxonomy (NCBI): domain Eukaryota; kingdom Metazoa; phylum Chordata; class Aves; order Passeriformes; family Acanthizidae; genus Mohoua; species Mohoua ochrocephala. Next base: position 172,889 of record VZTA01003754.1, read on the forward strand.
AGCAGAAATACCAAGCCCCATATGTAAAGATCACAGTCAGAAATACTAGTTATGAGGCCTGAAGCACCAGTACCGACCTTCATATTGTAAGGCTTTATTCCAACAAGACATCTCTTCCCCTCTCTTTATGATACAAGTGTAGCTCTGGGTAATAACACCTCAGGTAAACATTCCAGGCTCGCTTTGCAGTCAATAGAAAGAAGGATGTTCAACTAAGTGCAATTCATCATTTTGTGAAATCTCAAATAAGCCAGATGAATCACACCCTAGATGATTTCTCTGTTGACTGCAAATGAAGCTTAAGACAATTAAGTATTCTCAGGTGCAAATATCTTCAGTCACTATCCAGAGTTAGGAGAGAGGAATCTCACTCAAAGATACAGTACTTGTGAAGATGCTCTGGTTTTTTAATGGAAAGTCACAGACTCAAGGAATGTGTTCTCATATTAAAGACATTAATTTCTAGCCAAGCCTGCTGGTCTGTACAAACACTCCATGAGGAAACATGGAATTGCAGGTCCTAATGCTATTCCTCTGTCACAGGCTTCTTGGAAGTAGACCAAGAAGTTGGAGAAAAAACTGTACTTCTGAACACCAAATTTTTGCAGGAGCTGCATTAAAAAGAGCTGGTTGAATCTGAAGAGACTTGCATTGACAAGCCTACAAAGTTTGCTTCGGCCAACATGTTTGCCTGCCAGAAAGCAAAGAAGGTGTATGAAAAATAGAGAGTAAAAATACCTTTCATTGACATTACTCCCCAAACAGCTCTTTTTCAGAGAGCTGAGCCATCAGGCTGAATCTTAGCAAGTTGAGTTCTACATGGTAATTTATATATCAAAATCCAAATAAGATTTTCTTTGAAAGAGATATTGTTAATTACTAGCAGAATCACAAAACCAGTATAAAAGTAAACTATGTATAACTTCCTTTTCATTTTTTAAAGATTAGGAGATGCAGACACAATAGATGGACTTCCAAAGGACACAAATACAATATTGCTCAGATATTTTTCATTCCACTAATTTTGTCTTCTTTGACTGTAGAGTCTGGTGATGTATCTTCATGGGACAAATATTACTGTAAGATTTCCTGACATTAGTTGTCTCTGAATTTCACATGAGTGTTTTTTTTCTTGTGGAGTTTTGGTATACCTACCTCTGAACTGCTGAAATCAACAGAGCTGAGCAAGATAATTTTGAGGTTTAAAAAATTACATTTTAGGGCTCCTTACTGAATGTGAGGATTTCATTCCTCAAAGAGGGGTTTAGCCTCTTCTGGTGGCTGAATAGGTCGCCAAACCTCTATGGTCTCTGCTGAGATGTTTGCATAGTGGCTGTGCTCAGTTCCTACTTGCTCAGGCTGGTGCAGGTAGTGTTATGTGTATGTATTTATCTCCACAGATTTGTGAAGACAAATATAAAGGTGAGTAGTGGCAGCTCAAAACAGTTTACATGTGCACATGATCCTTTGTAAGTGAAGTAAATCTGTAAGCAAAGAGATACGAGACAAGAGTGGTATCAGACATCTGACTACTGGCCTGTGTTTGCAGAAAATGGAGATGAGGTCAAATCTCTAAACGAGTCAGGAGACAATTGGGCAGAGGAGCTTTATGGTAATTGGTGATAGAGCTCATACTGCTAGTGCTGGCCAGAAACTGAAGGGTTCTTTCACAGAAATTTTTTGGTTTTTTCTAAACTTCCTGCAAAATAAATAATCCCAGCCTATTTAGTCATAGCAATACCAAATGTGCAAAGAGTGTGCCTGGTCTGAACAACGCAACTTTTAATTGTAGATCAAATAGAAGTCCAGTCTGAACTGCTGAGAAACCACACCTTGTATTAGTTTTCAAATACTCATCAGATATGAAGATTTTCAGGTGAAAGATGCTGACTTTAATATACTGGATTTTCAAATGTTTGTTGGGATTTTTCAAGGGAATGTTTCCAAATAGTTCAGCATACAGAATTTTTCTCAGCTCCAGAGAGCAGCTGGAACAAACCGGTGAAAAATACCCATGAGGGGTGTAGCTGGGCATTTAAGGATAATACATTTCACTCTACTTCAATTGAATAAAAAATTCAGTGTTTGACCTTGTTAACTATGCTTACTCAATATGGATGCACTGTCCAAGTCCATCTTTCTCTCCCACAGCTTCTCTACCTGTACTAAATACTTATTCTTTGAAGTGACAAACTGCCCCTGGAAGACTCTCTCAAGTTAGGTGAGATGATACAAAATCTGAAATACCATGCAGTAACAGTTTTCAAACTCAGAATAGTACCTTTAATCTAATTAAGTCTAGCAATAGTTTATCTAGCCTTGACTTTACTCTCCTTGTTTCAGTCACAAGAGTCTCTGTCTCTCAGTAGACACCAAGTGCAAAAGAGATGTTTTGGCCAAGAAGCAATTTTGGTACATAAACTGATAAAATTCCCAGGCAAAAATATTTTGGTTTTGATATCAAGAACAGGAGCAAGTGATCAAAGACAGAAGAGGATGGGAAACAGAAAAGCTACTTTGCAAAAATATAGTAAAAACATTGCAGTTAGACTTACATTCCTTCAGGTTGTGTCTGGTGTTCCTCTGGGGACAGTGATATTAAACACAGTGATTTACAAGACAGCTGCAAACATGAGTTCCTGCAGCCCTGGTCGAAGCTGTGGCCATGCTGGAAGTACCAAGGAGCAGGATGGGGTACACCTGCACAACCTCCTATGTGGGCAGCTTCTCATGCTTTAGGAGAGCATGTAATTTTCCTTCATCTGGGTTGCTCATCCATGTTTTTGCCCATTGCTAAAGCAGAAATATTTCAGAAATAAGTCCCCCTTCCCTAACATTTGATTCCAGCAGCCCAAAGTGACCTTGGCAGCTCAGCATAAACCTCAACACCAAACTTTTTCAGTTTGTCTTCCACATCCTTTCTTTTGACAGGTTTATTAATTTCTAGTTATCATATGTACACACAGCCAAAGTCAACACAGCTGGTAAGGCCTTATCCATGCCCTATTCTAGACACCTTTTCAGCATGCCCAGGTTCTTGCTTTGGACTTCTTTCTCCCCTCTGCCAAAGGCAGCTCCAGGTCACAGTAAACAGACACAAGGTCTTGCTTCAAAGTTGTTCCCTTGATCTGCTGTGCACCCATCTGAGATTGCTCATGGTTCTGATACCAAGTCTCCTGCTGCAGATTTTGGCCGCTGTTCAGCAGACAGAATTTATTCCAACTTTTTTCTTTCTCTTTTTTTTTTCCCTTCCCATCAGAATTTGTACTTGAAACAACTGTCTTGTAGCACTTTATAGGACGTAGGAAATCTTCATCAGAGGTTTAACAATTTCTAGTCTGTGTTGGGGTTTTTTGGTTTGGTTTTTTTCCTCTTTTAATATGATACTGAAAAAGAACATCCTAAATGTCCCTGCATGGATTTGTGAAACATTTACAGCACTGAAAACACTTTATGGTTTCCAGCCACTATTGCCATATCTTTGATCTGGACCTGGGACTACTCCAATAAACACATTCTCTGCGCATGATGCACTGTATTTCTTTTTCACCTGGCCTCTCTCATTTAAATTCTTTCTTACATTGCTTTTAACTCTTTAATATTATTAAGTGTTATGGTCTAACCAGTCCATATTGATTTTTATCTGTTTCTTAGTACAGTCATAATCAAGCAAAGAATAATACAAAGAAAGTTTATTGGAAAGATATGAACAAAACTGCTTTGAGATGAGAAGAAAAAGTAGCCTAAATCTCTTGGGACACGCTTTAGAACTGTGTAAAGTACACGTACTTTTTGATGATGAATGCCACATTTTAAAGAAGTGCATTGCTCTTACAAGAAGTCTCGGTGTAGGACAGGAATGGTTCAGTAACAAGCGCGATAAAACAAATAAGGACACCAGGATCTGCATCCAATAGTTCAGGGCAGGCACAGCAGCAGAACTGCATTCTCTGAGTCAGAATAAATACTCCACACTCAGAGACCGTATCCAATGTATGCAACGCTGACCTATGAGTTAAACCAACCATTTGTCTCCTCCATTGGGATTCCAGGTTTTAAATTGAGATAGTAATCACAAATTAAGGTTATCAAGTAACGCATCAGGAACAGAAAAAAAACCCCAAAACCTGTAGAAGAATAGGGAGAACTTTGAAAAGAAAAATTGTATAAACTATCCAGGGGCACAACAGCCACCAACTTATTTCTTCTTGACATGATCCCTGATAAAATGGGACATTTGAAAAAATTTTGAAGTACCTTATACCAGGAAGGAAAACTTTTTTCCAATAAATTGGTTTTTGTACTCTTAAATGAGGTAGGCGAATGTGAAAATTCCAGTTACCTTCTAAACTCTTTCATCTTTTTGCAGACATCAATGCATTTTTTTTCCACATTACACTAGAAATTCTGTCAACAGGATGCTCAAATTTATCCAAATATATCCAGATGCAGATGTTTACATCTGAGATGGCCATCTTGCTGTCTTACCTGGCAAGGACTTAGCAGGTGAAATGCATCTGGAAATAGGTAATTCCTTTCAAAAGGAACATGCTACAAGAAACTCATGCTGCAAGAGCCAAATGCCAGGAGTACCTCTTCCTTTTCTCTGACTGTGAAAAGAGGAATGTGTGAGCAACCCAGGTACTGCCAATGTTCTTACGGCAGACATCTCAAGTCAGGTAGGACGAATTCCAGTTCCAGAATCACTTCCAGACAACACATGCACATTACCTGCATCATACCTTAGAGCCATCATCAGTCTTTATTTGATAGTAAAACAGAGACAGGAGTCTTTCATGTCTTTTATCTTTTTAAAGCAATGGTGGTAATGGCAGAGAGCATAACCCAGCCAACAAATTTCACTCTCTCATGCACCTTCCCACCTACTGTGTCACAGGGCCAAGGTCAAGAAAAAAAATCAATACATTATAGTTACCTACCACAAAACCCTCTGTCTTTGAGGCTATTGCCTTTGTTTTTTCCCCTTTCTGACAAGAACTGCACATTTGCCCAAAAATCACAAACATAACTGGTCACCTTTTTTGATCAGTTTTTGTTTGGATTTTATATTAAAGTTATATTAATACCAAATAAATCCTAGTAGATAAGGAGGTTTTTTGCCTTCTGCGACATTGCCACTATTCCCTGTTTCCCCACTGGTTAAAAAGTGTTCAGCTGCGCTCGCTGACATGTTTGCATCATTTCTGTTAGTATTCCCGAACGTGCTGCCTTTTAAGCTTTTTCCCTCTTTTACCACATTTGGCTGCAGTCTCCATTTCAGCCTCGGTGCATTAGTGAGGTTGTCTTGTGCAACGCGGGGAATTTCTGTCTGGTTTGGGGATGTCTCCTGAGTGAAACATATGATGATTTGTCATTCAGAGAGTGCTACAAATTGGAAGCCTTATTACACCTGACAGCTGTGAGGAGGGAAGAGCTGCCTGGTGTCCCAGACTCGAGGGGGCGACCCGGGGTTGTCTGCTCACACGCGGCCACGCCTCGCTCCAGCCTCATCCAGGGTTGTGCTGGTCCCACCACACATGGCTCCTGTGCCCACTGCCCCCGTGTCTGTTAACTTCATACATTGTAGTGCCTTAAACTAGGATTCCCTTTAGAATAAAGCTGGGACAAATGGGAAGTACTCTTTTTCTTGACAAAGTACTCGGTTTTCTTTCCAAAATGGGACTCTCCTTTCACACTCACTAAGTTCCAGATTTTTAGGAGTATGATACACTTGTTAAGTCCTTGTTAGAGGGTAACCATTTAGTCCTTTTTCAAACTAGGAAAGAATAAACAAGCACTAATTTTTAATTTTCCAGTCATAAAGTGACTATAAAAGAGAATGCCATTCCAAACAATAGGTCTAATTCTTTTTACCCAATATCTCTTTTCCCTCTGCAACAGCTCATAGGAATGAAGCTCATATCTCTGAAAAATATGCTTGTTGATAGATGTATTTTTGGGAAAATACAGGTCCTTGAAGTAGCATATAGGATACACATTGAAGCAACTGGGAAACTGCTGTTTTTCTTGCATATCTCCCGTGGAATACATTCATTTCTTCATGCATGATCGCTTTTCTATGCACTGCTTGTGATCTTGATCTTATTTTAAAGAATTTATTCCTTGCTCTGAAAACATGTACACATTAATGCCTGGTTGAGTCTTCATTTAAATATGTAGAATAGAGTAAAGCTGAACAGAAGAAAATGGAACGGAACAGACTGAACATATCAATGTAATTAACATAGGTTATTCTAACATCTATTACGTTTTAAAGTGCACTTCAGTCATATGCATATTTTACCTTTTTTCTGCAATCATAATGGCTAAAATACTATTTTCTCTTCTTAAAAAAAGAAAACTCTTGCATGTTGGATGTTTTCAAGACAATTGTAAGTAGTGTGAATTCTTGTGAAATTCTTGTGAAATTTCTTGACAGAAATTGTGAAACTTGGCAATGCTGTTTAGAGTACCAAGATTTCACCACTTTTTTGCAAACGAGAAGAAATGAGACTCCCTCAGCCTTCTTTTTTTATTTGGAACAAGAAGGAAAAAAACTCAAGATTATATTTTTAGTGGTTTATACCAAACTTGTCTAAAAATATATAGGTGAACATATTTATTTTGGAGCAGTAATCCCAAGTCCTTTGTCTGGACTGCTGAGTGTGGCAGTGCTGGGTAACAAGAGGTATTGCAAGCACTAAAGAAATAAGGGTTTGGCCTTCTTTCAAATTTTGTCTATAAACTGGAGTCTTTTCTTGGCTGATTTTCTCTGATCAGACATCATCTGTATGGTCTCCCTCTGCATTCAGCAGAGAGAAATAATCACCTCCAGGCACATCCTATCGTGTCAGCTGAAATGCTCTCTCTGGGTGCCTGCATGTCTCCATGGAGGGTTCCTTGATGAATTCTGAGAATAGATAGGCAGCTTTTTACAGAGGAAAAAAAAAAATAGATGAGATGGATCCCTCTTAATTGTTCATAGGGGGAAAGAGCCCTGCCCCCACCCTGAGCCAGTGAAACCTGCTACAATAACTCATCCAGGCTTTCAACAGTCAGAGTGCTGGCGATCCTGCATTCCTCGGGACTTGATGTGGAGAGCTTCAAAGGCAGCTTGTTCTTCACTCAGACTTCAGCAAAAATGCCAGGTCAAAGGTTGAGGGTTTGTAAACTAATAATCCCCAGATGACAGAACAGGAGCCCTTACTCATATTCTTTCCCTATTTTTTTTTCTTATTTCTTTATTTCAAGGGAACTCTGTCAAAAAATGGTCAAAGGAAGAAGAGAATTTTTAATGCAAGCAACAGTGCCACGAATATCTTGGGTAAGGAGGGAAGGAATACACACACATTTTCAAACATACATTTTAGAAGAGAATATGCATGAGCCTAGAAGAGCCTTATGGGTCAACTCACTGAAGACTGTATTAGCATTTGCAGCCGTGTTAATTTTTGGAGTTTTCCATCTCTCTTCTTTTAATTATCTTGGAGCCATCCGAATTGTGTAAGAAAAAGAAGAAAAAAAAACCCAAGGAATTCAGCTGATATCCCCACTTTTATTTTGTAAATGAGCTATTAAAAATACACAAGACAAATCAGATTCTGGACGAAAATTTCAGTACCCGGTCTACACACAGGTCTGCTTTACTAATGCAAGGCTTAGATGTTTCCTATGGGAGGCTTTGTAGGCAGAGAATGTAAATGGAAGGTTTGCAACAACCTAAGATTCTGAAACAGTCTTTAGGAGAGCAATTTCCAGCCAGAGGCATCTGCTATCTCTTAGCCAGCAATCCCAACCTGTGCAAGATCAGAAGTTTATCTCCAGGAAGCTTTCTCCAGCTCAAGCTCTCACAGCTCAAGTACCTCCAGCTCTGCAGAAACATGAGACAAAGCAGCTCACTCCTTCACCCCTGGTCTCTTGGTACTTGGTCTGTGAAGGAATTTCTTTACCGCAGTTTCTATATGTGTATACAGATAATGAGGACATTTACAGCTATGCTAACTGGAAGAAAGCAGCCAGAGACCAAGCTGTGTGAATAGCAATGCTTTCCCAGTGTACAGCCACAATTCTCAACATGTGTAAGGTGCTGCAGAGAAGGGCAGGAGAGGAGGGCAGCCACTTCAGTAACTACTGATGACAGGAAGGCATGAAATTTCTTACCTGGCCATCGGTAGGACAGAGGCCAAAAATACTGGACTGCACTGAGGCTTGACAGCACAGATTGAAAAAACATTGAATTCTCAACACAGTCAGTCTTTGACTCCCACCACAGAACAATCAGTGGTGTTCCTCAGGGCTCAGTCTTGGGAAAAGTCCTGTTTAACATCTTTGCCGATGATTCGGGTGAGGGGACTGAAGACACTCTCAGTCAGTTTGCAGACAACACCAGGCTGGGAGGAAGTGTCAATCTGCTGGAGAGGAGGAAGGATCTGCAGAAGGATCTCTACAGGCCGGATCAGTGGGCTGAGGCCCGTTGTATGACTCCCAATAAGGTGCAGTGCCAGGTCCTGCACTTGGGTCACAACAACCCCATGCAATGCTACAGACTGGGGGAAGAGTGGCTGGAGAGTGGCCCAGCAGAAAAGGTCCTGAGGGTGCTGAACATGAGCCAGCGTGTGCTCAGGTGGCCAAAAAGGCCAATGGCATCCTGGTCTGTACCAGAAACAGTGTGATCAGCAGGACCAGGCCAGTGATTGTTCCCCTGTAGTCAGCACCGGAGAGGCCACACCTCGAATCCTGTGTCTAGTTCTGGGTGCCTCTGGACACTGAGGTGCTGGAGCAAGTCTGGAGAAGGGCAACAGAGCTGATGAAGGGTCTAGAGAGAGAGTCTTATGAGGAATGGCTGTGGGAGCTGTGGTTGTTTAGCCTGGAGAAGAGGAGGTTCAGTGGAATGCTATCTCTCTCTACAACTCCTGATAGGAGGTTGTGGGCATTGGTTTCTTCTCCCAAGTGACAAGTCAAGACAAAACAGCCTCAGGCTGTGCCAGGGAAGGTTTAGATTGGATATTAGGAAAAATTTCTTCAGTGGAAGAGTGGTCAGGCTGTGGTCAGTGGAATAGGCTGCCCAGGAGGTGGTGGAATCACCATCCCTGGAAGTGTTCAAAAGGCTTGTGGATGTGGCACTTGGGGTCATGGTTTATTGGTGAACATGGAGGGGCTGGATTAATGGTCAGACTTGGATGATCTCAGAGGTCTTTTCCAACCTAAATGATCCAATGATTCTATGGTCATGGATTTTGTCTATGTGAGAAAACAGCAGTCACTATGCATATGAGATTCACCAAATCAGCTTGCAGGCTTTCCTGCAGCTAGACACACGATTGAAAAAAGGATGTAACTGTATCAGTTTAAAGGTTAGATGCCCAGTCTGAGCTGGTTATCCATGCTTTACTTAAAACTACACAGGTGAAGGAAGAAGAAAAAAGTATTTCATTAGCAGCTCCTCTCATGCCATCCGGGAATTATTAATTTGTAAGCCTTCATAAATTGACTGAAAAATTTAACTGGGAAATAACTGCTTTGAAGCTCTTCTCAACTACTGTAGCAATGAGATCTCTGTATCTCAGGCTGGCTAAAGACCAGGTGAATTATTTCACCAGTTTGGAACAGGTTATTTATGCCCATACTGTTCCGTCCAAGTGGGAACCATCTTCATATGCCTAAAAATGGGCTGGCTTAAACTTTCATTCTCTGATTAAAAGAATGCCAGAAACCTTCAGAGGACAATTCAGCCACCTGTCTTGGACATGTGTTTTAGGACCTGCAGAATCTGCCCTCTTGAGCTGCAGCTCTCTGTCCTTCTGTCCCTCTTGCACTGACCACAGGCAACTCCCAGGGACCCAGCCCAGAAGAGGTATCTCCAAGGAGTCCAATGAAGCACTCAGAGAAAATAGTAAAAAAAAAAGTGGAAGAGGAAGAAAAAAGTGAGCATAAAGCTAAAGAGTAAAAGGGTTATGGCAGGTAGTTCCTCACAAGGGGAAAAAGTGAACTGTGCTTTCATTCATTTAATCGCATACAACTTCTTCCTATGCAGCACTGCTGATTTTTCTGCTGGGGGCTTTATTCTATTCTCCCAGCAAAGAGAAATATCTCAGTTTTTCACAGAAATAGCTTTGTCTGCAATTTTTTTGTCTTTGTGTGCAATGAACAGAAGAAGTTGAAGATAAAGCCACAGAATAGTGGCCCCTCTCCACATATTCTACCTCCAACATAGCCAGTGTGGTTTTCCTTAAGAATAGCAAATTTGTCATACAGTAAATCCATGACATGCCTCTGTATGGCTTAAATAGCCAAAAACACATGACAGAGAAAAGAAAGAAAATGCTTAGTGTTACAAAACCAACAGACCTCATGCTCAGAAAAAATGTAAGCAATTTATTACTCATCTAACTGGTATCATTCTGCATGATTGTAAGAAAAGCAGGGGAGTTTAATTGTTGGGAAAAAACTAATCAATCTTTTACTGGAATCTGAAGGATCAAGGCAAAACATGGCATTGAGCCCAGCTTTAATAAACTTCAATGACATATGAACCTTAATTTTTTTTAGTAGAAAGGTATTTTCTCTTCAAGTACATTTTTTTTTCTTTTTGACAGTCATTTGACTACTGTAGAGCACATAACACACACAAGCTGCCTTCAATTCATTTATTTTATAACCTATGTGGTGTCCAGGTTTGGATTGAGAAGAAAATTTTTGGAACAACTGGAAATCCCTAAATATACCCTTTAATTTTTTTTTAGAATTTTCTATCTCTTCTATGGAAAAATATATTAATTATTTAAAAAGTAATTTACATTGGTGTAATTGGCTTCTAAGGAAATAATGAAATCCCCAGGTCTCAAGCTGTAAAACTGCATTGCCCTTTAATATAAGCATGCCCAATATTTGGTAGATCTGTGATCTTTAATTATTTTTTCCAGTGACTTTGTCCCAAATTTCCCCTGTATGTTTTTTTCACACTGGCTTATCTGGTAGGAAAATCCCAGTTGTTAAATCCAAGTACAAGTAAAAAAAGAGACCTTTGCATTTTCCCACAGCACTTCTGCTTCTGCATTTCCTAAATGATGGATGAGGATTGGTTTGAGTCCAGGAATTTTCCTGTGCACTATGCCATGAAAAGGTGGGGGTGAAACAAAACAGGAGAAATCTCAGCTAGGTTTTGCTGGTTTTGACCTACATTTCCTTCTTGTACTCCCATTGTATAAACAAAAGTTTTGCCATTAAACTTGTTTTTGCATGCAGCCCGTGAACCATACACAAGTCAGCTGAAACTGAAACATCTCTATGAACATATGCAAAGTTAAAATTTGTCTTTTAAGCATCTGCCTAAAGAACCAAATCTGCTATTTCCATTTCATTAATCTTCCTTTTCCCCCTTTTTCTGCTTTCCTCCCTGCCCAAAGAAAAACACTTCTGGCTACTGGACAATGGAAATTTTAGTAAACATGATACTCCAATTCCTTTTTGGATGGAAAACAAACCATAAACTCACAAGTGATCAAAGTAGAGGGAAATAATTTCCTTCTCAATTCTGTTGTAAGCAGTTATGTTTGATGCATTGATGAAATCTTGATCCAGTGATATCTGTACAAAAAAATTTCAACTTATTTTAGTGGGAGCTGCTCTTCCATCATATCTGACATTCATTGAGTGTCCAAAAATATGATTCTCTACTGCCAAGAGATGAGACTACTCATTAATATTGATCTAGATGTCACTCTTTTAACTTCAATCTGGAAGTTTCCTACAACAGGAAAAATCTCTTCTTTCCTAGGTATGTAACAGCCAGTGTATTACAGCAAGGGACATTTCTCCTGAACTGCAGAACAAACCCCATGCCCTTGGTTCTACTTAACTATGTGTAGCTGAATGAATTTTGTTATACATTTAACAGACCTTGATACACCTCTAAAGCCAAAGAAGATATAAATACCAATGTCAGTGCTTAAAGGCATCATTGCTGGTACTTCACCTAACAGTGCCAAGCATACTATTAATTATACAGGTGCCTCAAGTGACTTGCAGTTACGTTAAGTGATCAGAATAAAAACTTGGTGGTTTTCAGCCAGTTGGAAGTGGCTGGTTGCTGCCCTATTGCTCAGTTTCATTCTAGCATTAAACCAAAAAGCATGTGAGAGAGTGTTTAAAGATTCCCAATGGGTAAAAACTGTAATATGCCAACAGGAGTATGAATGACTCACAGCTATTTTAGGAAGAGCTTGATGCGACAAAATTAAACCCCTTGTGATGAATTTATAACTGCTTTTATTTACAGTACTACCTTCTGCTATAAAAAGATGCAGGAATTATTCCATCTTTCTCTTGCTGAATGAAAGGCTCACACAAACGGTAATTTTAAACTCCAGGAAAATAAAAGGCAGCACAAAGAAAGGGAAAAATGTTTTCCAATCATAGTTTTATATGAATTACTTAAACCAAGTGATTTCAGCTGATAGTACCCTCATAAAGTCCAAAGACATTAGCTGATTGTATTGTTCTATATTCTATCGTATTAAACAACTGCCAGCCCCACATAAACTGACCACAGTCTGACAGTCTCTGTGATGAGACATTTTGAAACCAAACCTTTGGAACGTAAGTTTTACTGCAGCTCATTATTGCCTTTAAATTCAACTGAAAAAATGACATCATACTCTCACATAGGCAATTATCAATGTTTGCTCCAGGGACCTTTGACTTTGAGGAGAAGTGAATGATAAGGTTGTTTGCATGCATAGTATCCTAATGTTTGCACAGGCTGTATATATATTTGCACAGAACTGTGTTTATCCAGGTTCCTGTCTGAAGTGGCCAGCTGAAAACAAACTCCCTTCCTAAAGCTATACAATCATGTCAGTGTGAAAAAATGCTGGGTGGATTTCGTCAAAGTACTTCATGGGCTTTTGGGACCCCAACCTGTTTCAGGGAGTCAGCTCCCTCTAAAAAGGGGCGTCTTGGCCTTGGCTGCCCTTTCCATGCAGAGAGGCCCCAGGGCTCCAGGAAGCCCTGGAGGCACCTCAGAGGGAAAGGCATGGGCCGGTGTGTGCTCCTGCACCCCACTCCCAGCTCGACCTGGGATGTCACCAGTTTAGAGAGAGCCTTTACATTTTCCCTGGAGGCTGAAATTATCTGTAATGGCTTACAGCTTTAGCCTGGATTCTGTGAACACAGAATCGTTTGGGAATGGTTGGGGCCATGGTAGGGGTGATGCTGGAGAAGCCTGCTGGGGGTGCAGGGCCACGCAAGCAGGAGGGACACCTGAGCCCCTGTTCCATCCTCCCCTCAGCCCAGCGAGTGCTGAGTGAAGAAATGAGCACAGACAACATCCCAGGAGGTGAGCCCGAAGAGGTGTTTTGGGGCAGCGTGATGGCTGGCTGTGGTGGGGATCTCTCCCCTCCCCACTCCCATTGTACCCACCAGCTGACTGGTTGTGCTTCTCAAGGACAGAAACCCATCATCCTGAACTTGTTAAAATTGTCTCATGGCTTTTTAATTTGCACAAACTGTGTTTATCTTCATCCACAAAATAAGGGTGATATCTAGAGATCTGGTAACCCTGCAAGATGTTTATTTTAATACACTGATCATTTAATTCTGAATCTTCAAGGGTCTTCTGGGGGCCAAGAAAACCACAACAACGGAAATCAGAGGGACGTGGAAATGTTTTGGTTCAGTTGGACTTGCTGAAGTGGGTCCAGAGTAGGGTCATGAAGGTGGATCAGAGTGCTGGGGCACCTCTCTGATGAGGACAGGTTGAGACATTTGGAATTGTTCATCATGGGGAAAAGAAGACTTCAGGGAAACCTTACAGTAGTACCTTCAGTACCTGAAGGGAACATACAAGAAAATCTGAAGAGGGACATTTTACAAGGGCATGTAGTGACAGGACAAGGGGGAACGGCTTCAAACTGAAAGCTGATAGGTTTAAAATTGGATACTAGGAAGAAATCCTTTGCAGTGCAGGTTGTGAGGCACCGGAACAGATTGACCAGAGAAGCTGTGGATGTTCCACCCCTGAAAGTGTTCAAAGCCAGGTTGGGTGGGGCTTTGAACAACTTGGTCTAATGAAAGATGTCCCTGCCCGTGGCGATGCAGGAGAGACTTGTCAGAAGTGTCGGGGCTGTTTTAGTGCTAGAAATTGCAACCTTTGGAAATTTAAGCTCTCACCGTTCCTTCCCAGCTACGAATGCTCTGGCTAATGGCTTTGGCAGGAGCAGGTGTCCAGTTAGTCAAATGAAAGAGCAGCCGCTGGCCCCTGCATACAACAGAGATACCCAGCACAAGGATGAAGAAAGCCAAGAAACTGACACAGTTTAAAAAGTAGTTTTGAAGAACTGTAAATAGGCCCATAAAATCCGTGGCAGATTCTTTTCTTTGGTGAAGAAATTACAATGCTTCTTGCCCCCTGTTAAATCTTTATATTGTTTCTGTCGCTCAGAGGAGCACAGAGATATTTCTTTTTTAAATGTGATATTAATAAAACAGAGTCAAAGGCATATTGGTGGCTTTTCTGTCTGGCTGCTAAATGGCTTAGAAAGTATGCAGCTCTATTTTTAGGGAAGAAATGCTTTTAGGGATTAAAATTCAAAGGATAAGATAAACAATTTCACATAACTCTTAAACGCAAAAGATGATTTTTCCCTTCAGTGCAGGTTACTGCTTTCACAACAGGCTGATGAAAGAGGCCCTCGCTGCTTTTTTCCCTGTATAGGCTACAGAGGATCTGGGATGAAGCAATAAAATGTGGAAGAGCAGCACCAATGTATATGGACGAGAGAGGGGAGGGGGAGGTAAATTCAACAAAATTAGACTCTGATAGTCAACTGTCCCAGCTGGAATTAGATCCTGTCACTTGTGAATATTTCATAGTTACCAGCTGAAAGACATCTAGTGAAGCAATTAAAGCCAATCAGTGGAAGAGCTGAGTGTTTTTCTTCTCAGCCAACTAAAATAAGCCACAAGTTGTATTGAGGTTTTCAGGGGGAAAAAAACCAGAAACCAATATACTTTTTCCCACTGGCGAGCAGAAGGAAATGCAGGTACAATTTTGTTAGTGAGCGTGTGTTGCTGAGTGGTAACCTGCCCCCCATCTGAGGGAACAGGGACTGCTGTGGGAGGCAATATGCCAGGGCACTCTGGGTGTGCATCTGTGATGCCCTGGTCCATGCAGGGGGCATCTGGAAAAATCCCCTCTTCCTACCTGGCTAAAGCATATTGGATAATGTTAAAAGGTCTTTGGATGAGGTTAAAAGGTCTTTCCCTAAACCTCATCTCTAAGCTAAAGGCCCGTTTACGTTAAATGCAATAGGAAGTAGGAGAGGCAGAGCTTCATGCTGTAAGCCAGACCTTCCCCCCCTCTCCTTTTTCTTTTGATGTGGTGCTAGGGCTATGGAGCAGATTGTTTCTGCTTTCTACTGCAAGCAAAGTTCTTGTTTCCTGAGCACAAAGGCATCAGGAGAAATTAAAGCCAAAGCTCATTTTCTAGAACAGTGTTAACATCTATGAAGAAATTAATTGTTCAGCTGGCCTCTTAATCTAGATGACAGTTTTATTACAATTAAAATATCACCTCTAGGAGGCCCTTTGTTTGCATTTGACAGATTTTATTGTGTTTATATAGGCTAATGAAGCAGAATTAAATTATGCAGCTTATATTAAATTTAAATGACTGATTTATTGTATTTAAAATCCAAAATTTATCATGCATGTTCTTTAATGCCACACAAACTACATTAGTTCACTGCTGGTTTATATTTTACTTTGGTGATTTGCCCAATTGAAAAAGGTTTTGTAGGCACACTAAAACACGGCGAATTAATGTCCAAATGGCTAAAGCAGGAAAGACTGTCTTTAAGCATTTTAGAAGAGCAAAAATATTGTGATGCTAGGTCTAGCCTGTGCTTCAGGTCAGTGGCTCTGATTTCATGGTTTACTATCAGTGATTTCACTGAAGTGCTTTAATTTGAGCCTTTGCCAACTGAGATCAACTATCCACATGCTCATCTTTGTTCCTGAGATTTCTTGTTACTTATTTATTTATTCTACAAAACTTTGTCATTCCCCATTAAGCATGCTGCTCAAATAATCCCTGCTGCATTCAGTATTCCATAAAAACGTGCACTGAGTACTCAGGTTTCTGTGTAAGTGCAGAGCTGCTCACCTCTAAACCTGAGAGTAACCTGATTCTCATTAATCTTTGTATTTTCTGATCATAGAATTCCTCTGAGTTTCCTTTAGATTTCTGTCCCATAGATGCTTACAGCTCATCTCATTACTCCATGTTTGTTCCTTCATTAATGGAGAAAATTAGATGTGTGGTGAGATTCACTGGATACGTATTTTAGATGCTGCCTTTAGGGTTGTGCTGTAATGCCTCTATTCCTTTCCATAGTGAGGAAGCCAAAGCTGATTAGTTGAGAGATAGAAAACATCTACAGTGGAGCTATCTGTTTACTCAGATTAATGCCATGGCTAAGATCTGAAATATTGCTAAAATAGGTTCCAATCATTATGAATACTGGTACTTCTTTTTTCTTTCTTTTTCTTTTGTCAATACAAGCATAAATGAAGGGCTTGGGAAAAAATTTTTTTTGTAAACCACCCTCCAAAACAAGTAACTGGAATCACTGTTTTTAGGGTATATCAGACAACTCTGAGTCCTTAAGTAGCCCAAAAAGGGCTATTTAAGAATAGCAATTTTGCTGAAAATTTGATTTTCAGGATATAAAGAAATTTCATATATCCAGTTCGAATCCGATAAGCAGCTTTGGGCAGGGAAACAGCAGAAGAAGAATTTCAGAAAATCATTTTCCCTTTTTAATAGCAGTACTTGGTGAACTCATGACATCAATGATTTATTTTCCTTTGTAGTATTGCTCTATCTTCATCTTGGCTTTCCATTTTGGCTATTAGCTCATAGACATATATTGTTTCATATGTAATACTATGGGGAAAGAAACATATCAGGGCTGATTTTCTGCTCAATTATTTAAATGGTATGAGCAAGGGAACAACTTAAATGATTTCCATGATTAAATGTATTATGTAATGACACAGATGTTTGTGGGTATGAGTAAACTGGAACTAGGAGCCAGCTTTAGTTTCTAGGACTTTATGCAGGATGATGAGTTTCACTACCTTGTCCTTCAGTTCTCAGCTGTCTGTAGGGATTTCTCTTGCCTGTGGGTGGCATCCACCAGTTTCATCAGCAGGAAACTTCATGAAATCTTCAGGACTCAAATGTGCCAACATGAGGTTCAATTCAGTGTAAGGAAAGATTCAGTAACTTCCAACCCTTTGTGGTGCATCCATTTTCATCTATTTGAACTGCAGAAAAGTAGGTCTAAGCAGGAAGCAAGGTGGGAATAGGCTTCTGGCAGATCAGTCCTACTCATTGCTAACTCAATGTTTCAATCATAGAATCATAGAATGGTTTGGATCGGAAGGGACCTTCGAGATCATCTCATTCCAATGCCCCTGGAATGGGCAGGGACAGCTTTCACTAGACCAAGTTGCTCAGAGCTCCATCCAGCCTGGCCTTGAGCACTTCCATGTGTTCAGCCATGGAAAACACGTAGGCTCACAGACTTACTAAGTGCCAATAGTGTACTGAGATTTGGCAACTGCCATGCATCAGAGTAGGGAATCCCAGCAAACAGGATCCTCTTTAAAATATAGAGACTGTTTCTGAAATACCTAGGTCTTGTATCTGATACAAGGAGCAGCTGTGTCCGGACATGAAAGTTCAACAGGAATTTTCCTCTGCATGACTCACTTGAGGACAAAACACTTCTCCCTCATAGAGTTTCCAGTGAGAAAAATTAACACACCATGTTAGAAGGCACAGAACCCAATACTAAAAAATACAGTTGCTTCAATATACCACAGACATCTTCCCTAAAATCAAGGTGACAGGTTATGGTCCATCCCGTAGCAAAGGGCCTAGACCAAAGCCCCATATGTCACCTCTTTCAAAGTTTCTAGCCTGAGGGTAGATTCATGTCTCTAAGATAGGTCCAGGGTCCTGCCAATGGATTGCATGAAGAGCCCAAAAGCCCCGGTGATCCTGGAAAGCTCATTAGGGAACAATATGAGTTGTCATTGGACTCTCTCTTATATGGAAAAAAAAAAAAAAAAAATCAAAAAATACTAAGTGCCTTTTAGTATGGCAAAAATATTCTTCCTCCCTGGAGCAGCATCACCTGTTGCTTGCTCTTTGACTTGTCTGGCTTCTGTCCTTTCTTGCTTGACTTAAATCACAGTGACGCAATGAGCCTTGAAAGCAAAGTTGCTCCTTTGTGCTAATGGTGTGCTTGCCCACTTGGTGTTGGTAAACAGCGCCTAGGTAAACTGTTCTATGTTGAGCAGATAAGTTGTTTTTTAAAGTTTTTGTCAGTTTGCAATGTAGGAAAATATGGAGAATTTGTGACAAAGAAAGAAAAAGATTCTTTCTGCGACCTTATGTAAAGAATATCTACCAAAGAAGGGTCTTGCCTCTGTGTATGGGTCAACTATAAATTGGATACTCCAAGTAAGGTCCAGGAGCTACAGGAGAGGGTCCAGCAGAGAGCCACAAAGATGATTACAGGTCTGGAACATCTTTCTTGAGGAGAGATTTCAGGGAGCTGGGCTTGTTTAGTCTGGAGAAGAAAAGACTGAGAGGAGATCTCATCAATGCATATAAATATCTCAAAGGTGGATGCCAAGAGAATGGTGCCAGACTCTTTTCAGTGGTGCCCAGAGACAGGACAAGGAGCAAGGGCCATAAACTAAACCACAACAAGTTTCACCTCAACATGAGGAAGAACTTCTGTTCATTGAGGCTGACCAATCACTGGAACAGGCTGCCCAGGGAGGTCATGGAATATATGCCTCTTTGGAGACATTTAAAACCCACCCGGACATGTTCCTGTGTCACCTGCATTAGGTGACCGTGCCTTGAGGGTGGTTGGACTAGATCATCTCCAGAGTTCCATTCCAACCTTAACTTCTCTGTGATTCTCTGTGATACTCTCTGATTTAACACTGTCATTTTCATTAAGTCAATTGAATTAGGAAAGCAGAATAGTCCATTGAAGCAGAAATGCATGTCAGTGTATTTAATAGGCCCGTTACAACCTTTGAAACAATGCAGCCTAGGCTGTATATGGTAAGACTATACAGAGCAGAAGTGAATATGCCAAAAAAGCAGTCAGTCTGTACAGCTGCCAGAAGAGGTGTTAATATTTTTCTCCGTTCTAGTAGAAGCTCATTGGGATATGCAAAACTCATTCGTTAAGTAACGCTGGAGAGTGACAGATGCTGACATGTATAATTTGACAGCTGCAAATACCAGGTACTAGAAAGTGTCATTTCCCATAAGTATAAAATAATGGGTCATTATTCCCTGACAGATTCAAACCCAAGTACTATGAATAAATGAATCGGTAATCCTCCGTACTTTAAAAGAAAAAGAGAGCGTTCTTTTTCTTCTTCCAGAAATATAGGAGATTTCCTTTGTTCTCCTCTCACCTGTGTGTGTTACCACCAATTGCCAACCCTCTGATGAGGTGGAGCAGAGGAGGGAGTCTCTCACACGATCTACTTAAGGCATTTAAGACCTTTATGTTTCCAGACAGGGGATGCTGGCTCCCTAGGCAGCCAGAGCAGAAACAGCACAGCATCCAGCAGATAGCTCAGAGGAGAGGCTTGCTGCCTCTTTGATTGCAAGAGGATCCCAGGAGCACAGGCCCGCCCAGGTCAGGGGCCTGACACGAAGGGTGCCTCTCAAGGGTTACCTGTCCAGCTTTGTGCCGATCCATAGGATGGATGTTGTTATGCGGCCCCATAGGAAGGCCTCGGCTTTACTCTTGCCTTTAATTCTGAGCCCGTGTTTCCACTACTGAGGCACAGTCACCTTCCTCAGGCAGACAGCTAACAGCGGGGGACCCCTGAGATTTCAGAAGCAGCACCACTAGAGATGTTTGTCTTCCTCCAGGCAGGGGGAAATCTGCCCGCTGGCTGAAAACAAAGCCCAGGAGGGGAGCAGAGCGAGATCACACCCAGCAGAGTTCTGCCGAGGCTGCGCTTGTTGGAGGGGATACATCTCTCCGGGGTCTAGAGTGATGCTCTGCCTAATGTGGCCTGAGTCCTGAAACAAGCCACCAGGCACCGTTCCCAATAGGAATACACCTAAAGCATTTGACAGTAATCCAGTTGATGTCGAAGTGGTTTCCAGTGCCTGCTGTACTTAGCCAGCCTTGCACCTACAATTATGGTTATACTGTGCCCTGTGACCAGCAGTTAAAGCATGGCCATGATATATCTTCTTTCTTCCCTCCTACCCCATTATCAAACCCATCACCACCATAACATTACATTTTGCTGAACATTGCTGGGACCGAGGGCTGCTCTCCAGCTGAGGCACAGGGTCCTGTCTGATCGCAGTAACTCCAGCGTTGTGGAAAGGAGCGTGGCAGAAGCTGTGCCAGTGCCTTTGAGTCACTGGTGACACATTTAGGTTGGGCAAGACCTCTAAGATCATCGAGTCCAACTGTTAACCCAACACTTCCAAGTTCACCACTAAACCGTGTCCCCAGGTGCCACATCCACAAGCCTTTTGAACGCTTCCAGGGATGGTGATTCCACCAGCTCCCTGCGTAGCCTGCTCCAATGCCTGGTTACCTTCTCTGTGAAGAAATTTTTTCCTAATATCCAATCTAAACTCCCCTGGAGGAAGGACATCCCTTGACATCCAGTTAAGTAGTCTCTGGTAATCCTTTCCAGCAGCTCTGCAAGAGCCAAGCAGCTCTTTCCTGCTTGAGAAAAGTGCTTTTTGGTGTCTTTTGGGACAATGTTTTCTTTTGTGCATTAGGTACTTTCCAAAAGAAGCATTATTTATTCATTTATTTCAGTTTCTTTAAATCTACGTCCCTTAGATGTAACACAAGGCCATTATAATGGACAAGTTCTAGCTCTTGTATAATGGAGGACCCACAGAATTTCACTCAAATTCCTGCATTAGGGACTTGTTCTTTTTTTCATGTAATCACAATTGCTCACATAAAAGACAAATAAAGTAATGCCTTCACCCATTACTTATTGATCCTGTGGTTGTAAGGTTTCTAGCAGAATACTTAAAGCTTTTCAGTGAATTTTAAAATGTAACTTGCATTTAGATTCTCTGGAAATCATGCAATGTTTGAGATTGAGGGGGTCTTGATTTTTAGTAAATTATGCTTGGTACTGTCTTTTTTTGGTAGCAGATTAATTAGAAGCATGATAAAACCAACTGCAAAACCAACACTGAATTTATTGGGTGGATTTCCTATCATCTTCGTGGTTCAGTACATTTTTTTGCAAGTGTTTTGCATTTAGCACAGCAGCCTTCTGGTCTGTAACTGGGCTCCTAGAAACTATTATCATATAAATAATAATTAGATGGAAGTTAAAACCAGCATGACTGTACTGAACAAATACACATGATTGCAAATGTGTCTGTATCAGTGGGAGAGAAGGAAAGTGAATCCACTTCAAATGTTCAGAGTTTTATACCTCATTAGTCGGAGATGATTGTTTAATGGTTTGATTAAAGGGAATTTTTCTCCTTCCTCAATCCACTTTTTTCTTCTGTATTTAGTGATTGACTGCAGTTCAGAGATCTGCTGAATTTATTAAGGTTTTCACATATTTCTTCATTCTTTTCTAGAAAGTTTTATCTTCAGGCTGACCCGTGTTTGCGGGCTCAACCTCATGCTGTCCATAGCATGAGATGCCAATCTTCCCACACCGGTTCTGTTTAAAGACAGACACTTGGACTGTCAGCAGTGGGTATATTCTCAGCTTCAAGGACACACTTTCGAAGCCTTTGAAGACAAGAAGCATTGGAACAAGTCTGCAGATAGGAGATTAAAGACAAAGCGTTGCAGAGATGAAACGAATGCTTCTCCAGTCTCTTAAGGTACATGTTAATCAAGTCCAATACTAAAGAGCTGTTAAATATTGTCATCAACAATTGCTTAGGCAAGGCCCAGCTTCTATACATTCATAACATATGCAGAAAAAATGCATTTACAGTAATATTGGTTAACTTTCAGAGAATATAGGTAACTTTTTTAAAATTCCTATATCATGAGCAGTAGATTTAGTGAATTTTCATCCCTCCAAGGGAAAATTAAATTCCCAAAATTTAAAAGGGGGGAAAAAAATCAAAACAAAATATAAGGCTGAAATCTTTTTTGAAGGACCTGGGATGCATGCCTATGTACTATCATTTTGTTCTTTCAGTTCTAGTTGTTGGTAACTGAAAATTCCCTTTCATAGAGCATATGGCTACAGTAACAATATGTCTGTCTCCTCAGTATTTGTTGGCAGACCGGTTTGCTTTTGTTTGTATAAAGTAGAAAGGAGCTTTAAAGGCAGTAGTCCAGGATGTACAGTGCATGGAGCACTAGTAAAGTGGTTGAGACGCTGCTGGCAGCAGGAGTCTGCAAAGAAACCATCACATTGGAACAAAAACAGCTGTCTGCCAGCACCATAAACTTCAGGACACGTTGTGGGTGATTAGTTGCTGCTCCTAATGTGTGAAAGTTGGCCTGTCTGCATACAGGCAAAATAAACTCCCTTTTACTTCTTGCCACTCATACACAGGAATCACAGGACATTATGGGATTGATTAGGAGCCATAAAAGCCAGGAAGTTCAGTTTTAGAACGAAAACCATGGCAATGACTGTCTCTTTCTATTTGGGTGTCATGGCATGAAAAGCTAAGGTGAAATGAAAAGGAACAGGAAACAAACCTCAAATGGGAATGGGACAAAAAACTCTAATGGGAAAAGCAACTCAGTCAGGAAGGAACACTCAGGCATATAATATAAGGCACCTGGCCTCTCTGAAACTTTTGGTTTCTTAAGTAAACCTTAGTGGTCCTGGAACAATAGTAAAAGAACAGTCCAGCAAACACATATTCTGCTGAATGTCACATAGACTTTTTTCCCAAAGACAGACATCCTTCCCATTTCCACCATCCCACCAGCTCAAATAGTCTGAATAAACACCACTTCAGCAAAAGCAACAAAGAATATGGATTGATTGCAAAGAAGAGAATAAAAAAAAGGGTATTTTGTTATGAAACACTTCGGTTACATTTTTTGGGGATAAACTGTTTCAAAGGTCATTTCAAAATTAAATCTCCTGTGAGTGCAAATCTGGGAATTTAACATGAATTGAAATTATCCTTGTTTTGTGCTGCAAGGCAGTTCGAGTATCTCCTTTCAGTGAGGGATTTTTATTTTTTTTTTTTTGCTGAACTGATTATGAAATAGATGTGAAAACTAAGGGCAGAAGGTGGGGCTATTTTATTTATTTCTTTTGTATACCTCTGAGTCTTCTACTTTAAGCAATCATAACAAAGCTAAATATTTATATAGCACCTGCCAGTCTATGGCTCAAAAGCACTTAACACGCTTTAATATATACTATTGCACAGAAATAGAAAAATACAGTTCTAGGGAGAAAGGTAATTTCTAGCTGATAGCAATGCTGGAAAACAGAAAGTAAACAGGCTTTAGAGCAAAGTAAACCAGAATTAATTCCTAGTATGAACAAGTAGAAAAGAAAAGCTAATATTTCCACTGCTGCAGAATTTGTCAGTGGGAATTTCAAAGCCTGATTTTTCTTATCTTTCATAAACAGGCTGTAAATCTTAGGCCCCACAAAGTAAATGGATGGCTTAGTATTTACTCTAACAAAGGGCAAGACTTCATTCCCACAATTTAGTAAGATACAGCCTTGGAAGAAATGGTAAGATCTGAGTCTAAGTGCCTGCAAGGGGTTAAGAGGGGCTGTAGAAATGACTTATGCCTTTGCCTAAGCAATAAAACTACATTCTTGGATGGGGGGGAGACTGCAATATTTTGGAGTGCTTTTTCCTCACAAAAATGTCACAAAAAGATTTTCTTTCCTTCAGCATGATCTACTTTATTGTATTTGCAAGAAAAGTAAAGGAAATGAAGACTTTTACTCTCGGAAACGCCAGTTTTTCTTTCTAATGCTAGTCAGCAGCCCAGCGATTTAGGGGTCATTCTCGGGGGAATACCAGGATTAGCAGATGGTATCAGAGAAAACTTTTGGTTTGTTTTTTTTTTATTCTTACTACTCAGTATTGACTAGCAATTTACTAAAGAAATCCAGGAAGCAGCAGAACCAGAGGCTTTAGATAAAAGTCCTAGAGGCTTCTCCAGAATCACAGAATCACTAAGATTGGAAAAGACCTCCAAGACCATGGAGTCCAATGTTTGAGTGAACACCACCACCATGTCAACTAAACCATAGAACCAAGTGCCACATCCAGTCATTTCTTAAACACTTCCAGGGGTGGTCCATCCACCACTTTCCTTGGCAGCCCTTTCCAGTGCTAAAGTCACAGTCATACTCTGAAATGCATACTAAGTGTTTGTGGAAAATAGGACACCTCCAAGAAGAAGGCATGAGACAGCCCTGCCTCCAAATGCCCTGTCTCATAGGACAGATTTATTTCATAAACATAGGAAAACTGCTAACTTTTGTATGTATAACCTTAATGATAGCAGAATTTAACTTCTTTTTTCTTTTAAGGCATTTAGGAGGTTTTCTTCTTACTGGTGAGACTATTTTGAGAATCAATTTAAATATCTGAAATGATTATGCATATATAGTACTAATATGCTAAATTTAACCTTTGAAGTAGTTCTTAGCTCCTCGCTTCCAAAATGAAAACAAATGAATAAAAATTGCTCTGGATTAAAGAGGCATACTCGGTATTTCACTCTTAGAAGAGAGACACCTCAGACCAGGGTTGTAAAGGTACTTGCTTTGTAATAAGGAGCTTTGGTCCCTAACAACTTCAAATGGTGTTTCACCAATTCTCCATCACCTCTCAGATCCCTCAGGGTCCATAGGAAGCAATTTACTCATTGCCAAACATATGGATCCAAACAAGCTGGTACAGGGCAATATGTGCTATGTCAAGACATATCAACCCTGGTCCCAGGGTGTTCTAGCTTTGTGGGCACAACACTTACTCTCTGCTGAACTCTTCTCCACACTTCCCAGGAGGGAGGGCTGTTGCCAGCCTATCGCCGTGTGGGTGGCTGGTGGAGGAGCAGCCGCTTGTTCCAGAGGGGTCCTTAGCGAGGAACCCCCGGCGGTGCCTCCTGGCACACTCGCTGGCTCGCTCCCTCTCACCCGTGCGATGGAAGCGCGCGGCCACTCTCACACGGGGCTGGCTTGCCCAGGAACCAGAGGAAGAGAGGCGGCCTCTGTATGGAATTCCGATGGGTTTATTAGACAGAAGGACCCAGGGACGGAAGGGGCAAACTTCTGCTCGGGACAAACTTATAAAGGGGTGCAGAGGGGGCGGGGTAATACAACAACAACCAGTGGGGAGAAGGAGAGGGCGGAGCAGGGGGCTGGATTACATCCTGACAGGGGATCTACATAGGATCACAAGATTTGATGAGAGAAGCCATTCTCACAGAATTAAGAGGGGTTTTTTAAACCTTGGAGTCAGTCCGCCAGTGGGTCAATGCTGTACCTGGGCCTTCTGGCCCCCCGGCTACCACAGCCCTTGGTTCAGCCGCTGCAACACTCTCCAAGTTGACTCCTGTTAAGGAGCCATATATCTCAGAGCCAGCTATAGATCTCTAAACGAGCATGCTGTGCTTTGCCATGAGTCCCTAAGCTCATGGACACAGCCTCCAGCATGTGGGACAACTTGGTCTGTCTTAGCCAGGCCAGCCTTCTGTCACCCAGCGTGAGCTGGTGCTCTGCCACTGCTGCGTGTCAAACCTACTTACTTTCAGGTACATCACCCAAGGAGGAAGTGATGCACTGGAAAAGCATCACCTGGCTGTGAGATCCTCCTCAGTTTGGAGCCCTGACCATCAGGTTAGGAAAGAACAGAGAGAAAAGCAGTCTTTGCCTTTCCTGCTGAAGCTGGGCCACAGGAATGTGTGATGTGGGCCGCAGTATGCACAGGGAAAATCTCTAGCC
The DNA here is from genome assembly GCA_013398855.1 of Mohoua ochrocephala. Taxonomy (NCBI): domain Eukaryota; kingdom Metazoa; phylum Chordata; class Aves; order Passeriformes; family Acanthizidae; genus Mohoua; species Mohoua ochrocephala. Next base: position 198,899 of record VZTA01003754.1, read on the forward strand.
TAACTGCTGTGGCGTTTACTTCCGAGATGGGAGACTTCCGTTCTGTCCCTGTTCCCAAGCCTGGAACATTTGAGAAAATGTACATTTGAGAAAAGTAGATAAAATACATAAGCAGAGTTGGGAGAAGGAGTGGGAATGCAGAGCTTTCTTCTCCCACTAATTGCAGCAATCTCTCTCTTCTCCCTTCTGCCTTTACATATTAATTTTGCCAGGGTTTGCAGGATGGTGTCAGCCTCCTTAGGTGTAGGAGGGCAAAGCCCTGACCGTTGATTTTCTGTTTCCTGCTCAACTTTCTAAGCACATGTAAGATGCACCACGGCGCCAGAAGCATTTCCACAAGTTCTCAGGCATTTTTCACAAGGAAAAAAGAAAGTAGGTGCTCTGAGACTTCTGTGATTACCAATACAGGGAAGAGATAAGATCTTAAGGTCTTCTCTGGCATTTTTCAGTAGTTAATATCAACCTGTTCTGTGTGGTGGCTACTGTGAAACCTGTTCCTCAGCACTTAATTCTCATTATACTTTTAGGAGGATATTTAAGTATGTAACTTGGGGTTGTAAATTGCACAGAAGCCTAAAGGTTACATATGGTAATGCTGCCCACCAAGGAGCGTATGCTGTTTTCCAGACCTGACCAAATGTTTTACAGGGAAGGCATCTTATTCAATTCTCTAATGCTGTTTTATGCAAACAAGATAAACAATAACATGTTTTAGAATTGCCATTGAAAAATAAGACCTTTCCATGTTCTAAGGGCCTCTGTGCATTCCCTACACAGACATTGCTATGCTGAGGGACATACTTATGCAAATAGGAATGATGGTAAAGAAAGTGGAGAAGAAAAATTTCAGGTCAGAAGAACAAAACTGTATTTCTTCTAGCTCCATCAGCTTGGCTATATTTTCTTCCTGACAGCGACTTTGAAATGGCAAAAGAATTCCTTCAACCAACTCTTCCTGTGACCTAAATGCATAATTGATGAAAATGTATTGGTTACATGAAAGCCTCATAGAAACCACCAGGAAAGCATCGCGGATTATTTTTTCCTCCTTTTGCCACTATGTTTTTACAGATGTGATACGCGGTTTAAGGAGCCAAAGCAGACAGTTGTGCTTTAGCCCTGCCAAATACTCCAAACAAAGAAAATTATTTCTTTCTTTCCTCTCCCTTTCCCGACAGAACATATATAGCTAAAATAAATAAATACATAAATAAATACAATTTTTTAAAATAGCTTTTAATTCGCATACCTACGAAAACTCATGAGGCAAATTATACGTTTAGAGCAAACAATTATTCAGCTTTGATTCCTGCAGGAATCAGAAATCAGCGCACAGCAAGGACACCGGGTGGCCTCTGTCAACCTGAGCACGGCTGGTGGCTCTGGCGCTGCCGCCGCTGCCATGCCGAGGGCTGGATTGCCACCTAGTGGGACCCCGCGGCTCCAACCCGCTGGAGATGTTAAATCCCTGCTCATTGTCCTAACGCCCACTAATAAATACTGTGGCTGAATTTAGAGCCTGGAGCAGTGGATCGCTGAACACCCCGAGAATCTTGTGCAGCACAGAATGGAATCATAGAATCACAGAATAGTTTGGATTGGAAGGGACCTTAAAGATCATCCAGTTCCACCCCACCTGACCATGGGCTGGGACACCTTCCACTTGGCCAGATTGCTCAAAGTCCCATTCAGTCAGGCCTTGAACACTTCCAGTGATAAGGCATCCACACCTTCTCTGGGAAACCTGTTCCAGTGCCTCACTAGCCTCACAGTAAAGGATTTCTTCCTAATATCCAGTGTAAACCTGCTGTCGTTCAGTTTAAAGCCATTACCCCTTGGGGAGTGTTTGCCCCAGCATGCTGCGGGTGTACCCGAAATGTCATCTGCTGGTTCAGAGGCAGCACAGAGTGCCTGTGGGGCACTGCTGGCTCTCCTTATCACATGAGGACATTGGCCTCTCTCAAGTGTCCTCCGGTACTTGAACACTCTTATAACTGATAATATCTTCTCTTTGAAGCTTATAGAAAATCTAAATGTAAGGAAAACCATGGGGCCCTCTTGTCAGGGCAGGAAAGATATGAGGATAGACCATGGCTGGCTGCTGTGACAAACTGCCAGCCTTTTGTGCTCACTGCAGCTGGAGTTGTGGTACACACAACCATGGATTTGGTTTTCCATTGATCTGAGAAAGGCAGGCTTTGCGCATCTGTAGAAGAGCTAACTGCAATTCCTGGTGTGGCTGTGTGCTGTGATGTAGTTACTCACTGAATACTCCTCCCCTGACCACCTGTGAGCTTAGCAGGAGGGAGCAGTGGGAAGAAGAGGCCAGCCAGAACTTCTGAGGACCAGTTTAAAAGTCAGTCCCAACAGGGTGGATCATCAGCCAAGTATCACAGTTCTCCACGTTTTTCCTCTGTGCATTCCTGCTCCCAGAGCCCTGCAGCACCAGGACAATGAAGATGGGAGGAGGTAGTGGTGGCAGTGGCCTCCAGCTCTGCTGGGGAGGAGGTGTCTGCACTGCTGCTCCAACTGCTGCTCGAGTGTCACCAGGTAGAGAAGAGCACTTGCTGTTTCTGTGTGCGGGGCTTTGAGTGCCCATAGTTTGAGGGAAAGGAGTGGTGCAGACCGGGCTTTGCTCAAGGGTCTTTGTGCCCACCACACGAATGAGTACGCAGATGTCTTGCTGAGGGAGTACAGAGGAAGGCACTGCTTGGGTAGGGACAAGAGTGGAAAGGGTCAACCACTTGTTTCTTGTCCCTTACCTTGTGCCAGCAGTGAGTTGCAACTCTCCATTTTAAAAAGCCTAAACTTCTGTGAGGGGATGGAAAGAGAGGGCTCACCCTTTTGTGGAGCCACGTTGTGTGATCCACAGGAGAGCTGATCTCAAATTTGTCTGTGAGGGGCTGGTCACCAGGCAGCCACACACATTCCATGCTGGAGCCCTTTTGCCACAAACCCCTCAGTCCTTCTGTCAATCAATCAATCAATCAATCACAGCTACTGCAGGTTTTTACACTGGAGAGGATGGTCAGAGTCAACAGGAGGATGTGAAGACCTCACACATCCTATACATCCTATATGGTATCTGGTGTCACTCTGGACACCTACAACAGGAACTGCAGGAGCTGATCATCTCGGTGGAGCTGTTAGAAACATGGAGAACGGATGCACATTCCACTTTGCTGCTTCAGAGGTTATCCTGGACTGAATGTCCATCGGGATCTCACAGTTTCTGAGTTTGGCACTTACACCAACTACTCCTCACAATTCCCTTCTTTCCCTGCACACACAGGCTTACTTCTCTTAACATAAAATCTTCATGGCTTCAGCGGGAGGTAGACAGGAGGCAGGAGCCTTGGGTTCAGTTCTTGCCTCTCCATCCAGTGAGCAAATGTAACCACTGCTAAGAAGGCTGTTTTCATCTCTGGACTAATATATACGTTCATGAAGAATGAAAAAGCTTCAGTAAGAGAGGCAAAAATGAATGGGGAGAGGGGGAATTATCCCGAGAAAAAAATTGATCTTGGCAAAGGAACAACTCCTTCTGTCCTCTATGTGGTTGAAGCTTGAACAGCAAGAAGGCAGCCAGAAAAAGATGGAGCCAGAGAAAGAGCAAATAAGGCAGTATATGTTACTGTGGGCTGTATGTACCAGGCCATCAGATGATCAAGCTGGCCCCTGGTTCTGGTCCTTCAACTGCTTATCTTTTACCATTCATGAGCACTGAATATTTATTTGGTGGAAATAATGCCGGTAACTAGACTGTATCTTAGCTACTGACTTTGTTGCTGGCAAATCTGCATTCTGTGCAGAAGTCCCATGTGAACAGAAAGAGCAGATGTGTTGATTTGTTTGGGGGTTCTTGGGTTATCACAGAAAAGCTGCAGCAAAGAGGCAGAATGGGCTGGGACTGGACGGCCGGGACTGAACGAGGAGAAAAACAGCCAAGTGAGAAAAGGAGGAGGGGATGGAGGTGGTAGTTACCCGCCCTACCTGGTTATTCTCATGCAGAAGGAAAACTGGTACTCTTGGAATGGTGCCTGTTTATCTGGAAGGAAGCAGTCTGACGTGGAGAGATTTACTAAACAGGAGTTGCTGTAGCCATCAAATATCCAGAGATTTCTATTGCCAAAACCTGGCTTGACAGAGAGAAAAGGAATTGTTTCATGTACGTCCCCGCAGGCTTGGAAAGAAGAGGTGCAGAGGAGATTTTGATTTATTCCTTGTGTTCCTGTGACTAGTGCTTTGTAGCAGTGTTCCTTAAAAGTGGAGACAGGGCCAAAACATAATTCAGATCAATTATCTATGATGTGGAAAATCTTCAGGCGGACTATTTATACCTTTGTTCTACTTCTAATTATTGTACCATTTGGATTAGTTAATTGGATAAATAAATAAATATTACTAATCAGGTGCTTAAATATCAAACAGATTAAAAATAATGAATTAGTACAATAATCTAAATGATAGTTGATCTCAAGCAATGACTGCATAGAAGATGGTTAAATATTCTGGTTGGTGACAAATGGTGGTTAGATTTTAATTTCACTTACATGAAGCACAGTACTGTGTTCAGGCTACAGCAGGGCCTAAAAATGCGATGAATATCTCAATATCCTAAATATGAGAGTATAAGCAGAAGCCTAAGTTTCCTATAACAATTTAGATACAGAATCTGCATCTCAATGTGATTCAGAATAGCTAGCTGAGTTATCTTTAAATAGAAGTCTACAAATGTCCCGTTTAGGACAATTGTAGCTCCTTCTGGGTTGGCAGAAGGCCCACCAGAGCAGCAGTTAGCAAAGAAGGAGCTGCACTATGGTAACTTAGTGAGCTGCACTTAAATCAACATCTAAAAGACCTGTAATGCATGGACATTTACTTAACATTAAAACTGGATCCCGGCCCTATGAGATCTAAAGAGTCTCTAATCATGAGGCTACGGTGAAAAAGGGAAGGGCTGGTGATGGCACATACTGTGCTTTTTTCCTGAATCTCACTGCTGACCAGTGCCATTCTGGACCCTTTGGTAGACTTTGTGTCCTCTCCCTCATCCCTGAACCACAGTAGAGCTTAGGTATCTCTCTCTTTTCCCAGGCTTGGGGACTTCAGGAGTCTGGTTGCCCCCTGTACATCATTCAGAAATTTTGGATTCTAATGGTCACGTGATCTGAGAGTTAGGTAAGTAAAATTTGTCTTTAGGCAAATTGCAACTCTGGCAATAATCTAAACACAAATATATTTTATAAGTCATAAGGCTTCATAACCTTTCAATCTTACCTGCTGGGAATCTTTAGAAGCAGAGAACTACAGTTCATCTCACTTTTTAATTATTTGGAATGGTCCTTTTGCATGCACAATTATGGCAGCCACTCTGCATTTATCAAAGGAGAAACACTTAATTCGCATTTAATGCACTAGTCCTGCAGCACTCCACATCAAATTGTGCATGGCCACAGTCCAGCTCTCACTAGCAACTGTAGAAACAGCGAGCTTACTTCAGAAAGGAAAAAAGTTGTCTTTTAGAATACATTCAGAAAGAAAAACAGTATCATTGGTTGTAGTCCATACAAACAGATAGGATTTTATATTTTAGGTATTACACATTCCTAGTTGTGAGACCAGCCAGTGAACCCTTCACAGGGGATGGTTCTCCTGAGAGTGAGATGCCTCTGTGGACATAACTTTGAGACAATAAAGCAGCTCTTCCTAGCTAATATAGTTGATTGTCTCGTTTCCTAAGCAATCTGCACATTTTTTTCTGTGCCCTTTACTGAATCTTTGTGGATTAAGAAAGACTGGTTAATCTGAAGGCTATGTAACATCAGCTGGCCACAAACATTGCTCTGAACGCTGTGCAAGCCAGGAACAAATCATCAGGCTTTGCTAATCCCCACAGAGAGCTCTTCACTGATTGTTCAGGCTGCACAGTCATTTCTCAAATGAAACACAGCTGAAGTGCCAAAGACTAACTCTCCCCAATCTGGCTGTTACATATGGCAATGTCTTCCTAACCAGTTACCTGCTGCAGCTGGGGAGAGCCAGGAGGAACACTCAGATTATTGTAATCCTGACGATACAAGATAATTCTGAAAGATAGCAAGGGTTGAATCATTAACTGTGCTAAAACAGTGCTTATAATGTGCTCAAACCGAGAATATTAATTATGCTCAGAATACAGTAAGGTTAAAGGAGGGATGGATAGTTAACCAAATACTGCAGCTACAGGTCAGCAGTTCCTGTCCCATTCTCCCTAAGAGCCCTTAACTGCTTTAGGATACAGCTCTCACAGTCTCACACCCCAGGTCCAGATTGACTTCACTGGGAAGTCACCAGTTACTGGTTGAGATGGTGAACATACTAGATTGATCTCTGAAATGCAGCAGCTATTTTTCTCAAAAGTCCTTCTTTTTGGCATTGCATTAAGATAGTGTGAGGACCTGGAGAAGCAAAATGAACAGTCTCAAACACTGTCAAACAAGAAAGCTCCCACAAGAGAAGCCACCAAAAAAAGAGCTTAAGATAAGCACAGATGGCAAACAGGAAGGCATTAATACCAGACCTAAATGGAGGTGAAAGTTTGGAATGAACACACTGGACAAAATTCCACTGTGCAAATTATGGGAAAAGCGCAGAGAGCAACAAGAGGAAGGTGCCAGGCCTGGTGGGGCAGATCTAGGTAACTATCTGGACAAAAACTGCCACCAAGGCAAACTGTGAGAAAGGATGCAGCTTACATACATGCCATCCCATGCCAGGTGGGAACAGCACCCACACTTCAGGGATACCCAGGAGCTGGACCGTATAAAAGTGGTACCTCCAGAGGAACACTTGGGAACCCCCACCACTGAGCAGACCAGGGTGAAGAAGGTCCAGCAGGACACCACAGGATTCTGTGTGGTGCTGGTATCTTTGCTTCATCTCTCTCTCACACTCTTTCTCTTCCCTGCCTCCCCCCCTCCCATTTCTATCTCTCTCTACTTGACATGTACTGTTAAATAAAATCTGTACTATTGACTGGCATAAGGCCTCGTTTGCACCTTAATTTGGGCAGAGACAACTCAATAACCAGATCCTAAAAGACAGCAAGCCAAAAACCAATCAAAAAACTCAATCCAGCATTCCAGCAACACCGTGTTTGCCGAGTCCTCCAGGAAGCAGCGATGCAAAATCCCATCTGCCACAAGTGGGGACCCTCCACCAGAGATGCACCTTTCTTATTTTGGATACAGTGTCTGTGAGATTGTGCTTAGTGAGCCACCACAGCAGAGACGAGCTGGAAACAAGATCCCATTTGGCGCAGAGGAGCAGAACAGCAACAGGGAATAACACAGCTTGTAGGAAATGCATGTGGAGGAAGAGCCTCCCCTAAAGGAGCAAGAAGGCACATGGATGGAAATAGGCTGCTTGGTTTGGATGAATGGAGGATAGGCCAGGATGTGTGGAGCACAGCTGCACCCGGGCAGCGCTGAATTCCTCTCAACATGGTCTATTCCATTTCCCAGCTGTGCCGTCACAAGTGATGACAGGTAGGTCTAAAGTTCACACCCCCATGACCAAATACAAACGACAGGAATTATTACTACTTATTAAAGTTGCTGCATGCCTGATGACTCCTGGCTTTTTGGTGTGGGTTTCGGGTTGTGTCAAGGGCACAGCAATCCATGGAACGAGTTGAAGGCTGTGGGACTCCCAACACCAGCTTCTGAAATGAGTCACTAAACTTGAACTAGGATATTGCTGCCATGTTCATTTTCATTAGTATGTTGATCAGGATCAAGCCCATATTCTTTGCTGCTACCCAGAATTTTGCCTCTGACAGAGATTTAGGGTATGTCTCATCTAATTAAATGGGGATGATTGAACCTGTCATTTTCAGTCTTTGATCTTAGCTCTGAGTTAAAGTGCAACTGAAAAATATATACAAAAATTATATCATAGGGACTTTGCAACATCTAGTTTTAAAGTTTAATGACTATTGTAGACAGAATAACCTGGTTAGATAAATCATTTTTCTTCTCTTTTTAGTTTTCTAAGGTATTTATGATGCTGAAGAAAAAAAATAAAATAGCCAGCTTTCAAGGCTGATTCTCTAAAGTCCACTGCGTGAACTTTACTAACTCCCTTCTTAATATTGCCTAACCCATAACTGAATTGGATATCCTAGATCTCTAGAACTCAGGCTTGAGTTATCCCTAAAGTGAGAAAAGGAAACATAAAAATTATACAGACATTAAGTGAAATACTTCTCTAATTAATAAGATGTCCAAGAAATGTTTCCGGTACTGTAAGTCAGTTTTATTTAAAAAATAGAGTCCAAACATTGTTTTTTATAAGGTGCAACATATACACTGTTTTCTACAGTTGAAAAAAACCAAAACAACAAACAGAACCAAAGCAAAACTATAGTCATAAATATAGTGTCAGTCCAACACAGAATCAGTGAGCCTCCTGTAATTCTTAAACGTTCATTTTCTGCTCCTTCAAAGCATAAGAATTAATAATTAGTATCACTGGGACAGCCAAAGGGTCTGTCTAAAGTCATCCATTTCTGTACTTTATTAATAAACTTTCTGGTACAGATTGCTTCAAGTACACATCAGAAGCTGAATGTAACTGAACACAGTTCATGCAAAACAAAGGTACAATACTGAACCTGCATCATTCAAAGATTTTTATTCTCCTGTTTAGTTTAGTTGGGCATTTTTGAAGGCCAACTGCTTGAAGGATTGAACTGAGGTTGCATAAAGTCAGCAGTATATACTAAAATACTTATGTAACTCAGGTTGATAACACTACATGACTATCTTGAGCTCTACAAATTCTAATAAATAGTTAAGCCTGAGATCCATGCCTCTTGGAGTCTATTCAGTACCTTCTGAGACAAATTTTGGAATACAGATGGAAAACAGTGCCTGATAATGGGCTTGTTATGGGGAAATAAATTCAATCATTACATCATAATCGCATTTTTTGAGACAAGCGTGTTATAAATTTATATTAAGGGTGTTCCCTTTCAGACACCAATGTGAAGAGCACTAAAGGCTGTAGCATGGAGGAAGTTTTCTAATTAGCAAAGTCTGTCCTGTTTCAAAGCCCTCCATGTCATTCTAGCACCAGCCCCAGCCTTGATGATAACACCAAGCAGCTGAAGTTAGCCATGAGTGTGACATTTCTGGACAGCCAGATAGCAGCCCTTGCTCTGAAGGGTTTAATATATTTTGAACAGAAACTGGAACAAGGAGCAGCACTACATGGTTACATGTCCAAAGGTTTTTCCCTTGACCCCTTAGGTATTTAGAGCTTTCCATCTAGAAAGGAACGTGTTACTTGGGTGATAGTCCAGGGTCAAACTGCACCCACAACAACTACATAAATCTTAATTCCTTCTGCTGTTTGCTGCAAACCACCATGTTGATTTTCTGGATCCTGTTTTTAAGCCCCAAGGGCTCCTCCTAAGCAGTCTAGTAAGGCAAGGCAACATGCTCTCACAGGGGTGACTGTTGGTTTCAGTAAATCAGGCCTCTGGGTATTAATGGGAATTAACCACACAAGTTTATGCCTATGCATAACCACAGACTGAGTTTAGCCTGATAATCCAAGTCAATACACATGTGAATTTGTATTCATAGCCAGATTAACCTCAGTTAGGCAACTCCATGTCTTTTTCTCGGAAAATGTTTTTCAGTGTTGACACGCTATATTGGTTCCTGTTAGCAAACATGGAAAAGTAGAACATGGTCATACAGTTTTAATCCAAGAATGAGACTGCTCTCAAAAGTCAGCCTGTTTATCTTAGTCTAAATCCCTTAAATTCTAGAAGTTATGGGTAGAAACTGACAATTGTATAAAGCTGCACTTGGATTTAGTTGTGGGAATGAACTGATTTTATGATGGCATCTCTGTTCAAATCAGGGAATCTAGTGTTTACGAGCTTTGTTGTTGACTTGGTTGGTTTTTTATGAGTTTGGCTGCTGACGGCTTGACAGAAAAAAATAAGAAATAACCATATTATGTTGTATTTCCTCTTTTCAGAAGAAAGGGGTGGCTCAGTTCTATAGTTTACATAGTTTTAACAATATCCCTTTAATAATACATTGTAGTGCAGCTGTTCAGTTAACAAAAAGTATGCACTGAAATATTTATGGGCTTTGGCCAGAGCTACATATATTTATGTCAGTCTGTTGCAAACACCATTGTTAAGTGGAGTACTTAACAGATTAAAATTATCCCTTTATTTCCATTCCTTTTACTTCAGCAATTCGGGCCATACTCCGTGCGAAAGCAGTGGGACACATGCCAGAAGGAAGCAGGGTCGCTGGAGATAAGAGGAGGAATTTGTGACATATAACTTCGGCATCTAACTCAGGGTGCACCTGAGTGGTTGTCTGAGCTCAGGAACACCATAATCATGCACATTACCTACATGTTAGATCAACAGTCTGGGCTTGGGCTGGCATGAGCAACAGGGTGTCCTGGCATGAAAGGACACTGCTCATCTCTGTCCATGAGGACCATCTGAACACCACTGGTTATCTGTGTGAATTTGAACAAAAATACCAGAGGCCTTAGACGCCTAAATGAAGGGACCAGGATGTCTGAAGGGGATTCAGGGCATCCAAGTTAGGATGCAACCTTTCTCCAATCCTTAAGTTTACGTCTATGAAGCAAACACTGCGCAGTGTGAATCATGTGTTACAGAGAGTACAATTTGGTATTCTGTTACTGATAGCAGTATTGACTAAAGGGTTGACCCTCTGTATCTCACACAGGACCAGAACAAGGGTTTAGGAAAATTTAGCATTTTTACCTGAGTGACTTAGAGGTCTCTACCAGGGTCCGTTACATCTTGTGTTCTTGGTGCAAACAGATAAATACTTAAAGCTTTCCTATGATCATTTGCATTCTCAGTCCCTCTGATCTTATCCAGCCACAGTGCTGTGGAAAGGGATTCCACAGTCCTATGACTGACAGGTGCATAAAAAGTAGATCTTTTACAGAATAAGTGTCTGTGTTAAATTAATTTCAGTAATCTCTTGGCAGGTGCAGACAAATGCCAAGAAAGAGCAATGACAAAAAGGATCTAAGTGGAGAACCAAGAATCAATGCAGAGCTTCATTCGTTTGTGAAAAATGGTGATGTACACAAGGGAAGACAGGTGAGGGATTCAATCTCTTGTCACTAACACTGATGAGAGATGGATACCACTGTCCTTTTAGTGCTTTTGAAAACTATTTTATGGGCTTCTATGTTTTTTCCAGTTACCACAGCAAACCACAAAATACTAAATTTTACAGTACTTGTATGCAAAATTGCATAGAGAGATAATAAATTCTTACAAATAAATCCCATTTTAACATTAATAAGGGGAAGCTGGTTGACAGAAATGCTGAGCAGTATAAAATTCAAAAGACTAAAGCAGGGAGCAAGGGACACTACATTTTAAAGTGAGTTGAGGCGTACTCTTACTCTTTTCTTAAGACTTAACTCCAGTCTTGATTCATTAAACATTTACAAAATAAATGAAGATGACAAAATCTTTCATGTAAAAATATGACCATTTTTGTCCATCGTGAAAATGCTGTAACTCAGTAGCAAATAAACAGCCATGATTCCAGTAACAAAAGCAACTGACATTACTCATCTACACTCTTCTGGCTTGAAACACAAACCTTTATCTCTCTTAGCAGCTGGTACATAAACAGTGTCTGCTACCCCTCGCACCTGCCTCATGAGTTACTGTGGCCTCGATGCCTCCCACTGGTGCTCCTAGCTCTTTGTCTCTAAGCACCACATCGCTTACACCCACCAGCACTCCAATCGAGCTGTTGGGAATCTCGTTAAGGAAACACAGCTTGATGTCTGCAGCTGCTCAGAGCTTCTGAACTGCCTTCCTCATGAAATAAGTGCTGTCCTGCATCCACTCCCTCTGTCAGAGGCATATCAGGCCATTCCTCATACACATTACCTTTTTCTCTTTAAGCAAGATGAAACACCAAACACAGCCTTTGTGTTAATCTAGAAGGGATTCCTTTGGGGTTACTTTCTTCTTCTTTACCAGTCTAGTTAAACATGATAGATTCAGGGTCCTGGTTTGCCATTTGAGCCATATGTCTTAATACATCCTTTTTAGTTATGATACCCAGCAACCTCCTATAGGAGAAAAGGAAACGAAAGGTCAACAATCATCTCATACATCATCCAGGTTTTTCCCTTGTTCAGCTGCAGGGACATTTTGTGAATGATTCCATACAGTACTGTCCATCTCATCTATTCCCCAACTATTATCTTTTTATAAAAGTATTCTCACCTCATATTCCCAGCCACGATAATGAAGTGAAATACTTTGGCTCATTACCTCTTTTTGTTGGGAACATGACTGAGAGAGGAGCTACCACAACTAACACTTTGTACAACAAAATAATAACTTTCCTTAGGCTCAGGCTGCCGAGGACCAGCAGTCAAACCCAAGGCATCAGTGCTTGGTAATACACAAAGTAAGCTAAAGCACAGGATTTCTGAAACTCTCACTGTCTGACAGCATAATTCCTTCAAATTTGAATGATAATTTCTCATTTATGTGAACCTAAATGAATCATATCTGTCAAGAAAGATGAGGCCTATGGGATGACTGGCCCCAAGAGTCAAAAATTTCATAACCTTCAGTATTCAAGGGCTTTTACTTCCAGTCCTTGAAGACCATTAGGCACTGAATTTTGAAACTGTGTCATTGTTAATAGTTTTTCCACCTTTCATTTAATATAAGTTCTAAAACTCAAGATCTAGGCACCTAAAATCAGAATCTAAATCTGCGTCCCAATAATGGTTCTTATTTTCTTAATGCTGAGGATACTGCATTGACAGTAACAACTGATAGGCAATATTTTTGAATAACAAAGAGGCTTTTTAACAGAAGAATAAATGTTAGTCTTCCACATTTGGAAGTGATGGCTCTGGTTTGGCTATCCTGCTATCACTAGATCCTGGGATGAGCCATGATGCCCAAATAGCTCAAACTCCATTGGAACTATGGGGTGTTATTTCTAGTCCACGTGGTGGAGCTTTTTATTCTTCTAATTTCATGTTTGCCCACCTCCTTCAGCTGTTCTTTGAGGGCCTTTGGTTTATACACCTTTCCATTATCCAGCAAAGAAAGTTGAACAGATTAATTTTCCCCCAATGACACCTGTATCGCAGCCTTCACAAACATCTAATCTAGCTGGATGTCTCGAAACAGGCACATTCTTTGCAAACAATACTGCTTGCCAAACCTGCCTCTGCTGAAAACTGAGTGATGGTGGAAGTCAGAACAGTTTATTTTGTATTTATTTTTGCCTTATCTAAATGAGAATACACTAAGGATTTGGTAGAACAGAATGAAATAAAACACCCTGTAAGCACCATTTTGGTTCCAAGTCCGACTTCTTTTGCTGCCCTGGAAAGACACGGTCGAGTTTCCCTTATTCATCCATTCACAAAATAAGACAACATTAAAATATTCACCTGACTGTCAACTACTCACCCACTGCGAGTGACCAGACACTGCCGGAGCCCAAGTTTTCGGAAAATGTCTACCACGGTCTCCATTGGTGTGTGGTCAGTGACGGTGAAAGGGCTCAGGTTGAGAATGCGCCGCAGCTTCAGTGGATGGGGACTGTTGGGTGGCAGTTCTGGGGGGTCTTCGGTGAAGTACACGATGGAGTTGCTCACCACCCCATCCTGACGCTGTCTTGCATTCTCTGTACAACACAAAGATTGGTGTAGATGGTGAATTAAGCTCGATAATAAAAAAATTCTTCCTTTGGAAAGCAAGGTTTGTTTTTGTCTTTAATGTACTGTAGTCACAGAAATTTGGGTTACTGAGTAAACCTGAATTTCCTTGAGATGTTGCTCCCTCAAAGCAAATGTAAGTGATATTTTTACAGACACATACTTTTCCTTGGTTGGGATAATGCTTTTCTGAATAAATATGCAGCTCATTGCATTCACAAACTTCACTAATCCAATTTCTGTCAAATTCAAATGACTGTATGTAGTTTCCTCCATTGTGAGAATCACAACAGAAACTTTATTACATGGCTGAAGGAGTGGAGTCAACAGCTGTGTAAGATCCCAGCCGGCTTGGAGCAAAACTTTTCAGTGGAGTTGGGAAAATATGGACATGGTGAATGGATTTATGAACACAAAGCTGGGGAAAGACAAATTCACATTCCAGGGATCCAGGGGCAGTGTGGATGTTGTTCTAGACCAGCACAGCTCTCTGGCATGCAGGGTAAATTTTGTGGGTTTACACTTAATGCCTTAAATAGTTGGCATGTCTAGATTTTAAAAAGGAAAAAGAAATTAGCTTCCTACTTAAAGGAAAATAGTAAAGGAAGGAAAAAATATAGGGGTAAACCGCACATATGTGACCACTTTCAAAAGTTCAAAAGCTATCATTAATACTTTGATCAAACTACAAAGTGAACATCACACACATCTGGAGTTTTCATGATCAGCATAAGCCTTTCACTTAAAGTATGCTCCAAAAAGAACACTTACCATTGGAATAGTTTATTTTCTTTGTAGTGTTTACCTCATCTCTACTCAACACTACAAGGCATAAACATTAGATGAGACATATTTCCAAGTGACAGACAACTTTTCTCTCCCCAGAATAAGCATATAATGTGTTTGGCTCTGAGGGTTTAACTCCTTTTTTTTTTTTTTTAAATAAATTCTTGGAAATAGTTAAATTATTACCTTCAATTAACATAGGTTGCTTCTGTTCTTGCGAGGCATAGCAACTCATACTCAAAGCATATGTAAATATTCTTGGAACTCTCTGCCATCAATCAGAGTGCCGAAACCTGCTCCTGTGACTTGTAATTTGTAGACAGTGATGGTTTCCAACATGTTCCAGCTGCATTTTTTTTTTTTACATTTAACGATCGTTGTCTTGTAGTATTTCTGGAACTGGAGCAGTGCTGGCTCAAACCTAATATCGGTACAATATATGATTCTCAACCTTCTCACCCCACAGATTACAAGCCCTGTTGCAATTTACAGGAACGATGCTAGTTTTGTCTCATCTTGTTTCAATCCATACATCTAATTTCAAGTGTGAATATGCCTGCATAGTTCTTTGATATATGATCTGTGCTAAGAGGTAACATTAATCAAACTGAAGGTGACTCCCACCCTTTGATAACAACCTTTGACAGCCAGGTATTTCCTTCCCAAAGCTGCACCCTAAGAAATAGGGCCAAGCATTTTGGTTACCGCATTGCTGTTCCCAAGGCAGCAATGACCCTGAACAACAGTGATTAGCCAAAGCCATGATTTCACTCTTCCATGTCAAACACCTCTCTAGAGAAATTTGAGTGATGTAGTACTATGGAGTAAATTCAGTGGCATCAGAGAAATGGTGGATTTTGTATGCAGTCTCACTGGATGGGGGAGTGAGAGCAAAGGTACAACAGAAGAGCAGATAATTTCTTCAGTCAGTGGATAAGAAAAACAGGTTCAGATTAACAGAAAGAGCAGAGCAAATGGATGACTATGTCTGGTTTTACAGAGTAATCTATGCAGAAGGCTCTTGTCATAGCCAGAGAGTGAATTAATTCTCCCAAATGTGAAACAGCCTCTCATATTCAGGGGTTCACATTTCACAGCTTATATCAACTATGTTGATCTCTCAACTCCACACTGGAAAAAGCATATTATACAGGCCACCTGGCTATTGTCCAAGGCTCTGCCTTTTGCATGGTGCCTCTGGAGCTGGCTAAATTTAAGAAAAGCTTTACAGTGTCAAAAACTCCCCTCTGTAAGACTGTAAAGTAGGTGTCATCTAAAATGTAGACACCTCTTCCCCGAGGGTGACTCTGCCACCTCACCTGCCTACCTACTCAACAAGGACCAGTGGAAGGACACAATCCTCCTGAGGATGCTTCTGAGCAATTGGAAATGGAATTGCCATTCACTTTACAGGTATTTGCTGCATTTCTAGAGCATGCTCAGTGCTCCACTCAGTAAGAAAGAAATTATGTAGGGGTAAATCATGAGGCAGATAGCTGTGTGGGAACGGGTATTTGACGCAAGACTCAGCAGCTATTGCCCTCATCCAAGAAGGCAGATGTGTGAGGGAATTGGAGTACTTCCCCAGAGTATTCTCTGGACCCACCATACTGCTGATGCACATTTAATTGGGCCTGAGAAAGAAGCTGAAATTCTTGTTTGAAACCGTGACTCTATGAAGTGCAAAGTGTTCTTACGTAGAGGTACCAGAGCTAGTTCAAACTGAGGAGGCCTTCTGCAGGGCACAATGCCATGAAAAAAGAGATACTGGTGAAAGAAGAGATAGTGGTGAAAGAAGAGATAGTGGAGTGGGCCTGACTCTGCTTTTCATAGGACTTCATTCCCTGGCTGAAGTGCTGCACGGATGGGGCTTATGCTGTTCTGAGATGTAACTCCAGTACCGCTGTCAGGCTGAGCAGGTGAACCTGAACAGGTGAATAGGAGATGCTTCACCATGTGTGATGTATATCTCTTGCTAAGTAATTTTATGGCTTAAGGAGACTTGGTGCATGGCTCCATGATCACAAGCGTGGAGCAAGCTGAGGTGGAGGTTCAGAACACATTAGCTACCCTTGTGGCAATGATGAGCAATAACAACTTCTGAAATTCGGGCAAAGCCACTTCAGAGAAAGAGGATTAGCAATCAAAAGATTGCTGGCGTGGTTTGCCCTGCCCTGTACTGGAACCATACACTGTGTCTTTCAAAACCAAGTCGAGAGTTTAAGTCAAAAGGACACAAACCATACTGGAAAGATTAACCATTGATCATAGTGTCAGCAGAGGATGACAGCACTCACACTCAGCCCAAGGGGAAAAGGGCCACCAAAGGTCACTGACGGCTGAGGATTTTAGGAAAACTTATTTATGCATATAAAAATTTGATTTCAAATCTAAGTTCTGTCTCATTTCCTATGAAAGATGCTCTTAACTAGAACTGATCAGGAGACAGTACCCTTTCCTCTGAAAAATGCAGATGTCAAAGAAACAATTTTTGAACAGGAAAGCATTTTGATCCAAATGTTTACTGAGTTCAATTTTAACTGATTTCTTTGTTATCAGTTCATAGCTGGACACTTTCTCCCATCTTCTGGCAAGACCATTCAGCCACACTGCCATTTATGACCTGAATCAAAAGACTCAGTTCCTCAAAGTTCTTTGACTGGCTTCAAGCAGCCTCTGATCTTTCTGATTTTAAAGTGAGGGCTCTGCATCTTCAATCCATGCAATTTTCCCACTGACACACCTTCCTGAAAAGGAGGTGCAAAAGACTATTAACTTCGGAAAGCATCAAGTGTTAAAGCCATGACATGGCATGGGCAGTGTAAAAGACAGACCCAGGGTAGGCTAAATACATCTAAAATATGTGTTTTAAAGACCACTGTTTTTTCAAATTTTTGTTTTAGCTTTGTGGGAAGTGAGCTGGAAAGTGACCTTCAAAAATAACCCAAATTTTCCATTTATTAATTTTCTTGTCTGAAAAATACGTGAGTTTCCATCCGAGACAACAGCTTTTTAAAGGTGCCTGAATAACAGGGATGAAACAAGACCACACAGAGAAGAATAATTCCAAGTCAAGGAGATTTGGATATACCAGACATTCCACTCCCCTGCAAAGTACAAGGCAACCATGCCCAGATGGCATCTTGCCTGCCTGCCCAGCTGGCCCTCAACACCACAGGACTGCCAGAACTGGGAGAAGATAGTGGGCCAGCCTTGCAGACCTCTGCAGTTCTGGATGCCCTGGGTCCAGAAAAGGTGGCAACACTTGCTTTCATCCAATATACTTGTTCTTCAATACCCACTAAGTCATCAGATCAACCAGGAAAGGACCTGACAGTCAAAATCTTTAATGACCTGGATTTGGACTCTCCGGCAACCAGCCAGCTCTCCACTGGATGCCAGACAAAATTCAGCCATTTTTACCAAAAAACACTGTCCACTGAAAAGCTTTCCACCTGTAGCACTAAAAGCCTGCATGTGAGGAAAAACTGAGACAGAGCAACAGAAAGAAGCACAGGGTATTTCATCACTGGGTGACAATGGTTCATGACTGCCCCAGCCGCTTCTGGAAGCCCATGGAGACTGAAAGAAGCTGAGCACTGCACCGGCTTTTGATCTGGTTCTGACAAAAACTCTGGCCCTATGAGCTGAGTTTCTCTCTGTTGTCTCTAGAAGAGTTTTATTTTACTGTTTTGAGTGACAGCAAAATTAAACCCGCAAGGGTCAAGCCCACAAAATGCTACCAGGTGGTATGATGCAATAGAAAAGCTTCCAGGTCCTAGCAACCAGTAAAAGTCAGATTTGAAGAAAAAGTTAGATTTGGTTCTTGTTTATCCATTCTTCAAGGTGAATAACACTGCTAACCTCCTACCTCATAAAAACTCCTTTCAAAATCAAACTCTTTCACACTGATACTCTACTTACTTATTGCAAGGATCAGCTCTCGTCTCTGTGCAAACCCAATAAGTCTCTCCGAGTCTTTTGAAACCACCACTGGAAAGCCATTGTAATCAGTCTCTTTGATAAGTGTCTCGACGTCCTCCACCGTCATGCTGTCCTGTGTCAGAACTGAGAGAGGAGCTTCGCCGCGCCTGGGCCTCATCACGTCAGTTGCCAGGGTTCGGTGGGTGAACTCATCTTTCACATCCAGGAAGGGGTAGCCGTTCAGATGGATGTGAGCTTCATAGATCCCTTCTTTTCCAAAGGCATCTGCCACCCACTTGCTTGTGACAGCCGCAGCCATAAGAGGTACAATGTACTCCAGGCCTCCAGTTAGCTCAAACATAATCACCACCAGAGAGACCGTCATTCGAGTCACACCACCTGCCAACGAGGAAAAGACTCAAGTTTCTCTCAGTGTTGGTATACATACTAAACAACTCATTTATATTTTTGGGCCTTACACTCAAAAAAGCATGTAATTATTTATGCTGAGTACTTTTCCCTTATACCTTTAGGCTTATTTCACTGAAGAAAGGTATTTTTCATCTACTGCAATTTTCATCAAAAAGGTTGAGTGAACTTTCTCATGCCAAAGTTGCTAACATTGAAAAGCAAACAACGAATGCTAAAAGACAGAGCTTTAAAACCAGAAAGCCTGCCAAAAAAAAACCAGCTTTAATGGATACTTGAGAAAGTAAAACTGAACCCTGCCATTAGCCCTCTAAAATGACTCCAAGAATCAGTTAAGTACCACGGCTGAGGCAGGTAGGAGCATGGAGAGGTGGCCTTCACACCGGCCTATTTATTGCAGGCATACTGAAGAGAAAGCTGAGCAGTATTTTTGGGCACAACGTGGTTACAAAATCCTACCTCAGAACACCTTAGCGCTACGGCAAGAGCTGTGTTACAGCTTAAACCCTTGCTTTTGCTATCACTACAGTAACACAGTTTGAACTGCGTACAGCTTGGTTTGAGGCCATCCCGGCACACAGCCATAGGCAGGGCTGTAGCTGTATTTTTCAATCTAGTCTTTCCATATTAATTTCATAAGCAAGCTCCTTGCTCCTTCAGTTTACATTAAAGGATAAAAATAATCACATAACTGAGGACAAGAGTATCTGTATCTCTGAATTATTAGGTAACATTTCTTTGCCTCCATTCAAAAGGTAAATGTAATAAGTCTGCTATTTTTAGGTCTTAAAATACATCCCCATTTTAGATGAGAAAAATCAGAAACAGGTCATTAAAAGATTTTTTTTTTTATCTAGTAGCATACAGAAATATTAGATTGTTGATTACATAACACTGTGATCCAGATATGAATTTCATCTGAGGAATGCCTTAAACTTCTGACTGTGAAAAGCTGAGAGCAAATACCAGAGTAAAGATCATTTAATACTTACTCCATATCTCTTACTTTAGGCAAGATAGGTTTTGGCACAAAACAGCTTAAGTACAAGCTGTGACTATTCTACTGTTTGTCTCACCATACTATTAAAAACCACTGCACCTTAATTTGGACTTTTTAAAAGAGGAAGAAATTGCAGCCTCACCTTGAACCCTGTGTGCAGTTTTGGGCACCGCAATATAAAAAAGACATTATTCTGCTAATAAGAAACCATCCAAAGGAGGATGGTGAAAGGTCTGAAGGGGAAGCCTTTTGAGGAGTGGCTGAGGTCACTTGTTCTGTTCAGCCTGGAGGGGACTAAGGGGAGACCTCATTGTGGTCTACAGCATTCTCACATGAGGAAGTAGAGGGGCAGACACTGATCTCTTCACTCTGGTGACCAGTGACAGGACCCAAGAAAATGGCATGAAGCTGAGTCAGGGAGGTTTAGGTTGGATATCAGGAAAAGGTTTTTCACCCAGAGGGTGGCTGGGCACTGGAACAGGCTCCCCAGGGAAGTGGTCACAGCACTAAGCTGACAGAGTTCAAGAGGCATTTGGACAATGCTCTCAGGCCCATCGTGGGATTTTTAGGGTGCCCTGTACATGGACAGGATTTGGACTTCATGATCCTGATGGGTCCCTTCCAACTCAGCATATTCTATGCTTCTACAATTCTATGCTGACTAGCAGATCAACTGCAATGTCAGAGCCAAATTCTTGTGTATTATTTCTTTTATGAACATTAAGATCATTTATTGAAAAGAGGAAGTGTTTACTTGTTTGGACAGAAAGATTCATTCTAGCTTTTTTTAATGTGTCTACACTGCTGTGAGTGTTCACATCCAAAGGGATGATCCAGATTGCCTTTATAATCTCTAGATAAAAACAGGCCCTTTTGAGGCCAAATTCATTTGTCCATTTGCCTGGTTTCAGATGTGTATTGCCAGATAAGACTGATCTTTCCCATACCTCATTTTTCTGTTTTGACCGTGAGAGGTATCAAGACACTTAAGCTCAGGTGTTGATATCTACATTACAGACATTAAATTTTCAAGCAAATCCCACCCTTCCTTCCTCTATATTGATCACACAAATGATCCTGCTTTTCCAATATGAGCATCCAAATCTGAAACTTTTCCAGCTCTTCCTTGAGTACATCTTTCATTTCAAACCTACCCAATCACACTAGCCATGTGTTATGCCTCTCCACTATTTTTTCATCCATTGATGATGATATCAATAACAGCAACAAAAGGAGATAGAATATGCAAGTACACAAGGGGAAAGATATGATCAGGTGGTATGCTTGTAACATTCTTGTTGCATCTATGGCTAGAAATCTGATATGTGATGTATTATTCCATGATCTTGCTTTAATAGTTAACAGATCGTTGCTGTTATATCCAATAAATCCTATTGATTGAGTGTAATCCAATATTGGCCTATGATCAAAATGAAAACCAAAATACAGCTCAGTTGACCATAGCGTGACACACAGCCAAAATAAGACCCAGAATTTTTACCTCTGTGTAGCTTAAAACTTAGCCAGAACTGGGATGTTTTTTTCCATGCACTGAGAGAGAGCACAGTCTAAACAAGTAAGTAGCTTTAGTCCAGTTACAGTGAATTTCATTACACCAAATGGAAAAAAACCCCGAGTAAAAATACTCCTGCTTGGAAACCTGCAGCCTAACTTCAATTTTTTCTTTCCTTTTCTGTGCTTTTTGGCAGATTACGAGGAGTAGGCATCGATGACTGCAAGCCTTTCTGCTGTTGACTACCTGGAAGATCACTGGAGCAACCAGTAGAAGAAGCTGCCCACTCTTTAGCCCATCAAATCTTGATTTCAAGCTCTGTTGCACCCAGGAATGCCAACACAGCAGCTAACACAAACACAAGGCCCTCCTAAGCACGTCCCCATACATCAGTGTTGGTCACACACAAACCAGTGACCAGCAGAGACCGTACCCAAGCAAGCTGCTGCTCCCACCATAGCATAAAGTCCCGGTGTGACACAGTCTGCCCCGGGTCTGCACCAGTTCCTGAAGATGATCCAGTCGTGATGGTGATATGCCAGCTGCTCCACTCCAATCCCAACCATCCTGCCAGCCATGGCTCCAACAGCCATGCTAGGAATAAAAAGGCCTGAAGGGATCTGGAATGAAATAGAGACACATGAGCACCTTGACAAAAATGACCAGCATCAAATAATTTTTATTGACAAGTTTCCACAGCCTCATGGCAGCCTACAGTGCTGATCCCCGTGGTCGGACACAGTTTTCTGCAGTGACTGAGTTTGTGTGGCTACATGTGTATTAATAGCTTTATAAAACGTTACTGCATTTTTTAAAGAAATTTTGAATCTCACCTGCTGCATCCCACTGAATTAGGGAGCTAAATGCTGTTTCTGAATAATAGTTTGCTTTTGAAGTCAAGATGTTCCTGGCTTTGCCTTTATTGCTTTCTCAGCAGGAAGTCTGGAGCTGCTGATGGTTCTGTCATAGGCTTGAGAATAAGCTCAACTAAAAATAACATCTTGATTTCACACTCTATCAGATGGAGCACTTTATGGTTTTATTACTACTTTTTCAGGTTAAATCAGACCAGATTTTAAATTAAATGTCAAATGAAGAATAAAAATTCAGAGAAAGGATGCTGACTGCTCAGAGGCAGCTAATTCTCCATCTCATTTTACAATATATTTTCCAAGAAGCTCTACGAATCATTACTTTGATGTCTGTCATACAGACAAGTCACAAATCATTTAAAAACAGTATTGAAATGAGAACGGAGGGGAAAAAAAGAGAATGAAAATTTACTTTGCCTTGGCTAAGTGCATTTCCTCTTAGATGTCAAGTGCACCAGCAAGTGGGAGATACATTCCTGCTGGAGAAGACAATTCAGATCTGTGACAAGGGCTTGCATGGATGGAGCTTTTGTTGTTTTCAGAGAGGAAAGCCTATTATATCTTTTTCAGTCTGAAAATGTAGCTTGAGCTTCCAAGAGAACTTAACTGATCACCTCATCAGCATGGCCCAGAGGCACTAGGGCTGGTAACAGCAGATGCTACAGTCCCCACCATATAGTGTTAACTTTGCTGATGCAGTTCAACTGAGTCTTCTAGATTTAGTGGGGAAAGCTATTTTGTCTGTTCTTTTACAGACTGGTTGAAATTGTTAATTGCTTCCAACAAATTTTAAATATATAGGATAAATAAGGAATCACATTTTAAATAAAGAACCAAAGCTTTTAATGAACAAGCATAAGAATGGGCTGTCAGCCATAAATCAGTTTCTAGAGTGACAGGCTGAAAATGGATCCTCAGCTCAAGTGTAGTGTTTAAGAGAAAGATGAGATACTTTAGTTTTGAGCATGGTATAAAATACAGTGTATAACTAAGAAAAACTTCTCATTGTCTGCAGCCATCAGATCCAGAAATAAATGCTCAGATATTGGGAGCTGTAGAGAGACAGAATCTGTTTTTTATGTGCTCTATTAATCAGATATATAGAGCTCACCATAAACAGCTTGGTATATATTGAAAGCTTGGATAAATTGTTCTTGGACCTTTCATCACTCATTTATGGGGAGAAGGAGTTGTTGAAGGAAAAAGCTGCAAATCTAGAATATTCAAATGACAAATCAGTTAGTCTTCTCATTCATTCCTCTTTTTTTTCCAAGCTACAGTGCTTAAAAAGATCCAAAAATAGACCTTTTCAGCCACTTCTATATTTTTGTGATGCTCTAAATGTGTGAAATAGTACATTTAAAATTATTACTTCCTTGAGCATAGCTACCTTGAGGCACATTAAGACATGAATCCAACAAGACAAACAACAATGTAAATAGCCCATATCCATGAGAGAGCTAAAAACCAGCTGCAGTGGGAATCATCTTGAAATTGCTTATTGGCCACAGCGGGTTTAAATTCCCATACGGATTTCTTTCTCACTTAACAAAACCGCAGATGACTCAAAGGTGGAAAAGCAGGGCTCATCCCCGTGCTGCCACAGGGGCCCGCAGGGCAAGGTGCTGCCAGGCAGGTGAGCCCCTCAGTGACTGCATCTCAGTGACAGCCCCGTGGCTGGGGCAGGTCAGAGACAGGCGAGCCCTGCCAGAAAGAGCAGCTGCCCACGGCAACCCATCTGCGCCTCGTGCTCACAACGGCTCCGGCGCCCGCTCCCGATTTACCTTCATGCCGAAGGTGAAGATCGTGATGACGATTTTGAACACCAAAGCCAAGGCGAGCTGCCACATGGCAGAGTAGACTCCAGGGCCAGCAGGTCTGTCGGGAATGTCGTCCACTGGCCGGGTCATGTTTGGGTCATTGATGTAGTCACAGAGCTGCGAGGACTCCAGGGCACCGCAGTCATTGAAGAGCTCGGAGATCAGCTCGCTGGTGCTCCTGCGGGTGTAGGGGTTGGGGTAGGCGATGATGGCAGTGATAGCTGTTATCACGATGACCTCCAGCACTGGGTATTTCCCAAGTCTGGTGGTTTTTCGCCTCCTGCACCAGGCGATGTTGCACCGGATAAAGAGGGTCCCCCAGAGGCCCCCAAAGACGCCAAGCAGGATGAAGGGGAAGAGCTCGGCCATGTACCAGGGGGTGTGGTACTCCACATAGAACAGGACCAGGCGGCTGTTTCCAAAAGGATTGATGGACCTCAGTGTGAAGGCGGCCACGAGAGCAGCAAAAAATGACCTCCAGAGGGTTTTCAGAGGAAAGTAGTAGCTGACCTAAAACCAAGCAAAGACCATAAACATTTCACTGAGTGTGACAGAGGGTGCTTCCTTTGACTACCATCACCATCTGTTTCATTTGACTTTACTGCAAGCACTAGTCCTTACCACAGCCAGAACCTGTTCACAAAGGTATCAGAAAAGGCATTTTCAGATTTCAGAAAAGGAGTAGCAACTAGTTTAAAATCGATAAATTTAAATCCAGAGTTGCTGTCTAGAGAGTATAAGAAATGCTTGGCAGCTTCGTCCATGCATTAGCAAGCTGGAGGCTGGAGAAACCTCAGCACAGGGATATATTTCCATATTAATCATCTAATTTGTTTCCAGAAAGCCAGTGGCCTTCTGCTACTCAGATTATGCTAAAATATCTGGTTATTTCTTATTACTAGAAATCATAGATTCTTTTTGTTTTAGAAGAAAAAACAAGCATATAAATATTTGAAAAATAATGAGCAATCTTGGAGAAAAGAATCAAATTAAAATATATTTCTTGAAGCAAGTGAACTGCCAGGTCTCACCTCTTCCAGACTAAAAAGCACACCTCCGATTGGAGCCCCAAAGGCAACAGAAACTCCTGCAGCAGCTGCAGCCGAAAGGACCTACAAAGCAAATGTTTACGGACAAGGCATGAGTTGTTTGAAACCCCGAGTATTCAGACAGGGAAATTAGAAATTATGTGAGCCAACCTCACCTCTCTTCTCTTTCCTTCATTCTTGCTGTACTTTGAGAACAGGCTGCTGAAGAAGTTTCCGCAGCAACAGGCCACATGGACTAACGGGCCCTCTTTCCCAAGGCTGAGGCCTGAAGACACCACCAGAACCAAGGTGACTGTTTTGATTAAAAGTGTCCATTTTCCCAGGTAGCCCCTAATAATGAACCCACTCAAGATGGTTTTTATCTGGAAAGCAGGAAGAACATGTTGAAGAGATGAAGAAACCTTTTCTACTCTGAACTTTCAAATGGAGTTAAAACTCCAGCAGAGTTTAAAAAGTTGCAGACTGCTTGAAAAGAGACAGTGATGGAGAGAAAGAAACCGTAGGTAGGGCAGCTTTCCCACAGCGATATCTGAGCAGGGGTTAAGCAGACCACACTTTTACTGCTGTTACGGGTGGTCCCCATAACAGGCAGTAAGGGCTCTCACAGAGATCAATAGAAATATGAGACTCTTACATATCTCCTTGGCTTACAAGATCAGAGTTAAACTGGATTTGAGTTTAACAAAGCAGAAAAAAAGCAAATAAACAACAACAGACTTTTTCCAGATAAAACACACAAAAAGAGTTCTAGATATTTGGAATCACTGTGCCATAAAAGCATACGCATATTATGAAATGAGAAAGTCCAAAAGATCATATTTCTACACATTTTGTCTTAATTTTGCTAGTGAGTGGCTAGGAAAGAGCACGATGCATATGCATGACACACAGGCTGCCGGGTGGGATTTGGGTTTGGACTCTAGGCCTGGAAATGGGCTGGAGCTGAGCATCACCTCACACGAGGGATTTACCACTTGGAAACTGGCTTTATAGTTAACTATGAAGACTTTTTAAAACCACAAATATATCAAACACATAACAAAGACACACATGACTCCTTTGAAACATGGAAATTATTCAAATATCTTAAATTATTTGTGGTGAGATCTTTTGAAACATTTGGATGCTTCTCTTAGAGATCAAGAACAAAAAGTATGCCAAGATTTCTAAGCTTTGGGCTGTTGATTCTGTTTGCCAGATTCCTAAATAATAATTCCAGCGGTTCCATAGCACTTTTAACAAAAGGCTGCCCTGATTTCAAAGACTTCTAATAACTCTGCTGGTTGAATTACAAGGTTCTTCATTTAAGAAGAACATTTTTAAATATGGACTGAGGCCCAATATGTAAAATATTGAAAATGAAGTAAATATTTTGGCTGCTATAATGCTGTCATGCTGGCACAATGTACATTACACTGTCTTCAGGAACACAATTTGCAGAAGACGTGCACCAGACACTTTTCAGGCATCCCAAATGATGGGAATCTTCAGTAGCTTAGGAAACCCTAGCTTTGTAGCCCTCCTTCTTCTTTTTATTTTGCTTTTATTTAGAGTCTAGCCTAGAAAATAACTGGTTTTGTAACTGGCTCACGTAATTTCATCCTAGGTAAATTCTCTATAATCTTTTAGTGAGCATTTCTCTCTTGGAGATGTTGATTTTTAATTCACACTCTGGCAATGAACAAGTACGTGCATTAACCTGTCACAGGGACATTTGAAGACTTTTTTACTAAGAAAACCTTAGATGATCACCATAAAAGCACAGACAAAGGAATGAAGGCAGATGAGATGGAAAGCCAATTTTCTTGTTGCTATGCTATCTCATTGTACAGTTCTGGAATGGGAAAAGGCAGTACTTTTTTATTTTTGGTTGGTTGTTTTTTTGTCGCTATTCATGCACAAAGAGAAACTCACCTCTGGGATTCCAGAGCCACAGGCATAAGGAGCAAACACTCTGACCAGGGAGACTGCCAGGAAAGCAAAACATAGAGCCCACATAATGTACAGAAAATAGTTTAGAATGTAAGCACTTGCACCCTAGAAAAATAACAGTAACAAACATCGTTAGACAAATGCAGATTGGCAAATCTCACACTTCTACTAGGGATCATGATGGCACGGAGCCTGATTTTTCATTTACACAGTAAGTGCTGCTTTTCCTCAGGAAGGACAAATGACTTTATATACTCCAACAATTTTATTACTCAGGGAAAGGAGCAGCACACTAATAAATACCTAGCCTAGTCCCCACAGTCTGTTTGCAAGGGACCCAAATACCTTAAACTGAGCATCTTTCAAGCACTAAAAATTTTAACTAACCCACATAAAGTTCCAAAACATCAAATAAATACGTCATAAGGGCAAAAGCAATTGGTAATGAAAAGGCACCTAATGAAGGAATCTGCTGTGTTCATCCCATGGTGGGGGACAAGGAATGAGGCCCTGACACGTATTTTTCTGAGGGCTGGTATTCAAAGGTCAGTTCTCCATGCAGATGCTGATCTTTTCAAACAACATCCCTGTGTATATCAGTAGCCAGTTCAGTTCACAAACAGGAAGGGTAAAACCTTAAATAAATCTTTTCTTCCTATATGGTGCTGTCCACAATAGGGTTGAAAATAATTTTTAAACACCATAGCTTGGCAGAACCCACTCACACATCTCAGTCATTTTTGCCCTAATATTTTAAAATCATTCCTGTCAGGAATAAGCCTATCTTCAAATGGAATAGCTTTACTTTTCTGACAGAATGGGAATGCTAATGATCATTAGCGATGGTTGACTGTCCAGTGCCATAGTGAAAGCATAGTCAATAGTGACCTTCAAGTTTCTACCTTTTTTCAATGGTCAAGTCAAAACTGTTGTTAAAATCTGCCTTGAGATACCTTTGCCTCTTCACATGCATAGTTTTTTTAGATTAATTTCAAAAACCCACCTACATGGACAAAAGAGAATCTACTCAGCAGCATCAAATTGATACAAGGAGCTTAAGCCTTCAAACAATATCCTGTAGCAACATGACACTACAGAATAAAAAACCAAGATGAACCTCAGTGCATGAATTAGTATGAATCCTTCACCTCTAAGTGAACTCTTCCTACCGGATGCAATCCCAGCTGCTCAAGAACATTGGGGCCCCTGCCTCTGCTCTGCAGGACAGCAGCCTGGATATCAACATTATGATAAATCAAGTAGGAAAACAGGCATTAATCAATTGTATCAGCTAACAGAGCTGGCCAAGCCCTGTTCCCAGTCATAAAAAACTTAGAGATGAGAAGTCTCCCTGTTTTCAAATCTGCAAGGAATCAACTTTTAACAGCATGGATGTTTGCTAGCTTCATTTTCCAGGTCCGTCCAAATGAAAATGCAGCAAGGATACCACTAACCCTTATCCTTATGGATGTACCTGGAAGAAAGGCAATTTGTTAAGCTGGTGCTTGCTGAAGTTAGCAGCCAGCTTTGCTGATGATAACAGAATGCTGAAGCTACACAATGATATCCCCCAATGCCCTGAGACTAAGCAGTCATGGATCCCACACTTGCAGTGATTGACATCCGGCTGTAGGAACCACGGATCTTTGTTGCTACAGCTGAAGACAGTCTCACGAATGTCTTCTCCTAGTGCTTTCAATTACAAACAGCTATGACAATATTTACTCTTCCTCTAGAGAGAACTCTGGATATCTTGCCTCAGGGCAAAATCCTCCTGTCAGTGTGAACCTGGAATACCTCCAAAGAAGGCCAACACCATTACAAAAATTTGGCCCTACTAGGTTGAGCAAAAGCTGTAGTTTTGCTTCTAAATTCACTGGAGTCAAATTAACTTTGTTTCTTTTTACTTCTTCTTCTTTTGCATCTCAGAAGTCATAAGAAAACTCTGTCAGCTCATTACTGCAGTCACACATACACCTACAGTGCTGTGGCAGGACCCCACAAGAGTCCGTATGGCCAGTTCAATCTTATCCCCTGGGACATCTTTCATTGTTACATTTTCCAGATATCTGGCATTCTGCAGCAGTTCCATTCATTCAACTGCAGCAGTTTCTAATGATTAATAATATGAAAACCTTTGGGAAGTGAAGTAGCAGTAACTCAGTATAGCAAATGGTTCATTTCTCATCCATTACATGCCATTACTGAGGCTCTGAATCAGTGAAAGTCTTGAGCACGTACACTGGAGTCAGAGACCGAAGCAGCTCACCAGCAGAGCTGATCCTGCTGTGACCCTTCCCATAGTGGCTCGAAAGACTCACCCTGGAAGCAACAGTAATGAAGCAAGTAGGGAAACTGAGCAAAATTTTGTATTTCAGTTTGCAAGACCAAGCAATATTTCAGATCTGGTGTCAGCCCAGTTTAGATACAAATGGAACACAATTGAAAACAACCCTCACACACTCAGAATACTGAAATAAACCACATCCCTCAGGATGCCCTCCAGTATATGGTTACTCCAGAGGCCCAGAGCTCTACTCTGACTCAATAGGGATCTCACAGCTTGCAGACTCTCTCCCATGGATGTTACAGCAGTGTGTGTCCTCAAGACTGACAGATTCAAGGGTGCAAAACTGAGAAGTGGGTTCCACATTTAGAGGGGCTTCCTTGTCTTGCAGGTCTCAGCTTCATGACAGGAGATCCAGAAGCCCTGGGATAGGAATCCAGTCCATTGCTGGATCCAGTGGGATGATCCATGGAAGACACAGGGTCCTTTCCTCTACCCTGGACATATGTAAGCCATCAAAAACGGGGTCCTCAGCCCCAGTGAAGCTGGGACCAAACTGGATCTGCAGAACAGGGAAAGTCCAGACCACCAGTGACATCTGATGACCTTTTGATCTGCCAGTGAATTTGAGGTTTTGAAACTTTCTCACACCAAAAAATCCTCTTCACCTCCTCTTTGGAAGTAGTTCAAGACCAGAAGGGTGAAGGATATAATTGGCCTACAAAACAGTGATTAGGGAAGAAAACACAGCTTGGTAGGTGTCTAATGGGCTATTGTGTTTTCCATAATAATTTACATCAAGCCTCTGCTTTGGGCTCACTTTATAGGAGCACTGGAATGGAAACATTTTTCAAGAGATGCCATATAGGAAATGTCACAATTCTCCGTGAAAACATATGTACAGTGTTTATCACAGCCATAAATTGCTAAAACCACAAGGAAGAACTGATCTAAATCTCAGTCCTCAAAATGTCAAATTTAGTTGGCTATGACGAGAAAGAATCACAGTCATGCATAAAAAAAAGAAGGCATGTCTGACCAGAGTACCTTTAGGGAAACTGTTCCAAATACTTTTTGTCTAAGTTGTGCTCCGATGCATGCTTGTTTTATAGGGCTTTTATAGGTAAATGTCAGGCATAAAGTGAAACATAGAAAAAAAACCCAGCAAAATTATTCTGAAACTCAGTCAAGTTCAGTGTTATTTTGATACCTACTAAAATCCTCTACCACTACAGGAACCGCTACCACTACAGTGCAAAACTTGCCCATACCATAAGCCTTTTGAACAAAACTGAATTTTTACTTTCCAAATTCACATTTTTATTGGGCTTTCCCTGGGATTTCAATGTAACAGTAACAGAAAGACACATATATAATATTTACAGCCTCCATCAGACCATCCAGAACCCACAGATCTTAGAGGCCCATTTGTTTTAGGAAAGAGACTAAAACTAAGCCAAAATGAACCTTTTCTTTTTTGTCCTACTGTGACAGTACACCAGGGGGTGAGAAGCCAAATTTGAACACGAGGCGAGTGAAGTTTCACAGCACTCACCTGGCTGATGACTTTTTTAAAGGCCCCAGCACACAACAGTCATGACTGCTGTTTTCGAGTAGCAGGAGAAAGCAATAAATTTTCTCAAGGATGTGCATCATTTATATATTCCAGCCAAAGTAACAGCATGTCAAACACATGCACAGGATTTCCAAATTTCTTAATAATTTTAACAGTCTCCTCTCTTTTTCCCTTCCCACGTTTTTGGTTTGGTGGGTTTTTGGTTTTTTTTGTTTTGTTTTTTGGGGTTTTTTTTGTTGCTCTCTTAAATTACAACATCACCCCCATCCTGTAGCTTTATATCAGGGTAACATTTCTTCACTGTCACAAAGACACAGCCACCCAAAACATCTGTCGATGAAGACCAGGGTGAACCTAGCAAAACTCTGGCAAAGGGAAGCTTGGCACTGTGACTGGCAACCATGCTGAGAGATTTTTGCCTCTGATTATGTGGTGAGGATATTCTGGGACATTGAGCACCCCACCACTTCCACTATGGTTAATTAGAGCTATGGGAAATTGAGCTATACATATGCACAGACACGCTCACCTCGTACTTCTTGTACTGTAAACCTAAAGCAGCACTGAAGGGAACATGAATTACACACTTGCCTGGCAATGAGGGTGTCCTCAAACACTGTCTGCAGCACCAGAAAACCTCCACACGAGGGGAAGACAACCTCTCCAAATCACCCACCCACACTTCAATGCAGTTTTTGTCAAATTCAAGTCCGAAATAAGGAGGAAGGGGGGATTTAGGACAATAATTCTGTCAAAGATTTGAGTTGTAATATTGAGGGGATCAATATTATTCAATACATTGAATAACTTAGGTTGAAAATAAAATGTGCTTTTTATGTATCTCTTTTTAAAAGTATTATCTGCTAAATGGTACACAGAAAGGCTTCTTTGTAATTTTTTTTCAAAATGAAACTTTCACCTGCTTTGCTTTGAAACAGCATTCTTTGTATTTAAAATTACTACAATTATGGAAAAAAAAGTATAAGGGGAAAGGATCTTAAAATATAAGTTTCATGTCTGTCCAAATCAGCTTTTTCCCTTCCTGTCCAACACCCCTGCAAATCCTTCACTCTGGCCAACCCCAAGGGAGCCCATTCTTTCCCCAGCTTCAGGTGCTAGCTAAGTATCTTGATGTCTGACAGAGAAACTGATTGCAAGGGATAAACAAGCAGTTCTTATGCAGCTCCCTGTATCAGAATACATAAAACCCCATCTGCAATCCCAAAAACATCCTCATAAATGTATTTGTCAGTGCTCATCCTTTTTTTTTTTTGTCCCATAAAATTATGTTTAAAAGGAAAAAAAAGAAAATACAGCTGGGGTCCCCTGGTGATTATGCTATGTGTGTTATGAAACAGTTTTAGTTTAATACTGATAAAAATACAGTGCAATCTAGGAGTTTTCCAGTTTTCATCACACTGAAACCACAGGACCTCCTTCAAGTTAAGCAGATATTGCTTGTGGAAATGTCCCTTTTTTTGCAGTGTGCTCAGTTCATTGCTTTCTCTTTCAGGGAAACTCTCTGGGGGGAACATCAGCAAGTATGAAGAAAGGGCATTGCCTGGCCTGCTGCGACCCCAAGCTAATCAGGCCTCCCGTACCTCAGACTGGCTTACAAGGAGTTCAGACCATTTCTGCCACTGGGGACATTTGTCCCTGTCATCGAATGTCGTTTCATTAGACGTCCAGCAGCACTGCTCGTGGCTGTACCAGAAGGCAGACAGGCAGACACCCTCTTTCAGGTCTGTCATCCAATCCACAGCTAAATCTATCACTCCAGCTAATGTACCTGAGAGAAGAAATGCAGAAAAAGAAATGCTGGCATTAAAAATAATCAAGTTGCAAGGATAATATATCTAATTTTTACAACAGGATAAAAGCAGCGTCCCAGTACCTACAGAGGGCTTTATAAGAAAGATGGGGACAGACTTTCTATCAGGGCCTGCTGCAGCAGGGCAAGGGGAAATAGTTTTAAACTAAGAGAGGGTTGATTTAGACTAGGTATAAGGAATACATTTTTTACAATGAGGGTGGTAAAACACTGGAACGGGTTGCCCACAGAGGTGGATGCCCCATCCCTGGAAACATTCAAGGTCGGGTCAGACAGGGCTCTGAGCAACCTGATCCAGTCGAAGCTGACCCTGCTCATGGCAGGGTTGCTGGACAGGATGACCTTTAAAGGCCCCTTCCAAGCCAAACTATTCTCTGCATCAATAAATACAAATATACCAAAGAACTGGGGGCAATAACGAGTTTTTTCTGACCTTCAATGCTCTCTCATAAGCTTTTATTTTAAACATTATCATTCTCATACTGACTGATGGCCAAATAGGGGAGATGTAGCCAATGTCAGGCCTGCAGCCTGTCCCAGGCAGGTGCCCCCTCTGGCTGAGATGGAGAGGACGTCATGCAGGGTCTCTATACACACCGGGCCACGGGTCTCAAACCACACTGTGTATTTCAGGGGTAATGGAGGAGAAGGAAATGTATGTTTTCCTACAGTTTTACTGGTCCCAACACAGCAACCTTAGAAGGATGATTTCATTACAAAGACAACATCGATGCCAAATTCTGACTTGTGAACTTCACAGAATGGGGTTTTTGATATGCGTGTACATTGATTGGCAATCTGGACATGCAGAATAAAATTATCTTTGAAATCCTCCCTGTACCACAACGCTCGTTTCAGATTCTACCCATTAATTACACAGAGCTACAGTGACACCCGGTGGCCACCAGACACAGACACAGGTATGCTTGCTCTGGCCAGACACAAAAAAAAGAAAATTCCCGCTTCTCTAGGTCATTTGCTCATCAGCGATCACAACCTGCCCCAGCAGCAGCACCCTCAGAGCAGGTGGGTGCCCAGGAAGGCCAGAGCAGCAGGAACGGGAGGCTGGGAGCAGGCAGAACATGGAGAGGCAGACCTGCGTTCTGTCCTTATATCCATACTTTCTGGAAAGAATTAAACCACCAACTGATAGAAGAGTCATTTAATGTTTTCCAGATCCCTCTCATATATAAAGGAAAGCAGAAGTCATCATCACTTTTACAAATAATCATTAATAAAATTTCAGGAAACTGCTAATGGATTTGAACAGAATTTATCGATGCATGTCAATGTACCGGGGAAAAAATACTAGGGAAAACACACTTCAGAAAATGCAAACTGGTTTGGTTTTATGTTTCCACAACTTATAGATTTGTGGCTCCTGCTAAGAATGCAATTACATGAGGCAGGGGTGGGGGCTGCTCCCCTTTCCCCCAGCAGCTGGGGCACACAAGTGGGTCTAAGAGCTGGTTTATTTGATCTGGAATTAAGTTTTCTGATATTCATTTCTGTAAAAGAGACGGGGGAAAAACACATTTAAAATAATTCTAGCATGTGGAACCTTTTTTTTACTCCAAAGACCGGAAAAAGCTCACAGTGACAAGCAGTGGTGACCAGGGTAGCATTCAGTTGTATAAAAATAATCTGAAGAACTATACAGATATACTAGACAGGATCACACACACACACACACACACACACANACACACACACACACACAAACAAACAAAAAAAAAAAAAAAAAAAAAAAAAAAAAAAAAAAAAAAAAAAAAGAAGGCTGCAGAAGGGAGTGATGATGTCTTTACCAATTATTTTCTAACATGAAGATCCTGCCTTAATCTTGGTTACTCTTTTCCCTTTTTCCCAAGTTTCTCTGGAAACAATGAACCATATTGCTAGACGACGATGAATCATTGCATTGCTGGCAACATCGGCATGCACAGCTTCCTGTTTTGCAGTGAGCTCTAAATGCTCCTCCAATTTTCTGAAAGTTTCAGAAACAAGGAATTTTCATCTCTTGGACATGAGCACCAAATGCTGTGCCTCTTGCACCTCCTGACGGATCTTTAATATTCCCTGTAATCTTCAAAGTTTACATCACACTTAACCAGGCAGCTGCATATTAATGCTAGCTAGCCAAAGGTGCAAAGGAAGACAGACTTTTGAATGTTTTTCCCCAATAAAGTTAATAACTATACTGAAGAACAAACATCCAGTTCTCTCAAATAACAAGCTCACAGGCACCTCAGCACCACTAAGACAATGTGCTTAATTATGCAGCTGATCTAATCCCTTTTGCCAAATTCTTAGGGATCCACCTAAGGAGGAAAATGCTGCATGCAATTCACTACACATGCCTACAAGAGAAGAAAATCATAAGGAGGGCCAGGATAATAATGCAATAGTAAATGCTTCACCACCTATGTGACCAGAGCTAGAAGTTTTCCAAGTTCTGATTTTTTGCAGCTTTAAGTGAAATTAATCCAAGTGCTAGACAGTTCAGCATCTCAAAGTCAAGCTTTTAATTTCTTGTGCTTATTTTGGCTGTCAAGACTGTAATAGAGCATAGGTTTATCTCCCTGCTTCTCCCATCAAAGGAGCTGAGTTTGTTGCCCCTTCTATGTAACCTCCTGCCTGGAAGGAAAAATAATGAAGCACTCCAATGCTGAACTTCATTTTAGATATTAGCCTTTTACCTCTCTCCTTTTCCTTTTGTTGATGATGGCCAATTTCTTCCTTTACAGTGCCCTAATGAGAATGCTAAAAATTTGCTTTGAAAAGATAGTTTTCCTCACGCACCTGTGTCAGAAAACAGCATCACCCGAGTGGTGCAGCACAGAATTACAAAGGGAATTCTTCCACTTCCAGCCTCAGTGTCAGAGCATTTCAGCATTACTATGGTGGCACTTTTTGTTACATAGCTTTAAAAAACACAGACACTTGCTGACCTATAAAGAGCATATGCTTTCAGTTGGCCAATAGTAATGGTTAGGCTGAGGAACATCCACTGGTCTGCAGGCAGGATGGGCCCAGCAAAAATTCAGAGTTCCTTAAAAACAAATGCCTAAAAAATTTGGTATCTATACATAAATTTTTTAGGCTCACTTCCCATACATTGATTGATATGGAGAAAGCATGGAAACTCTGACTGAGACAGGCCCAGGTAGTGCTCAGTATCTTTTTCTAGATCATTGATCTTATCTGATCTCCACACCAAACAACGTTTGTGGGGTTTACTGTTCCTTCCCTCTTCTCTGCAATTAGCAGGCTCTGGCTCCCAAAGCCTCATTGCCAGGAGCTCCTCAGTGCCCTTCCAGCCATTTGACAGTGTCATACACCATCATCTCCCTCCAGCCTGATGTTCAAGGTCCTGTGGGTAGTCACCACAGACTGGAGGCAGTGAGGGGCTCTGCCCAGAGTAATTGGTGTGTGCACCCTCACACAGGAAATTATGATCTGATCCCCATGGCTGCTGCTACATTCTCAATGTACATTGGCGTTGCCTGTAACTCTGAGGCCGGCTCTGCTGTGAGCAGGAAGCCAGAGCAGAACCCCCTCCAGACATCCCCTTCCCACCTACACTTTTCTGGGACTAACAAAGGATGCAGGCTTGATGACATTCCAAAAATGACAAGATATATACATACGTATGACATGATACATACATATATATGTATGTGTGTGTGTGTGTGTGTGTATATATATATATATGTATATTTGTGTGTGTGTGTGTATATATTTATCTCATATTGCCAAATGGGATGGTCGCAGAATTCCTCTCTCCATCAGCTCCTTCCCATCAGCTATATTTTGTTTGCTTGTGGCTCTGTGGTGACCAGTGCTGCTGAGACCACAAATCAACTGAAAACTAATCTGGCCAAAATCCATTTTTTCTAGCAAGTCTAAACTCGCCCAGTGCAGCTACACATGCACAGAGCAACAGGGCCCAGTGGCAGAAGCACTGGGGAGCAGGGATTGCACCTTTTGGCCTCATTTGCTCGTGCTGGCAGTAGAGGTGCAGCCTTTGAGGTATTGCAAAATCTGAAAGATAAAGTTTACCAAATTGATGGGATTTAGGCTTCTAGATCAGTTCAGCTCACTTTAAACTCCTGGGCCTGGGTAAATGACCCAAATGCTTTTGGAAACTTGGGGAAGCCCCTGCCAGCCTCTTCCCAAGAGTCCCATCTTGCTGTTGTCCGTGCCCAGCGCAGGGACAGCAGGGGAAGGATGCTCCATGGGACCCTTATGTCCTGGGTACTGCTGCTGTCACTTTCCCCTTTCTCTCCCACGCCTTGCCATACTTTCTGCTTGCCTCTGGTAATGCCTGGGCCCAGCAGCTCAAGGGTTCACCCAGTGTCCATCCACTGTGCCAGGCTACTCCCCTTGGAGCAGCAGTAGCTTCTGCCTGTTCAGCAGAGGAGGGACCATGTAGAGGAGGAGCCAGGCTGGTCCATGCAATCCCATGTGATCATACAGATGCCCTTGTGGCAGGCTCACTTCTCTGAGCAGGCAATACTTCAAGAGAGGAAAACAACACGAAGTGCCTCTTGACTGCACCACCACCTCCTCCCTCCCCAAACCTGGTTGAGATACCCGACTAATTTGGTTTGATTCTTTGAGGTAAAACGGTTGCTCTGCACCCTTGTCATTGAAAAGGGTGATCTCAGTTGTAGCTTACCCTCAAACCCCATTCCCAAGCTGGACATATCAATGTTAGGGCTTATCAGAGGACAGAGAGTCTGGCTTTTGACAGCCCTGAGGATTTCAGCCTGAGGTTTCATTGCAAACTAGAACTGAACAAAACCTTCTGGGATGTTTTTACTAAAAGGAGAATGTATGCCTGTATACCACATTCTTTGTATGAGGAGAGGATTACTGAGGTCACTACAGCCCTCAAGGGCTTGCTCTAACTTTATTTGCAGGCAGAATTCTCCATCCCAGATGAGACCAACCCTGGCCTTCAGGCAGAACTCAGCAGCCCTGGCAGTACACAGTCTATCAGACTCTCTTCCTTCTCACCCTCCCAACAAAGTTTTTGTGGAAACAATTACATAATTTGCCTAACATGTCACTTCAGAAATGTTTTCTCAATAATTTCACCAGTACTTCTGAGGCTCCTAACAACTGTAATAAACATATTAACTTGACAGATGCTTAGCAGGAAATTCCCATCACCCCTTGGACACTGGGAAACTTCACATGGTGCTTTTACCAAGCAGCATGACACAAGAGCACCCTGACATCACTGAAAAAGCATAAAAAATGGCAGCTGTCTCAGCTGGGTGAGAGAACTGCAGCTTTCCAAGCAGGAAGATGTGCTAAACTGAGGAGAAGACAGGAGAAATTGAGGAAATTAATGAATTTGCCATGTGAGTTTGAGCAGGCTGTTAAATATGTAATGTCTGTCTGGCCTGGAAGCAGATCTGAAACCAAGTCTGAAACTGTATTTTGCCTTCACACATACACAAAGAAGATAACCCAGTGGAAACAGCAGTTTTATAAAGCTCCCCTTTGAGTGTCCACAACCAACGTTTTCCCCACATCATACTTTCTACTTGCAGAATTTAAGTGATGACAAGAAAAATAAATCCTACAAATAAAATTGACTTCTGCAAAGCAAAGATTCAGAAAGCCAAAGTAGTCCATCGAGTATGAAGCACTAAAATGTAGATTTCCCAAAGCAATAGAAAAATCCCTCTACTGGTGAAAACATCTTTTTCTAGGTCAGCACTCGAAAGGAGACTTTGCAAGTGGGTATTTTTATTTAGGATCATAATTGCGTTAATGCAAAGTTGTCTTTTTAGCTTAAAACCAAAAAACATCAATAGAGAGACAATGAAGTACAAAGAGAAGCAGATGGTGCTGCAGCAGCTTGGGTGAGATGCTTCAGGCATAGCTGCAGCACTAACACATACCTGCCAGCAGTCCTATGAGAAGCATTACAACCCATCCTGACCAGGCATCCAGCAAACTCTTGATGAACTCCCATATGGATTCTTTACTTTTGCTTGTAATCTGAAATTAAACATACATATAGATGTGTTGCTGAGTCGGGTAGACAGTTTTAGAGTACAATGTTTAAGATAATTAAACTCCTAGATGGTGCATACAATTTCTCTACTCTCTACTTCCTGCAGTCCCAATAATTTATTCAGAGATGCTCATCTGATTAAGTTGCAGCAGCCCTTTCATATTTACAAACTCAGGACATCCCACGTCCATATATTTAAAAGTTCTCCTGAAGTCATGCAACAAGTTAGGAAGCAGTAACTTTGGAAAAGCGCTCATTTCTGTCCCTACCAGGAGGCTGTACCCCAGGGACTGTGCTGCAGCAAGGCCTGACGCCGTTACCTTGCGGTGGCGGTCGGTGTCACGCGACTTCTCCCGCAGCCAGTCGATGGTATGGAAATCTTCGTAAGTTCCAACATCGGGGAAAGGCTCATCCAGAAAATCCATCAGGTTGCCCGAACCATTCATGTCTCCTGCATTGACCATATTAGGATCTGTATGCAGAAGGAAAACAAATTTGTCAGTAAATTCATGCAGCTTTGTCAGGCATTTCACAACCAAGATTCTGAAATACCTCCACAAGCCAGGGAGTCAAGACAGCATGAAGAGTAGTCCCAGGGGGCACACACAAACTCCTCATATTTGATTTAAGAAAGCAGGGGGAGAAATAGCCACCACATATCCTACTAAACACAAGAGGAAATAAAAGACACCTGTCCCCAAACCACAACAAACCGTTACCAGGGGCATTTGATGGGAATTTGGATGAGGGCATGTAAGAGTATGAGAATGCCTGTTCCAGCAGGGTGGTCTGATCAGAGACATTGGAACAAGATGGGCAACAGAGGAGAAACCAGAATCCAAATATACAAGAGACACGAACCTGACAGAGCAAACACGAAGACCACGAGCAGAAACAAACTTCACCACTCACACTAATTGAAGAGCTATTGTGTGTGTGCCTCTGGGCTCAGCTACTGGCTGAATCTGCACATGAGAATGGGGCAGCTGGGCCCATGAGTGCTCCAGCAGCTGGGCAGGGGGGTCCTGGGCTGGGACTGGAGGAGGCAGCTGTGCACTACTACATCACTTAAGAAAGTGTTGCTGTAAAGATGGTTAATCCCATCCATCCTAAAAGAGGTGCCTGGGAAATGGGGTTTTCCAGAGAATACCTAGGGTTTGTCATCTGAAATGACATGTCCAAAAAAAAAAAAACCTGTTATCATGGAGTTACAAGGAAAAAAGACATGAAAATACATAAGAAGAATGGGGACACACACAGGCCTTATGGGTTGTATAGAACAGATCCTGTGGAGCCTGGAGCTCCTTGACTCACACAAGGTAACTTTTGCTGGTCACTGATGAGGCCAGCACAGCACCAATGACTGCCACCCACTTTGTTCCACCAGGTATAAAAATGGGAATTTCACAAGAATCTAGATCTTTGAAACCGTGAGGAAATTTCCCAACTCTGTAATTGGAACAGGCAAAAATGTAGCAGATAAGCTTTAAGTGGACTGTCCATAAACCCTGACACTCTGCTCAGCCCTCTTTATTTAGTGTCTTTTTTCTTCCTCTCTCCTCATTTTCAACTGTTTTATTTGAAACCTCACTATTTTTTTTTGCCTTAGTGGTGACTTTAGCAATGTAATAAGTATGAATGCTCAGCTTTGTCAACCTCTGCTCTCCGTGAGAGGGGAGGGTTTTTGGATGACACAGACAATGTGCTGAGCACAAGCAGCTGAGAAAAGCATTATCTTACAGGCAACCAGCAGATCACCGTTACACCATTAAGAGAAGCCCTTTTAAATGCGGAAATCAGGCGATCTCCCAGCACCAGGGCATGTTTGTCTGAAAGAGAACCAAGCAGGTGAATCACAGCCTGGGGAAGGAAACTCAGCGCAGAGCAGGTGTCCTATGCAGAGCACAAATAAGCTGCCACAAGACGGGGGTGATTTAAAAAGCAGAAGTTAAGAGGAGCGACAATTGAGAACAGCGATACTTCGCCAGGCAGGTGAGAGCACGCTCCCACATTTGCTAAGTGAAATGAAAATCTGAAGGTGGGAGGACGTGGCTGACAACAGGAGCTGAAGTGGAAGGGGACCTTGAGGTCAGTGTCTTGTAAGAGGACTGGAAAGGGAAGCTGAAATGAGGTGAAAGGATTCGACAATGCTATTACTTTGTAACATTGTGATATTTTGCAGATCATTTACTTCACGCTATTCTTCCCATACAGCAAAGAAGGACCTGTAAAGAACATGCAGCTCAGACTGTCTGCCTGCACAAGGCAGCACCCTCTGCTAAATAAACAAACTTCTGGAAACTCTTGCACTGGAAGCATTGGCACGTTTTCCTTCACACCACAAGAAAATTACCCAACACGCTAGTTATATCACGTAAAAAATAGCTTCTTAAGCATGTTGTCAATGCCCAGCACATGACAGTATTGTGATGGATAATACCAGGCCAGACCACAAGTATGCAGGATAATTACAATCTCAGTCTTAACCTACCCCAAAAATACGTGCTACGCAACATGTCCAAGGAGAGAAAAAATGTGCTAGAGACCACAGGGCCATGGAAGACTAAGAAAACAAACTTTGAACTCAAGGTAGCGTACCAGTACCTGGAAATTGCAGTGAACTGGATGATTGCCAGCCTTAAAGTTCACTTCAGGTACTAGGCTTTTGAAAGCAGAGGGGTGATATCAGATAATGCAAAACAAAATTTTAGTAAATAAAATCTAGGTACAGCACTTTTGAACCGAGTACTACAGAGTTTCCATCTTATATCCTGTTACCAAGCACCATAAGTATCTCTTTCTTTCTCTTTATTTTGCATTTATTTCGCTCACCTTACTTTGGCATCTGTAATAACTTACAAGGTTTATTTCAGGATGAGCTAACTTGCCCTCCTAGTGAAGCTTGCAGAGATGCTTTCAGTTCTGCCAGCAGAACTGGAGCCTTACATCAATCAGTCAGGTACAGGTATTTTAATACACATAAGTTAAGGGCAAATGAACCTCATCCAAACATGAACTGTAGCCAGGTGTACTGCAGAAATACACTCCACTGATGGCAAAAGCATGAACAGCCATGGTGCTGGTTGTCTCATCTAGCATGAGAAATCTGCACTATGCTCTGGACACTGAAACCTGGCCTCCTTTCACAGCTGATGACAGGAAATGAACTATTTACACTAGAATGAGAGCAATTACTTCCCAAAAGTGATAATTTCTGTTATTGACCACAAAGAGATGTCGGAGGCAGACATCTTCATCTGATCTAATGAGTGGGACACTACCAGTTCAAAAGAAAACATTGCAATACCAGGACATGCAGAATTACAAATGCAGCTCCTCAGACCTGAGCATCTAAGAGATGGGGATGCTCTGACAGAGCTTATTGTATACACTGAAAGGTGTGGAGTCTTGCTGAGGAATTGTCTAATGTGTATTTTGTCCCTTTGTTGTTCCATGCCTTAGACATCCTTGCTGTCCTTTCCACTACTTTTGCAGATGCTGATGCAATATAATTTGTGCAAGGGCTGTTTCCTGCTTAGTCCCCATATTCTCTTCC
Organism: Mohoua ochrocephala; assembly: GCA_013398855.1. Classification (NCBI taxonomy): domain Eukaryota; kingdom Metazoa; phylum Chordata; class Aves; order Passeriformes; family Acanthizidae; genus Mohoua; species Mohoua ochrocephala. Next base: position 241,275 of record VZTA01003754.1, read on the forward strand.
TAATAATTTCTGGCACTCCACCAGCTTTTCCTAGGGCAGACGTCCAACACTCAGCTGTGACTCCCTGAGGGACAGTGGCCAGTTTGGAGCCCATAATTCTGTAATCTCTTAGGCAAATCAAAGGGGAAAATGACCCTTCCTCCACTTTGAATTCCACCAGCCATTTTATTCCCTACAATACAGCAGAGAGCCTGAACAGCGAGCACTCATTTTTACTAACTAGCTTACTGTATCTACAACTGAACGTCTGTGTCTATACTCTGCTTTAATAATTGCACACAGGTTCTTTCTAGAAACTGAACTAGAAAACAAAGAAACTCAACTGAGCCACATATCTCTGGAATTCACAGGGTTCCGGTTAGCAGACTTCCCTGGATTTAGACCCATGCCAGACTACTGCGATCCTGTAGATGGAGCAAAGTCCTGGCAGGGACTGAGTCACAAATCAAGAGAGGCCACGGTGCTAGAATGACAATTGTGCTACCTGATAGAGGCTCCCCTGGCTGCCACATAACCCTAGACATCTTCCAGAAATCTTGGGCCAGATCAATCTGGCGGGCAGTTCCTGATCTCCCAAGCCAAGCTCGGTGCACAGTATTCTGAAGCCAGAAAGAGTTAGTTACCCTACAAATGTCAGAGGAGCTGCATGAGAGCAAGCTGGAAGTAAGGGTCCAAATATTAGCCTGCGAAGCTTTATGGCTGCAGGAAACCAGATAATTTTTAAGCACGTAAGAAAAGCAAAGAAGAGATTCATGCAAACAAACTACAGAAGCCAGGGTGCAAACATAGGGAGCTGCTGATGGACCAGGACACACCAACAAGCTCAGCTGGTACTACATAGACACGAGATCTCGTTACATTTACTCACTTCTTATTATTTTCTAAAGTAGTATTATCATATTTAGGGTCACATTTTTTCTGCAAGGCTGACAATGAGTAAACTCATCACGTGACTTTGACCAGCTTGGAGCTAAGTTTTATAGAAGAGCGATAAATCACATTTACAGTGAAAATGCTGACAAACTCGCAGCTTTAGAGCACTGTTACAGCACGTGCAAATGTAAAAGCCACAGCTAAAAGAGCTCCATCAGTGAGCTGACATTCTAGGTAGTATGCTGACTGACTGATCAGATATGAAACGTATTTGACATGGCAAGCACAGACCAAAACATCCCATGGTTCAAAGAGGCTGAAAAGTATACTGATGGAAAACAACTAGCTGAACAGTCATCAAAGGAAAAGTCTTGGCCCTGGCCTACTGCTCCTAGACATGCTAGTTCTATGCTATGTTCTCCTCATCCTGTTTTCTGTTTTAATTGGATACATTGCACTGAGGCAGGCAGTATGATTTTTAATGCAATTCCAACAAGTTTCAAGTTACTTTCAACAGATCACAGTTACTGGATTACTTCAACACTTCAAATGTTTCTAGCAGACAAACGTTCACCTACACGCTTTGCTGTTTTCCTTGAAGTGGGGGGTTGCTATGTGAAACATGACAGGATGCAGGCAGCAAAGAATACCTCTCTTCTGCTGTGGCACAAGGAATAAGTGAACCTGGTGGGAGGCTGGGAGAAGAAGCAGAAGCCTAAATGCCAGTTGCAAGTTTCTCAATTCACATTTGGAGTGCCTTTTTCAGGGTGTCCAAAGCATCACCTGTTCCATCTCTTCCAAATGCGTTAGCCAACACACCAGAGGAGAACACGCTGTGGCTCAGGGCTTTTCTAAGCTCTAGTACCAACACAGTTACAGGGATAAAACAGAGGAGATCTTACTCCAGACACAAAGCTTTTGAATCATGGCTCCATCAGAGCTGAGCCCACCACTGGCCTGAATGGTTGGTCAGATGAGCGGTGCTCATGTGGTGTGACATGACAGCAGTTACTGCAAAAATGAAGGAGCATGGGCGCTGTGAAAATCCCTGGGATTTATTTTCTGTAGTACTATAGTAGTAATCTAAACACAGATTTATTTTCTGTAGTAGTAGTATTGGCCATCATCACCAGACCCCTTTGCACTGACAGATGGTTGGCACTCTGTGCCCCTAATACTTGTATGGACTGCTCCAAGGACCGAGCATGGTGCCCCGGCCTCACGGCCATTACCTGCTCAAGGTGATCTGTCAAGCAAAGGCACCTCCTCCCGCGAGCTGGGTGCTCTGCCAGCATCCATCCATCCCCACTCCCAAGGAATTTAGACCCAGTCACAGAGATGGAGCCAGAGCACTCTCCTCACAGGGCCTGAACCCAGGCAAACAGGTCAGAGCCGCAAGCAGAGTGAGCTGAATCACAGAATCATGGAACGGCTCGGGGTGGAAGAGTCCGTATTCAGAAAGAGCCCTAAGAGGATAAGTCTGAGGGAGAAAGTTCTGAGAGCTGAGCATGGTTACACCACAAGTCTTCAGCACGACTTGGCCAGAGAAAATGGGCCTGACAGCTGACAAGGCAGTGAACAAGATTATTAACAGGGTCACCATGAAAGACATGAATGAAAAGCACAGGGAGATGATTAGGGGTGTGTGTCTTTTGGGGAGAGGTCAGAGACTGAGGTCTGCTTAGCCTAGAGCCAGGAAGGCCAAGGTGGTGTGGATGGAATTCCCCTTCCACCACCTGCCACGTAGAAGATGATTTAAAAATGGCAACGTGATATCACACAGAATATAGGAGACAGGTAAAGGGCTTTTAAACATTCTTCTCAACAAGAAGTAAGATGCTCTTTGGTGATTTTGCAAGGAAGAAGTCCTCAGCAAGAGCAAGTAGGCTGAATCCCCGGCAAGTTAAATGAGTGATTTTCTATAGGTTGAAAAATATACACAGGCAATTTAAGATTATTCAACTTAGAAGCTTCAGACTGAACAAGCCAAACAAGTTATTGACCTTCTGTCTCAATGATGAAGTTTATAAAAAGGTGTTAAAATGGCCTTGAATCAGAGTAATCAAGTTCAGACTCCTGGAAAAAGGTGAAAATGCTGAGACCACTTACCGACCTTTTTTGGAAACAATATGGGAAAAAATTTTCCCTATAACTTGAGAAAATACAGCGGAAAGACAAGATATTAAAATTGGCAAATGCCTTCCCTACAATTCAAGCACAACCTCCAGATACAAGTAAACAGCTCTGCAAACCCTCAGTCTCTCAGCACACTAGCACAGGCAGGCTGCAGCATCAGGAACAGGACTGTAAAATATGGCAGCCTTTTATTGTATGGCCCCACCAACACACATTACGGAGTTTCCAGCTATGATAATGTGGTCAAGTTAAATACAGTCACATCTTTGATGTGTAGCTTTACCCTGAATAACCTCTATGGAAAAAATTATGAAGCCACAGCCGAGCTCAAAAAACACAGGGCACCAGATCACAGGGGAGAGGGCCTGGAAGAGAAGGGAAAGGCAGGAGGGAACATTTGGGATAAATGGCAGAAAACTGAGGTACTGCTCTGACCAAACCACAGCCTTCAGCTGCCCCTCCTCAGCCAGCACACACGCTCATGGGGTGAGCACAGAGAACAGCGCTGGCCAGGAGCACAGGCAAAGGGGGGCACGGGGTGACACAGGGCACACCAGGGCACCCCGGGAGCTGATACCCAACCAACAGGGCTTCCCACCCTCGCATCACAGCCAGGCTCCCTCTTCTCCTTTTCTCCTCCTGAGAGGCACTCTCTTCCTCCGAGGGGTAAACCACACCCCAGGCATCCTGCTCCCTGCTCCTTCCCACGATGACTCTCCCGTCAGAAACCAACTTCTTTCAATATGAAACATCATGTGCCTGCTCCCCCTTCAAGTTTGCTTGGAAAGTCTGAGCAAAATTAGTTCAGCTGCTGAATTATGTCAGAAAGGCAAGGGGAAATAAAAATCCCAGCTCTGCTCCTGCAAGCTCCAAATGGAATTTTTGCCAAAATTGGCTCTGTATAGAAAAATGTTAAACTCACATCTTTGTTTCCAGTGAGTCTTAAAGGTCCCTCCAATAAATTTACTTGTTAGTGCAAATGTTGAGGCTGTGGAAAAAGCAGGAGGGAAACATCACTGCCTCGGGAACATCCATCTGCAGTTTTGAAACTGAGCTGAGACATCTCTATTAAAGGATGCTCCTCTGCTAACAGCCCAGAAGTTTGGGCAGATGAGCCCCATTAAACTGTATCAACCCCACACCCCATTATTTCTTGAAGGAAACAAGATTTGATTAGGTAAAATTCTGGAAGCCTTCAACTTCTGGGTAAGACACTACATTTCAGGAGACAGGACATCCTGGAAACCAGTCCTAACAGTGTAGGAGCATGTATGATTTCTGTTCTTGGTTTCCCTCAAGTCCTCTTCCTCACAAGAAAGAGGGGGAATTTCTCTTCTGAACCCATGATTTTTACTGCCACAGAGCTCTAAGTCACATCTGAAGAGTCAGGGGTGCTACATCGTTTTCCTCCTCATGCCATGAGCAGATTTGGGGTTCCGGTGCTGCTCTTTGCCTCTTCATTCAGAAAATTTTAAGATTAAGGGGGGAAAAACAGGTTTGGAACTGAAAAAAAAAAAAAAAGGCAAATTAATTCAGAGAGAGCAGAGTTGCACTGTCAGAAGGGAAGTGTCCTGGTGTACAGGTACTCCTAAATAGCTCTCTCCTGAAATGGGATGTTCAATGGCACTCAATGTACCTCTTGCTGAAAACCTTTTTAAGCCTTCAGCTTGAAATAAAGCTGATAAACCCACACTGGAGAAGCCATTAATCTGGTTCTACCATGTCACTTCTCGTGATCTGAGCGAGGTTGTGAATTATTTTCACACGAGAGGGTAATGTTTTCCTGTTCACAGGGCACAGGTTTTCACTGCTGCGTTTGATGCCGATGGGCTGCACAACCACAGAGAAGTTACTTCATCCTGCTGAGAGGAAGCTCCTGCTTCTGCAAGATGGGAAAACCCTTCCCTTGGGGTGATGCTTGAGAGCAAAATGTTAAAAGTGCTTTAGGAATAGCAGCCTAGTGTAACCCTGCCAGAGTCTCTCTTTTGACGTTAACAACCATGTGTGATTTTTTTGGTTCTGCTGGGCTGGAGATGAAGAAAGCTGAAAAAACCTAATACCTGGTGTGTATGTATGTACACACAAAAAAAGAATTAAGACTCCTTCTCTACAACCTGATCCCATTTCACTAAGAGGAGAAATTAACACACACACACCCCTGTTGGGCACCCTGCAAGCTGCAGTGTGATGGCAAAAGCAACCAGGAAAAGGACTGGTACCTCTGGGCATCACACCACTTTTGAGGGTTGAGCACCATGCTGGGCCAGGAGCTGTTCAGGCCTGGAGAGGCTCCTGCCAGACACCACCAACCTCCAACACAAGGAAGACGGCTCTGGACTGTGGAGGAGACGTTGGGAGCAACCCCTTTCCCTGCTATAGCACCTGGCCACAGTCACGATCCTGCTCACTTTCCCGTCCAGGTCAGCAAACAACTTCACAAAGAAGCAGCTCCCAGCCCCAGGAGGTTACAGCACTCTGGAGGAGCCTGTTCGGTTCAGGCAAAGAGGAATTTCCCTAACTCAGGGTCAGTGCTCCCCATCTCCTTCTCCTCTGCTCCCTGTTTAAAAGCTACCAGCCACTACCTTTGAAAAGGTACAACCTTTGTAAGAGAGGCCTCGATGTGCACAGGGGCTGAGCACTCTTGTAGCCACGTGTTGGAGCCCTTGCATGGCATCCCAGGGATGCTGCCAGGGAGAGCACCTTCCAGCTGGGGATGTCCCCAGGGTCCCCCTTTTATACTAAGTAACTCTTAGAGCACTTAAGACCTTAATTTCCAAGGGCCCCCAGCATACATTTAAGGCTGCTGCCTCGTCTTCTTGCACAGAAGATGTCTGACTCAAACTGAGAGAGCAGAAGCACTGCCCTGCACATATTTCCATAGGGCACTTCCATATGCTCCGGAGTAGGGGGGAACCCATCACACTTGTGGAACCCCAGCGTGGCAGCCCAGCTGTGCTCCCTGCACGGGCAAAGAGCCAAGTCTCAGTGTGCCTGGTGAGCAAGAGCACAGCTCGGCTCACAGCCAGTGCTGGAGAGAACCGAGCCAGCCTTGACTCCAGGGGAAATCAAGGAGAAGAAACCCAGCATTGGCATCAACAGGATGCAATCTCCCTCCCCGCCCCCATCACCTCATGCAGCAACAGGTTTGTATTTCTATCACTTTAGAAGCTCAGTCTTGAAAAAACAGGAGAGGTTCTGCTGGAGAAAAATAAAATTGAGATTTATTTTTCTTTTCAGTTTAGAACAAGCGTCATCTTTTTGTACTTCAGTAATTCATTATCTACTTTCCCCTCCCACACACCTTATTTTCTGATCCTGACACAACTGCATGCCTGATCACTGAAAACCAGAATTCACCCCTCACTAGGATGTACAATCTCCTTCAGCACGGGAGATCCAAAATGTCCTCCCTTAAGGTATGGGTGAGCACACAGAGATTCTAGGCCTGCCAAGTTTTCAGATGTTTCCAATAGTGGGAAAAAATTATTTGAACAAAGAACAGGATTTGGAAGAATAAAAAAAACTTCCTGTAAACCAGGAGTAAAAAGTCACCTGACTCTCTGCCTGATGAAGCTGCAGCTGAGTCATCCTCTGTTCTCTGGCAAAGGCACAGAATTATTTATCACAATTGTTTAAAAAATATATATAATTTTCTTTTCTGACTAGTATAAGCTCAAAAATTAATTTTGTTTCTCACATTGTAACATTTGCACTAGAAAAAAGTAAAAAAAAAAATTAAAAATTTAAAACCCTAAAATATATTTGAAAAGCTATACAGAAAAAAAGCCCCACAGGAGAGTCACCATTTTTTCCTTTACAGATATATATTCATGTATTTGTACAGAGCACATAATTAAACATCCACACCAGGAAAATAGACTCTGGACTTTGCTTCCATAAATATCAAGTCCAAAAGCACAGTTTACCGTGGATTTTTCAGCCTTTTGGTGATCAGCATTTTACAAGAAAGAAAAAACACACTTGTCGTCTCCTATGTTCCTTCTGGAAAAGGATTTTTCACGTTTATATAGGACAAGGAAAAACCGACCTTTCACTACAGCAAATTACGCAGGAAACCTGTCGGACTAGGTGCTTGGAAACCACATCAGCAAAAAATTAACAAGGAAAAGCCTCTTTCCCCAAATACACCTCTTAACCCCTCGAACAAGTTAATCCTCATTCCTTTATAAGCTTAGGCACAACAGCAAGTTCCTTTACGCATCCAGGGGAAAAAAGGCAAGCAGAACACTGGTGCTGCTCTCTTTGCACGACTGAATGATGATGGCTGCTCACGTAGATACAGAATTCCGCAGACACCCGAAGGAGCCATTGGAAAATGCAGGGAACAAAGGGCCTCCTTTAGCTATAAAGCTCCATCTGGCAGCATTTCTACAGGAGATGTCAGCCGGGAGATCAGCTCAGAGCCAGCAGGCAGCCTCTGCACCTGCGAACCCTCTGCTTGCAGAGAAAATGTGCCGCTTTATTTGCCAGCAGAAATTCTGCCCGACGGAGCTGGAGCTCTAGGACTGCAGCATAAGAGCAACTGGCAAATGATTTTTTCGAAGAATTATGTTGCTTACCTGCAATGCAACATCATTTAGCCCAATCTCAATGATTTTAATAGCATCCTTCCTTGGGTGGTATGGCTGCACCAGCAGTGATGTCATGGGGAGGAAGCGGTAACAATCATGTGACTGCATCCTCCGTCTATAGGATATCTGATCGGGGGAGCCGCACCAGCCTGCAATCCTGCGGGATTAAACTGCAAGCCTCTTTACCCTGCCCTGCCGATTCCGTCACCATTGGAACACACGCCGCTTTTCTCCCTCCCTAACCTGAGCTGATCGTTCTGTGCATTTTTTTGCGACAGCAACAACATTCCCATTTTTCACGAGGTCAAAGCATAGGGAGTATGCTGTGTGCAAGCCCGCAAAGTATTCCTGGTGACTCTGCAGCCCAGGTTGCTGCTCTGTGAAATACGTAATCACAGTACCTTGGAAATGAGACAAACTGCAATTTAACCATCCCTTGCATTTTTCCTTTCCTGGCACTGCATTTCAAGCTAATCCAGACTGACTTCCCTCCATCTTCTGTATCATACTCATGCTCTGCTAACCTCCCTCAAAGGTTTCATCCTTGTTGCCTTCACTTCTTAACTCTCCCCACCATCCAGCCATCCACTTGCAGCCCTTCTGCCTTTTCTTCAATGCAACTGTCCCTGCTTGAAAGATGCTCTCCTACATGCCAGCCTACTTTTCCTTTTCAAAACACCTGCTTAAGCTTTCCCAAATATTGAAAAGCTAGAACTTCCTAAAATATTTTTTTTGAAAAGGCAATGAGCTTGACTCTCACATTTTGGTTAACTGCACATAGCATCTCAACCGTAATTTTTTTTTTTTTTTTTTTTGAGGGGCAAGGGGAGTGTTTAAGAATTTTATCGTACTCAGCAATGTATTTGATTTCTACAAGAAGATAAGAATTTCCAAAGTTTTGATTGCACAGATTTTGTACAAGCCACTAGGGCTGTATTCTGCAAGGCAGAGGCTGTAACTGTTCTTTCTGAAGACCCTGTACATGTTTGTACATGTGCAGTGTGTTATATTTCAGGACATCCACCTTACTGCTCACCTTCCTGCATTTGAACATTGCACAGACTCGTTTTACCCTTACAGGTAGCCAGGCAGGAGCTTTGTACTTCCAAGCAGATGCAACAGCTGGGTAGAGGGAGGTCTTGCACAAGCACCCATGAAAATACCCACAGGTGACAGAAGGTGCATAAGTGACTTCCAGTCACTTCAAAGTCGAAGGAATGCATTTCTGGAAGACCTTTTTGTCCCAGTGTGTTTGAGCAGTAATTTATGGATGTGCCATGTATTTCTGACAGAGACTCCCCATGCAGAAGCCATACGTTGGATTTTATTGTGAAATTTGAACACTTTGCTTGCTTTGCCTGAAGTTCCCACACCTTTCTGGAGCAAGAAGCAAGCCTTTAGAGAAGAGGTTTGATTATGCCCCTCACACAGAGCACAGCAGATCATAATCCTCTACCACTCATAGATCAGTAACAGCCCCAGACCTTTACAACCATGTCAGTGAAATGTGGAAAAGCAATACAAGTCCCAGCTTCCTGCCAGCATCTGTTCTTTGTGCCCATTACAACCAGTATTAATAGGCCAACTGAATTTGTGAAGGAAGCTAAACACTGAGCACTTGATTTATTTTCTTGATAATACAACTGCAATTTCCTTCAATCAGTTTATGAGAGGAAAATATGGAAAACAGGAAGTAGCATTTACTTGGGGAAACATCTACACCTGGGAACTTCTGTGCCAGACACACACTTGAACACAAACACTGTGCCCTAGATACAGAAAAGTAATTTTGTGCACTTAACAGATGAGTGTAAGGGTCTCAATCCTACATTTTTTTCCTGGGCAGACTTTCCTAAATTAATTTCCTGTTTTTATCTTGTCTATTACCAGCTAATCTCATTGAATCTCCTACTGAAAGTACATTTTTAGTTGGATGGTCAAACTGCAGACAAACTAAAGGGACAGAATACCTGATTCTCTATTGAAAATACAAAAGATATGCATGCTCAAATGTAAGAGATTTTCAAAAATCGTAAGGAACCAGAACTAGCTGCTAAGAAGCTTTTAAATCCAAGAATACGGAGATTTTCCAAGTGCAAGAAAATTATTTAACTGGCATTTACAGATTCCAAAATCAAATCAACTTTACTCCTTGTTATTTTCTTCCAATGATACTCAGTCAATTGCGTGATGTCAGGAAAAAAAATATATTCTTCACACGATGTTGTAGGAAAGGCTGCTCTTGCTTTTGTTAGCCTGCAGTTTCTCAAGTCTCTCTGTAAATGCTTCTTCTTCTCAAAGTTGTACAACACTATAGTTATAAAGGAGGTTGGGGTCAAAACAAGCTGTGATGAGCCCTCTTCCCTAGAAACTCAAACTTCAGTTTTATATCCACTGAAAACAAAATACATAGTTCATCCGACTCATTTAAAAAAATATATTCTTTTTATACTGCACTTACCTTTAAGTCCTGCAAAGTGCTTAAAAGGACTGCAGCAAGAAATACAAATAAGACTTCATTCTTAGAAGAGAAAACCCAACCCGACGTACCCATTCCAGCTTCTGTTGTTGCTCCTGATGGCAGCCAGACAGGGACGGTTGCTGTTCCAAACGCCTATTTCCAGCAGACCGTTTAAAAATAACCTAAACTCTGTCATACCCCTGACGCCTTGCAAATACTGGAGAGACAGGAGTCACGTGTCCTTGCTGTCATTTTGCCTGTGCTCCTGCAGCTTAGGGTTGCAGAGGGAAACAGAGAAATGGCCTTTCTGTAATTATGCAGATTTAATGTTTCCTTTGTGAAAGCAGCAGTAAAATCCAGCCCAAAAAAGTCAACCAGTATTCTTCTGAGCGGTTTCCACCTTGGAATTAGTCATAAGCAAGATATTACAGATCTAATAGTGTCAACTTGCTTTCAGTACAAATTTAGAAAGTGCAAACGTTTGTTATGAAAAAAAGGCAGTTCAATGTGTTGTAAGTGGAGCTACTCAAGAATTCTGGGAATATTCAACTACAAGCTTCTGATACAGCTGACAACTTCTCATGAGTCATAAGCACTCAGAAGAACATACCTGCCATTCCTTACACTCTGCATCTCTTTCAGCTCTTCAGTATAACCCCTCTAGGTCTTCAGTTTCCCAGATTTCCTCTCTTACCTTTATTTGAAAATTTATTACATTAACCTAAATGACAGTGTTATTCAAAATACGATCTTTTTCATGAAAGCATCACAAATGCAGCAAATATAAAAGATTCAAAAAATGTCTTTGACACAGAAAACCCTTTTTCTGTTTATGGCAAATTATTTTATTTTATAGAAGAAATACTTTCAAATAATACAAAAATGACACAATCATACAGAGCTGTGACAAAAACAAGAGAGATGAATACTGAATATGATAACTCATTACCACATCAAGACAGAACTCATTACAGCAGTCAGAATCACAGACCCACAAGATACACCAACAACATCTCACAGCGGTCACAATTTAAAAAACCCCTAACAGAGAGACCACCGGACACAGCTCCTTGGTTACAGTCACAGAACAATTCAGGGTGGAAAAAGGGTCCCTACCCCAACCCCTGCTCAAAGCAGGCCTAATGTGACTGGGATGCTCTGGGCTATATCCAGTTATGTCCTCATCCACTCAACGGACAGAGTGCTCCACCTCTCTGGGCAACCCCTTCCAGTACCTGACCAGCCTCACAGGAACATGGTGCTGTCTGTTCTCAACACACAGCAAGCACTTCTGGTGTCGCTGCACGGTAACTCTGGATAAACACTACTGTGCCACAGCCTCCCCTGGAAATGAGAAGCGAAATTCTGACTAACTGGTCTTTTAAAGTAATGAGCACTGAAAAGCTTGCTGGCCCTAGACTTTTACCCAAACACTACAAATTTCTCACATGATTTGGTTTTTATCTGCATAGTTTCTGAATACGTCTAGTTGTGCCCAAGGAACCCAATATACACCCACTAAAACTTACTGGCAAAACAGGCTTCAGGATGAATAGCACAATAAATGCTAAATATACTTCAATTTCACATAAATTGCTATATGATCGCAACACTTGATGCCTGTAATGACTATAAGCCATATTAGGAAACAGGAAATTCTACCTTAAATGTCTGTGTTAATTAACATTTATGCTTACAATCTTTTTTCCCCGTTACTTTTTGCCTCAGCATGGATAAGTAAAAGTAAACCCAATTGCTCTTCCAGGTTTTCCTGACCTTTGACAAGGTAACAGAGTCTAAGTTCTTGAAACTCACAAAGAAAACTTACTTACAAAATATTTGAAAATATTCTGATAGGTCTGTTTAGTTTTTGGCCTTTGTTGTTTTGATTTCCTGACACATAAAAATCTGGAACTGATTTGATCTTTAATTAAGAGACAACATGATCTTCTTTCGGGGAGATTCCAGTAATTTGCAGAGTCAGTCTTGTGTTGGGCACCTCTCTTTGTAGGTAATGTATAATTAGAAAAATATGAGAAACTCTATTATAGTAGCTTAGTAAAGAAGTATTTCTACATACTTGCAGGATGCAAGGACACAAAACTGGCATTCTCGGGAATTTAGGGTGACGGTCTTTCATTAAAACGGATGGTTACAAATAAAATTACTTCTTACCAGATTTTAGCTGGTCCAACTAGCAATCAAGTGAGCTGTACCTTCCAGAATTATACACCTTCCCCTGGAAAGTGTCACTGTTCAACAGAACTCGCTTGCAGTAACTGCAAAGCACATCCTTTAGGATGAACATGTGTTTAAGCACCCTTACTTAAAGCAGCTGCTTTCTGAAATCAGAACACATGTGCTTTCCTGAATCAGATGAGAATCTGTAGAACTGTAGAAATTACTGTAATAGTCCTTTAGCAGGCTTTCCACACAGCTAGCTCACACTGCTACTTTAATTCCCTTTTCAGTAAACAGCAAAACAAAGACCTGTCACCCTTTTCCTTCCCCCGTTTAAACTGAGGATCTAGTTAAGAATATAAAGATACTTTAGACACAACGGAAATGAAAACAATCTATTAGTGCACAGTAAGAACATGCAAATGAATTCTGCAATGTTTAACTTCACTTCTAATTAGTGTTAAACACATTGCAGGTGATAATATTTTGCTATAACACAGACAGTGCTAAAGAATACAATATACATAATAAGCTACAGATAATAAAGCTGAAAAAGTGACAATTTTAGAACATAGTATTTTCATTTCAGGTATCAGAAACAAAACCAGCTCAATGGTTCCATTCTACTGTATGACAAATACTGAGGAACAAAATTTCAGTCTTAAAATACATCTTAAAGTAGGTATTTTCCTTCAAGGAAAAAAAGGCACTATAAATAAATTACACTACAGTGAATTTGCCTGAACTCACTTTCTGTCTTCCAGCCTTTAAGTCAAATAAAACAGCATAAAAACTGTACACGCTCTTAACAGGATAGTCGATCTTTTATAAAATAAGTTGTCTTCAGAGATGTCAGTTTCACAACAAGGAAAAACCAAGCCTTGTTGCAGTCGCTATTATAAAATATATATATGTATATA
>VZTA01003755.1:0-96339 GCA_013398855.1 Mohoua ochrocephala
ACCAACCTCAACCCGCTACACCTCTGCCAAAGGCAAGCTTTGCAACCACATCTTCTGGCACCCCTTTTCCCCAATACTCTTAATGAAGACTTAAAAGCCCTTCTTTGGAATAATGGGACCAAAGCCAAACACTTCCACTGAGGTGAAGTCATTTCTGACTCAGAGCTGTTGAGTTCTGTCAGACTTGAATTTAGGCACCTAAAGCTATTTTTTTACTAATGCTTTGAAGTCCTTTGTCCTAAGCCTTTAGTTAGAATTTTGGTATGACTTTGCTTTCTACAGACAGCACTATAGAAAAAAATTCTTTAGAGAAGTCTATTAAACCTTTTGTATTTATTGCAGCACCTGTATTTAAACTGTTGATGTACCTCAACATGCACATTGTCTGAGAGAAGAGTGTTGCTATTCTTCATATTATATTTACAGTGATATGTATCAGTTTTACTGCTTATGAAAGTGGCTAATCTGAGAGCTCCTTGGCACAGCAAGGGTAAGAAAGAGATGGTGGTAATGGAGCCTTCCAAAAATGCACCATTAACACTTTTCAGTTTGACCCGCAGGACCAGACTGTCAAGGAAAAAAAAAAAATTCTATCTCTTTGGCTACTCAGCCTGGTTTTTGCAAGATCACCACCAAACATGCCACATACGTTTGGTTTGTCCAGGGGTTTTCACCCCTCTTTGATTCTGAGGATTTTTACATGTATAAAGACAAATGCTGATACTTCCAACTCCTGAGTTCTGAAAAATGTTTAGCTAAAGAGCAAAGTTATACAGGTTACTAATGTCTCTGAAGTAAAGAGAAAAGCTGGGCTACCTTAATTAAATTTAGTGTAGCAAGCCCAAGCAAACCACAATGTCTTTAACGATGATAAATGTGTAGATTTACAGGGGTTTAGTAACCTGCAAAAAATACTATCCTGTTTTAGTAATAACAAGAATAAGAATATGCAACACCCTTAATTTCTTAAAAATTTTACTCTGATGGAAGATTTCCTTGGTGAAGACTCAGAGGACCTTAGGTCCTGTTGTTCACTGGGAGTACTACTTTTTAGTAAGTGCTATTTCTTTTCCATTAATGCAGTGGAAATTTTACATTCACTCTGAGAATCACTTTCTGAAATCTATTATTAAATATGAAAAGGAAAGCTAAGGTGTAATTTTCCCTTCCATAATATGTCTGAAGATGCCAGAAGTAATACCTGCAAGAAAGCTTACACTGGAAGAGGAATTAGTGATTGTTCACTACCTTGTCACACACAGGTGATAAGGCTGAAAACATCTATAAAGAGCACCATCAGATAAAGGTGGGTGTACATTTCAGAACTGACAGCATGAAGAAGCAGCTGAGGCACAATTAAAATAAGAGTAGAAAAAAGGACACAAAGTTTGGAAAACTCAGAGAGAAAAGATAAATGTGGGGCACAGGCTGGAACTAAGACCAAAATGTCAGAAGCATTAACAAAAACCTCGCACTGTGGGAAAGTGTAGGTTACTAACACACAAGTGTTTTTCAACAGTTCAGCCACCATGCTAAGTCCTTAAATAAGCACCTTTGTACTGTGGGTACTAGTAACCTGACTTTAACAAGAGGTAAACCCCAATTTACTCTGTTCCAAGGAGAAGTGCATCTTTCCAGCACTAAACTGTGAGAGAAAAGAGATTACATGAGAAATATAAATCGAGTCTGTGGTAGAAATTTTTGGGGTTGTGATACGATGCAAACAGGGAAAACAGATCAATCGATCAAGAACTGCTAGCACTAAAGATTATACAGTGAATTAATCTCATACTTCAAGCTTCCTCTAATGTCCAAGAAAGAACAAAAAGGGACATTTACTTCTTTTAATGCCTATTTTATCTTTGGATTACTGCTGATCTTCATTTTCTACCAGCGTGTGAATGAATGCCAGAGGACATTATTCTTACTGGTAGTCCCAGTAATTTTAAATTCCTGGAAACAAAGTTGAGATTTTTTTACTCAGGTATGACTTTAAAATAACATCACTCATCATCTGGCAGAAATATTTCACTCATGTGACATTATTAAATACTGTAAAATAACATATAGCCTGCTCCCTTGGGTCCTCTGGGGTTTTCTATAAAGAAATAGCTTCCAGGGAACCAAAATACTTTCTGTGAGGACTTGCTGGTTTCTTCCTGACACTTACAATAGCTGTGGCTTGGAGCACGGTGATAGTAAAAGTCAAAAGTTTATGGGAAAGTCTTGGGCCTTTTGAAATAGTTCCATAAATTCATTCTAGCTGGACATTTTTTGTGCCCCCTGCTATAGTAAAGGACTTAAGTAAATGGTGCAGAGCCTTCCAGGCCTTCAGCATCCTTAGACCAACCTTTCATTAAAACAGGGATTGTAATTCAAGAGGAACCAAAATGTGTATTTTATTAGGAATTAAGAGAAATTACGTATCTCAACCAGCATGCCTGTTTGGAAGTTGTAGGAGATTAATAGACCATTCCTTAACTAAACTAGTTTTCTTGCAATAGTTTTTTTCTTATACTATAGAAATAATGAAATATAAATAAATTATTTTGGAAATTACAAAATATTTCACCTAAGCAGTCAAAAACCTCTGAGATCCCCAAACCAAATCCCTTGAAACTGTTTCTGTTTCATTATAAGATTCCCTGCCACTAGGTATATTTAATATGATAAAAGGAAACATAACTTTCAGAGCTTGAAGTTCTAGCTTAAAAAGAAAGACTCTTGGACCTAAAAGCCTGCTACAAAACCCAGAAGAGTAAGTAAGAAATTACTGCCGACTCTGTTACGCAAAACTCTTAAAGTACGTACATATATACAAACTAAAAGAACAGAGATGTAACAAAAAGAACAGGTGTAACAAGGGGAAAAAGCCAGAAAGATGTACTTCATCGTTATTTCAGCTTTAAGAACATTCCCAGAAAGTAGAACCTGCTAAATCAGGAAGTGCACAGATGCCAATCTATTAAAGATGACTCACATCGTAACACACAGTGAACTTTTGTTTTTAATGAAAAGTCCTATGCACACAGACAAAATGAGTCCAGACAATCTTCAAACAGATTGTCTGAAATTCAGATGTTCTTCCAATGACTGTTTACTATGCTGGCAGAAATCGTGTCTAAAGGACATATTTCTGACTTTTCTAAAATGGAGTCACTTTCGTTACAAATCTAAAGTAAAGGGACAAAACTTGTACTTCAGTAGAGCAACATTATTTTCTGGAATACATTGTAGACAGTTCTAGAACTGATAGGACAAGGAGTAATGGTTTTAAACTGCAAGGGGATAAATTTGGATTAGATATGAGGATTAAATTCTTTACTGTGAGAGTGGTGAGACATGGGTAGCTCAGAGAAGTGGATGCTGCATCCCTGGAAGTGTTCAAGGCCAGGTTGGAACAACCTTGTCTGATGTCGGGTGTCCCTGCTCATGGCAGCAGAGTTGGAAGCAAATGATCTTTAAGGTCCCTTCCAACTGCAATCTGTTCTGTGATTCTATGATTTTGAAATGGCATTTGCATTAAGAAATTTGTCTTATAACTTTCTGTATAATTTTAAAATAAATTTGTCCATGCATACTTCTGAAATTTTTTTAACTGAAACTATTAAAGCAAAGATTTTCTTATTAAAATAATTCATGTGTTCTGCCCAGGAGCAGCCACTGACTGGAAAACTATATTTTGGCCCGTATTTGCATCAGACACTGAGGCCATTCCTTTCATCTGAACTCTGTACCAAAATATGAAATAAAAGCATGTGAGAGCAAAGGAGAAGTGCCAAAAATAATGAGAGAAGTGCTGAAAAGAGTAAATGCACAAAGAGTGGAAAACAATTCTCCACATATGAAATCTATGCATAAATATTGGATTACAGAAAACACCAGTCTTCCATTTTATTCTATTCATTTTATATTGTTACTTGCAAGTTATGCTTCCTTGCTTCTATTTTTCACTGTGTGAAATGCATCAGTAAAGTCTTTACTAGACTATAAAACAAGCACCAAATCTTCAGCTATATGTCTTCAAGAAAACTGAAACATATCTAAGTTCTTAAAATAGTAGTGAAAGGTAAAGGCTTCTAACAACTTCTTTTATTCTTCTTGCTAGGTAAGAATATACAAAGCTTTGCAAAACTATCCAAAGACCATAAGGTCCCTCATGAACTGATCACTGCCTGTCTTGAGTAACTGCTAGACACTAAACAGACCAGTGATAGTATGGTTTATTGCAATATATTTTATCTAACAGAACAAGAAAGTTAATAACAAAAGTGAAAACAAAGGGTATATTATCCAGTGTATTAGCATCCAGGAAGTTATTGATATTTAAAATAGAATCATCCACAAACTCAGCTTGGGAGAAACTGCTGAAGTCTCAAGTCCAACTTCCTGCTCATAGCAGGGCCAGCTATGAGATTAGACCGTGTTATTCACAGTTTTATCCAGTTTGGCCTTGAAAACGTCCAAGGATGGGGAGAATACAGTGTCTCTGGACAGCTTCTTTCAGTGTGTCCCTTTCTTTATACTGAGAAAGGTTTTCTTTTATCCAGACGTCTCTCATCACCTACCCAGCTGTGCAGCTCGCTGTCTACCCAGATTCCCAGGTCCTTTTCAGCTGCTCCTCAGCCAGTCAATCTCTAGCCTGCACTGGTGCAAGCGATTATTTCTTCCCCAATACAGGACTTTATCTTCAACCTTGATGAATTTCACAAGGTCCTGACAGCTCATTCTTCCAGCCTGTCTGTCTCTGTATGAATGGCAGGCCTGACCTCTAGAATATAGAGTACAGTCACTGGTAGCAGTTACAGAAGGAGTATACTCAGGATTTATTATGCAAGTGCTATGCAAAATGTGTGACAGTACGTCAATTAGGAAAAAAAACCACAAAGAAAAAGGAAAGAATGACATGTTGCCGATGATCCATTTATTTTGTGAAATGCTCCTTCAAGGCTCACAAAGGGACAAAACATTGCTCCATTTGTCTCTGGCATCATTAGAAGAGGATTTGCAAAACTTTTGCCCCCTGTTTTTTTTTTTTTTTGAAGGGTCTGGTAATGTTCTGGAAGCATGCACAGTATGTTCAGTAACTCCTTGGGGAATTGTAGCTATCCCTTCTTGAAAACAATGTCAAAGACAATCCTTCATATACTGTAAGAGAGACAGCATAATTTCCTCCAAAGCAGATATGTCTTACATGACATGAAGTTTTCCTCTTTTCCAATAGCCCTTTTTCTAAAAAAAAAAAAAGTTTCCCTTTTTCCAAAACCCCCTTTTTAAAAAAAAAAAAAAAAAAAAACCAAAAAAAAAACCCACCCGTGAAGGAGGCAGACAGGAGGCAGACACAGGAGTAAAGTTATTCATCTCCTTGAACATTTTTTGCATTGAAACGATGTCTTTTTGTAAACTTAACAGAACTTTCAAAAATTCCTGTAATACACTATTTCACACAATCTGCTAGTCATGGACAACCCTACAGCAACAACCTGGCATGGCCAGTTTGATGTTGACAGTAATGTAGCAATAAAAAGAAATAAAGGCATCTTTTTGTTTTAAATAGATAGAAATGTTTAATTTTTAACTAGGTGGGGCTTTTTTTTCCTTAAGAGAAGTGAGATAAGACAGGTTTTTTCCCAAAACTTAAGAAAAATCCATAGATGGTGTTCATTTCACTCAGTTTGCTGACATCTCAGATGGGTGAGACTCATGATAAAAGACAAACTCCCCAAAACTCATCATTAATAAACAAGAGAAATATAAAGGTGGGGCAGGAGGGGAGAGGGGGGAGTATGCCTGTCCTGGTTGTGTGACAAATGGAGAAGACTGCTTTGGGTAATATTGGTAGATAGAAAATTGTATCCCAAATGAAGGAAAAACTTGCATCCCAAGACTCTTTGAAAGATATGCATTTAGTTCAGTTCTTCATTGATGCATAATTTCAGAACACAAAATCACATAATTTTTACAATTACAGTAGTGCTTGCATCAGCCAGTGGCTGCCAAAGGATGATCAATAGTCAAAACACAGGGGTGAGTGCACCCATGTCAATAGATACTACATCTTTCCAGAGCAGAACAGGGTCAGAAGCTCAAGTAATTAGTAATTCTGCCTACCACAAGCTCTATTAAGCCCGTATTTAATGCCTGGAGGCAGTGAAACATAAACAGGGGTTATACAAGAATCATGGATCACAGCACAATTCTCTTGGGAAAAAAGGAAAGTCAATCTCACTTACATTGCTCTGATAACTGATTACTATATTTCTTTACCTACTTAACAGTAGGTTTAGATAAATATATTCCTCTCTTTTCCTTAAGGGATCTTAAACTATTAGAAAGGCGCAGAAAAAACAATCTCCAACAACACATCTTATGTCTTAAACACATTTCTTTCTGTTCCAAATGTAAAATTATACTTCCTAGGTTTACGCATTTTTTGCAGGTCCTAGAGACTAATCTTTGCAAATTAGAAATAGAATCAGGCAAGGATTTTTTATTAATACTACGGACCACAGTAGAATGTCAAGGATTTGTAATACAGTTTCTCTTAAAAGGTGCAAGTAGTCACAGTATGGTTCAATGAGATTCTGTGACTTTCATTATCCTAACCCATTGCTCACTCTTACGTTAAATTGCCTTGGATTTCACAAACCTACTGATTTTCGAGAAATTCCTTTTTCCCTTTCCACTTCAGAGCTGTTTAATTAAATCTTTTAAAGTTATCCTCAAAGAGCAAGATAACTTGGATGATATTTCTCCTTTGACTCCAGAAAAGACAGAGGTTTCCTTACCTCTCCAGGGAGTAAGAAAGGTGTGGATTCAGTGACACTGGCTGCCTTGACATATAGCTGTGCAAAGGATACACCCACATTCCTGACTCACAAAAGTTCCTATAAGAAAAAAGTTCCTATATGTTGTGTATGGAAAGACATTACAGAGATCTGACCATCAGGTCAGGTTCTAGATAACACACTGTAAATTCTAAAATGAAAGAGGATTTCTGATCTTTGTTAAAAGAGCTCACAAAATGTGGGAGATACAAGAGCAGAAAGTAGAAAAAGTCTGGCAAAACAGTTGCCACTTAGTTTCCCTGAGACTTTTGATACATCTAACAGATCCGTATCCATTTCACTTATAGCATCTTACCGAAACAGAGTTGTTTAAAGCAGTGCACACACCACCCTTTAGTCTTCACAGTTCCCAAATAACCACAAAAAATGCAGGGAGAGGGGAAGGGGGAAATACAATCTCCTTCTCTATGTGGTGAGCATATTAAGGATATTTCTATATAACCACAAGTTTTGGGGAACTTTAGAAGTTCTGCCACTTGTGAATAGGTTAAATAGGGCTCCAGTCTGCACCTGCTCAGGAGCAACTCCATAGCAGGCTACCCAAGTCAGAAGGAAAGTCCTCTTTCCAGACATTAAAGCCACCGTGTTTGCAAATGATACTAACACTGTATGTTCACCTTTCCTAGCCAATTCTTGAACCACGGAATCGTATAGATTGGAATAGACCTTCACAATCATCAGTCCAACCTTTGAGCAATCACCACCCTGTCAAGTACACCCTGTCAAGTACACCATAAAACTAAGCACCAAATTCAGTTGTTTCTTGGGTTACCACACATTCAAAAATGTGCCCAGATATGGTAGGGAAAAGATGGGTAATGGCAATGATATTCACGAGTCAGCAGCTGAAATTATTCCATTATTATGAATAATCATAACTCTTCTCTTAAATTTTAATAGGGTATGGATTGTTGTCTTCCTCTTTTTTTTTTTTTAAATATTAAACTGACAAAAATGTTTAGTAAGAAAATGAGCTCTAGAGAGATATAATTTTCTGAGAAGTCATCATAGCTTTTCTCCCCACAGAGCAAAAATAGATATAATTTAGTAATTTAACTTTTTCATGAGGCTCTTAGATTTTCAAGACATGATTTTTTTATTTTACTCTGCTGGGACAAGAGGCAAGAGAATGTGAAAAGAAACATTACCATTGGCTTTCCATTTCTTCATAAAATTTCAGAATAATAATCAGCGATATTGCAAAACCAATTTGCTTCTCTTACTTTTTCATACCATGGATTAAAAGAGGCAGGACATAAGAGAAGTGATATGTTATCCTATTCTATACAATTCAACAAGAATGGTTAGGCAAGACTGAATAAACCAATCCAGCCAAACCATTCAAATCAGAATTTCTATTTTCATTTTATGTCCCGACTTCTGACAATAAAGATTTGATAGTCCTATTATACAAGTGCATATTTTTTAAAGTTTACTTCTTTTTCTCATATTTAGTTCGGCCTTTACTCTCTGTATTTGATCATGAGAAACATAATGCCAGTCTTTTGACAACATAGACTTTACAGTTCTCCAAATCCATTCCAAAAAAAATATACTGTGTTCTCCTGATTGACCAGAGTACTGATGTATAAGGCTGAAGCCTCAACACAATTCTCAGTGCTCACTCAAGGAAGAGTGTAATAAGAACTAGCGAGCCTAAATTACTAATTAGTAGTATAAGTATAGGAATTATTTTTCTAATGTAAGAAGCCACGGCACACTTCAGGTTATCTTTATATAATAATTTGGTCTTCCAGGATGTGGAAATACACATTCACCGTCACAGAGTGCCTAGAAACTCACATGAAGGACCTCCATTCACTAGGTGCTCTACAATGCAACCAGGAGACATCCATCTCTGTCGTGGTAGAGATGAATTTTAAAAGTATAAGTGGAAACTATGACAAACTCAAAAATGCTGCTGACAGTTTATGGAATGTCATTTTCAAAAGCTCCCAAGGGGTTAAACAGCTCCGGATGCTGAGGAAAGAGCTCATGCTTGAGTGTCTCGCTCAACATCACATACAGCACTCAACAGCTTTGAGAGGTAAAACCAGACCTCCAAAAACCCCTTTGCTGGATCTTTAACATCAAGAACATCTCTCCAGTAATGTTACAGGCTGTCATTTCTTACACTTGCGTTACCCCGCATTTTCAGCAAAGTATGTCTCAAACCACTTTTTCACTAGATTAATTGTCATCACATTGTGTCTTACAAATGCTGTAGATATAAGGCTATGAAAATAGAGGAAAAAGGAAATAACGTGTAGCAAATACATCAAGATGAATGTTTCCTTCCCCCTCCCTCCCACAGAGACATTCTTTCATTTCCATGAAATGAAACTGACCTGGTGTACTTATCCACAGGTTCATCAGTTTCTATGCAATTTTAAGACACATTTCATTATTCATTTGAGTCACTTGGCTGCCCTCTTGAAAACTGTCTCTAGTATATGCATATTAATTCCATTTCCAAGAGTTCTACCCATGTTTTCTTCTCCCTTGTGTCTGCTTGGGCAGATCATTAATTAATGAATCACTACAGATAGCACGTTTATCTTTAAGTACTCAGTGATGCAGATGCCTGAATCTATTCATGAGGAAAGCCTACATTTTGCCTTTTTGCCTAGTGGCTTTCACTAGGAAAGCCATTGAGTAGGCACAAAATAGATCAGGGTTGATTTTATTGCTTTTAATTTATTTCCATTCAGATTGAAGAAGTGTGAGACATCTGGTTAAACAACAGGCACATGGAACAAAGGTGTAGTTACAAGCCTCAAAAGACTTTTTACAGTAACATTCATAATTCCTCAAGTAGTAAATAAAGCTTTAAGCAAGGTAGAAGATACTTTATCTGAAGGAACACTCTAAGTTTCTACCACTGGAACACCGTCAAATTTAACTCTCCTACTGCTCACACAATGAGCAGAATCAAACCCTAGATCTCAGAGGCAGGCCAGTCAACCCAAAGCCTTATTTGCATCTTATTCCATTTCATTTTACAAAGTCCTTGAATAGCAGCTTCTCTCAAAATATCAGTTATTCAGAAGTTCAAAAGGAAGTGAAATACTGAAAGTTTCAGATTATTGATATTATTTCTCTGTCCATGACAGGAGCAGCAAAGCTGAAAAAGAAGCTGGAAAATTCAATGCCAATTAAATAAAAAACGAAACCACAAAAAACCCAAAACGTAAGAACTAGTGCACGTTTGGAACTCCATTTGAACAATTCCAAGGTAGTAAAGTCTTATATCACTTAGAGGTTACAGAAGAAACTGATTAGATATTCAAATTGCAGACTGGATACTGAAAAATAGAGCAATTAATACTTCATTTTCTCTTTACTAAATGCAGTCATGGCCTGCCAATCTTAATTTCAAGCCCAAATGATTTTAGAACCATAACAAGAGAATCTGTAATGTGTTTGATTTGTTTATACTTTAACAGTTGAATGAGGGTTTTACTATTATTTTCAACAGAGTACTTAAAATTATTTTGCTGGTATATTGACAAGGGTGAAGAAATATTTAGAATAACAAGATGTCCAAGCAAAGAAAAGTCAATTCCATTTCCTCATACTTTATGCAAACAAATAGGTAAAACTTTTGGGATTTTTCTCTGTGGCAGTGGAACCAATGGATTAGTAACACATATTAAAAACAGTCAACACATAGTGAGCAGTAACTCAGAAACTGTGGAAAATTTCTTTGGTATTTTGCTGTTTAAACCAGGTTTCACCCAGATGCTGGGTGCAACTAGTACTGCATAGTGACGTACGGGTCGTAAAGTAGTTCTAAATCCTCTGGGCTCTCTGATCAGAAGGCAGAGAGCAGTAATGTATTCTCTTATATTCAAAGCTTCCGGTTCAGCACAAGGTTTCAAGAAACAAGGATGTCCTGGCTGTGTTTTCCTGGCTGTGAATGCAGCCCCTGCACTGACAGATAGGATGGACGAGGAGGAACAGAGAGCAAGAGTCCAAGGCCACCCTTCAATGATTACCAAGGCACAGTAAACAGGAGCAATCAGGAGACTTGCAGCAAAAATATAGCTGGGATCCTAACCAACATGCAAAAATAGGTGTGCCAAGGGACAATGTCATCCAAATTTTTCAGAGGACAGGAAAGCACTGTAAAATGCATACAGAAACGTGTGTTTCCTGTGCCCTTCTTTCACCATATTGACTCATTACAACCACGTTTCACACGATGCACCAGTACACAGACTGTTGGGGGTTTTTAGTAATCCAAATACTGCTTTATCATTCCTATAGCATATACTCTAATAAAAAAATAAATTATGCAAAGAGAATAGTGTTAAGCTGTCTGTCTGCTCTTGAGCATGAGGATACAGTTGCTCTCTATGAAAATGTGTAAGAAATTTTCCACCTTTTTTTTGCTTTGCAAAACACTTTTCATAAATTTCCCTGTACAATAGGCTTTTTCTAACAGCTGAAATAAAACAGACACACAAAGGTAACACTACTGCTTGACAGACCTTTTTCTTTTCCCTCAAACACAAATATAGGTTCATGTGGGATTTGCTACAGTAATACGAGGAACACTTAATTTTACCACTGCTTTCATTATATCTTCCTGGGCACAAGGGTATGAGAAGGAAATGGATGTAGCTCCAGAACACAGAAGAAGAAGAATTTTATTAATCAAATTTTCATTTCACGTTTACCCATGTAAAACTTTCAATAATATAACAAGTTTTGCCTAACCAAGCTGCCTAAAAGCCAAGGACTGGTTTCAATGTTTTGTCTTGGATGAACAACATTACCTATGCACCATATATTTCAAGTCACACAATCACAGAATTGGTAGGGTTGGAAGAGATCTTTGGAGATCAAGTCCAACTCCCCTGCCAAGGCAGGGTCACCTAAAGTAGGTGACATAGGAACTCATCCAGGTGGGATCTGAATGTCTCCAGAGAGGGAGACTCCACAACCTCCCTGGGCAGCCTGTTCCAGTGCTCTGCCACACTCAATGTATTGAAGTTTTTCCTTATGTTGAGGTGGAACTTCTTGTGTTTTAGTTTACAGCCATTGCTTCTTGTCCTGTCACTGGGCACCACTGAAGAGAGTCTGGCACCATCCTCTTGGCACCCGCCTTTGAGATATTTACGTGCATTAATGAGATTCCCTCTCTGTCTGCTCTTCTCCAGACTAAACAAGCCCAGCTCCTGCAGTCTCTCCCCACAGGAGAGATGCTCCAGACCCGTCATCATCTTTGTGGCACCTGCTGGACCCTCTCCAGTAGCTCCTCGTCTTTCTTGTACTGAGGAGCCCAGAACTGGCCATGGCACTCTGGATGTGGTCTCACCAGGGCTGACTGGAGG
The DNA here is from genome assembly GCA_013398855.1 of Mohoua ochrocephala. NCBI lineage: Eukaryota > Metazoa > Chordata > Aves > Passeriformes > Acanthizidae > Mohoua > Mohoua ochrocephala. Next base: position 12,188 of record VZTA01003755.1, read on the forward strand.
GGGAGGATCACCTCACCTCACCTCACCTGCTGGCCACACTCTTCCCAACGCACCCCAGGATATCATTGGCCCTCCTGGCTGAGAGGGCACAGCCAGCTCATGGTCAGCTTGTCACCCACCAGGACTCCCAAGTCCTTCCCAGCAGAGCTGCTCTCTAGTATGACAGCCCCCAGATTGTGCTGGTGTTCGGGGTTCTTCCTCCCCAGGTGCAAGACCCTGCACTTACGCTCACTGAACCTCATTAGGTTTCTCCCAACCCAACTCTCCAGCTGATCAAGGTCCCACTGAATGGCAGCACAGCTTTCAGGTGGATCAGCCACTCCCCCTTTTGGTATCACCAGCAAACTTGCTGAGGGTGCACTCTATCTCTTCCTCCAGGTTTTTGATAAACAAGTGGAATAAGACCAGATGCAGTTTTGCTCCCTGGGGAACGCCATTGACAACAGGCCTCCAAATGAATTCCACTCCACTGATCATGACCCTCTGAGCTCTGCCATTCAGTTCTTGATACACCTCGCTGTCCATTCATCTAGCCCACATTTCCTGACCTGACCCATGAGGATGTTGTGGGAGACAGCGTCAAAAGTTGAGGTAGACAACGCCCACCGCTCTCATCAAGCCATTCTGCCATGCCATCATTGAAGTGTATGAGAAGTCAATTTACACAATAGCCAATCCTGTTGCATACTTCACCGACACATATGAGACATAGCCTCTGATCCACACAGTTTGCAATCTAACTAAAGACAATGTGAATAAAAATAAAGGCCTCAAAATCATACAAAGGGAGAGGAATTGTAACTACAGATGTACAAGTTTGCTATATGAATGACTTAAAGCTGCTGATTTCTGCCCCTCTGCCAAAGAATAGCTATGCACAGCATAACAATTAAGATGCTGCTATTTTCTGTTACTTTTTCCTTATTTTTCTTTTTTTGGTTTGTTTTTATAAGATCTCTGTGTAAATTTGCTTGCTGATAGTGAGAAGGATTTGTGCTTTCATGCCAGCAACCTTCGACAAAATTGTCTGCGAAGTGTGAGGTTTTAACAAATTTTAATAAGGATTCTTGTAATCAATGATATCTTGATTAATGTGACTGTAAGAAGCTCTATTTAATGGGGAAAAAAAAAAAGAAAAAAAAGAGCTGGGTCAATTTGACATTTCATTTTCTACTCAGTGTTACCACTCTTTTAAAAACATCCCTATCCAGATACTTCCTGATTATCACTTTTTCAGAAATCATAATGATTAGCTACAAACCTGGGAAAAAAAAACAAAAAACATTGCAACTGCAGGAAAGGCTCTGTGTGCTAGACACAGTTTTTAATGAGCAATCGACACAAAAGTCCTCCTAGAAATATGATAAATATGTCACTAACAGGAAAAAACCAACCCTCTTTATTTCCTTTCTTTTTTTCCCCCCACATAAGATGAAAATGTTCTAACACTCTTAAGAACACCTTCCTTTAAAGAGACTAGACACATTAGGGACAATTTGCCAGGGCATGAAGCCCCAAAACCTACTTTTGGTGCTAAAAACCATCATTTATGAAGTCTCACTTTTGAAAATCTATTGTTTCTTTCCCTTTTAAATTCTCACTATTATCAGTGCTTCATTGGCTGAGTAGTACCTAAGATTTAGTAATTCCTCAGGCCTATGGGCTGCACAACCTAGACATTTCTAGACTTCTGATGCAATTTGACTGTAGAGTACTGTCAAATCACTTATATTCCAACACAAAGCACTGGAGAAAGAGATGCCTCCTTTCACATCCAGAAATCTAATGATTTGAGCCTGGCATGTAGGAGGCCAACGTACTAATTCCTTTTTCTGCTTGATCTGTGACAGAACTCTGAACTTAGGTCTGTGTCAGTGCACTGAAGAAAAGCTCTCTCATGGCTTTCCTCTGAAGTTGTTCTGTTTTGTAGGAAACACGTGGCTACTCAGGGAGCAATAGAGAAAGCAAAAGAAGAATGCTGTAGACTGGTTGTTAGGGCATTCACCAGAGAGACTAAAGCCCTAATCAATGTTCTGATAAATATTTCAGGATCTTCTCTCTCTTATTGAGTTTTGTTTACTTTATATAAAATTCTTAAACATTATTTGAATTGGGATGAGTGTCCAAGTATCTCAACTGCCCTTATCACCAACTGCAGCAGTATTATCTCTTCAGGCCAGTAAGTAGCTGACCGCTTACCCAAAGCAGAATATTCCCAACAAGAAGGGCCGAATGAGCCTGATCCTAAAGCCCTCATAGCCTCAAAGCTACAATGGTTTAAGAAAATAGATGCTTAATCCCTCTGCTATAATCTTGCCAAAAATGTTAAAAATTGTGTTATCCTACAACATAAGCGGATGTTTAAGATAGAGATAATTAAGATATTTTCTCCTTTTTTTTTTTCAGGAAAGCGATGGCTTGATCTAAGTGGTACTGACATCAAGAAAAAAAGAAAAAAGACTGGTAACAAGGGGAAATGGCACTTATTTATTGGGAGACAGAAGGCCCCAGGTCACATCTTGTCTCAGCCGACTGCCACAGTTCCTTAAGTCTATTTTCATACATGCTGCTTAGTGGCACAAATTCTAGTTGGAGGCCACTAACTAGCAGTATAAGCCAGGGGTCAGTACTGGGTCTGATCCTGTGAAACACCTTCCTTAGCGAACTGGATGACAAAGCAAACCATACCCTCAGAATGTTTGCTGATGATACAAAACTGAGGGGACTGGTTCATACACAAGAGGGTTCAGCCATCATCCAGAGGAACCTGGACAGGCTGGAGAAATGGGATGACAGGTACTTTGTGAAATTCAGCAAGGAAAAGTACCAAGTCCTGTACCTGGGGAACCACAACCCCAGGCAGCTGCTGGGGACCACTCAGCTGCAAAGGAACTTGGCAGAAAATGACCCAGAGTTCCCAGCGGACACCAAGTTTTACAGAAACCAGCAATGTACCCCTTTGATTGAGAAGGCTAACAGTAACCTGGGCTGCATTAGGAGGAGTATTGCCATCAGGCTGAGGGGGGTGATCCTTCCCATTTACTGGCATGACCTTGCCTGGAATACTGTGTCCAATACTGGGGTCCCCAATACAAGAGACAGATGGAGCTATGGGTTTTGGACTTGATCCTGTCTAACTTGAGATTTTCTTTGATCCTATGATGCCAGAGAGGATCTAGCAAAGGGTGGCAAAGATGAGGAGGGGACTGGAGGGTATGTCCTGCAAGGAAAGACTGAGGGTGGGGGACAGTTCAGTCTGGAGAAAAGAAGGATCGGGGGGGATCTCAGCAATGTGTACAAATACCCAAATGGAGCCTACAAAAAGGATGGAGCCAGGCTCTTTTCAGTGGTGTCCAGGAGGCCAGAGGACCAGAGGCAATGAGCATAACCTGGAAAACAGGAGGTCCCATCTGAACATCAAGTAACACTTTTTTACTGTGAAAGTGACTAAGCATTGGCACAGGCTGCCAAGGGAGATTGTGAAGTCTTCCTCCTTGGAGATACTCAAAAACCATCTGGATGTAGTCCTGTGCAATCAGCTCTAGGTGGCCCTGCTTGAGCAGGAGGATTGCACCAGATGACCCCCAGAGGTCCCTTCCAATCTCAATTATTCGTATGATTAGATAGTTTATGCTCATCATATATAACAATGTTCCAGGATGCACTGGATTTCTTATCACTACAATGGCCTAAAGCCCACAGCAAATGCCATTTCAGGGATTTCTAGTGCATTCAAGTGCCTTGTGCAGCATCTCATTCCGAGATGTGGGGATGTCTGAATTGTTCACGTGAATTTTTAAGTACAGTTTTCTATCTGAACATGAAATCTTGCAGGGGTTCAAAGCCCTTGTATGCTTTTTACATTTTATTTATGAGTTTCCACTGTACTTACATATCTGGGAACCAAATTTACAATTGACATAGAAACATCTATTCTTTTACCCCTTCCACTTTGCAAGCTGAGAAGTAACTACTGTCACTAGGGAGTGCAAGGTCTTGGGAGTATCTAGCTCAGTGTCAATGACCACCTGTGAAAACCTGACCAAGAGCATTTGAAAGAAAAATACCCTTTAAAATGCATGAAAAAGACATGAATTCCTATCCTCTTGGAAGATCATTTCTCCCAAATTCAGAAATAGCAACAAATCTGCCATTAACATTAAAAGAATTAATAAGTTTCAATAAATGTAGGTTTATCTGCTGGGCAACTTTAAATGCACACGTCTGCCTGTAGTGACTCTAATTAAAACATCTCAGAGAGCACTTCTATTTCCCTCAGCAAATCAAATATTCACGAAGCTGGTCTCACACTGTGAGCTGCAGAAGATGGTTCAAGTCCTTCCCTTTGCAGCTCTCTGCAGAGAGATCAGCTTCAAGCATACTCTTAGTTCTTAAAGACCAATAAATAATTAACATGGTGGGTGAAGTAGATCCACCTGGAAGAATAATTCTTAAAAATGAAAGATTTGGGAGAACAAAAATATACTAGAATTGCTGAAGGGTGCTTGTCAGAGGAGATTCAAGGCCAAATCCAAGCTGACTCCGAAGATTCAAATAACAAGTCTTTACCTACATGAAGTAACATTCTTATTCCAGCCGGTAGTGAGGTGCTGGCAAGGATGAAAGTGAGTACACTCTGCTTACAAATACTCAAAATCATTATTCCACCATTAGCTCTTTTCTGTGTATATGCACTTCCGAAGAGCTCACGTGTAGATTCTCTAATCCTTCCTTTGGCTGTTTGCGTCCAAGTTGCAAAAGGCATTGTGAGGCTATGTTTAATCTGTCTCCTGCCTAGTCAGGCTTGACTTGAGGCTTCAGCTCCAAGAACCAACCCTGATGCATTTGTATTGCCTCATGGGAAAATCTGGAGTCTGAGCTAGGGCACATCCTCCTGCAGTCTCCCAGGCTGGAGAGCCGGTCAGTTCTGAGAATGGAGCCAAAGTACAAAGACAGCAGTAAGTGAAACCGGTTACTCAATAGAGAGAGAGCATTCCAGTCCTGTCCATACAGGACACCTCCGTATAGTCATTAGGTCCACAGCATGCAAATTCCTATCCTAGTGAGCCCAAATCACAGCAAGGGAGACAAGTAAGAAAACAGAGGAAATAAAGCAGACTCTCCCAGTGAGGAACAGGGAAATAGAAGCAGAATGATGTGCAATAAAATTTTACACCCTCAGACCTGCAGATTTTAAAATCAAATTTAAAAAAAAATTCCTAAAACTTATTTGATGTTAAGCAGGGTTTCTACCAACACAAGTATTGCAGATGCAGCTGTAAGGTTTCTTTCGAAGTGTATTTTCCCTGGAAAGAATGTTCCTATGGCAAGAGGTGAAGTGAGGAGTGCAGGGTAATGTGACTAACTTAAATGTAACACTAGTTAAATTCAATCCAGCCCAGTGAGGCTCTGTCTTTGACATGCTCTTATGATCAGCTGAATAGCTGCAGCCCACACTTGGGCAAAATAATTTTGCTGTCGGTTCCATGCCACAAGACTTTCAGCATGGAATGATATTTTCCTGTCTCAGTAGAAGCTTCAAGTAATGATTAATTTAAGGATACAAATACGGTCTATTTGGCCCTTATGTTTCAGTGTGGGAGAGAATACTATGCAGGACCTAGAAATGTTAAGAGGAGCAGTCAAAGACTGGGAAACATGAGAACCATGTCAAAGCCATTTCTGTGGATAAATTAAACTGTTATTGGTCAGGCAGCAAGGAGACCCAGGCAGAAGCCACAGCCGTGTTGAAAGTCCATGTGAAAATAAATGAGGAGTACAATTTGGGATACTAACAATCTCTAGCAGTGTGTAAAAATGTCCTTCCCCCAACCTCCTGCCCCCTTTCTTTTCTTTGTTTTTCTTAAGCAAAAAAGAAGTCACCTGCCAGGTAGAGGTTTGCAGGTCTTCATATTTCCATTTGTAATTCAGTGCTCATTATTATATATTAACTGCTTAAGGGTAAGGAGAAATTTTAACCCCGTTATACAGTTCATTGCCCTGTTAAATTGTGAATCAGAAATACAAATGGTTTAGAGGTTCTTTTGTCCTATAGCAAATATGAATAAAGAAATAAAGAAAAATTTATCCCTCTCTAATTTGTCACTTGTGATCAAAAGACCAAATAGGAGAAATTTATTAGGGCAAATACTATATGTAGAATGAATTAATACTACAATCATTTGCCTTGCCTAAGAAATTGAATCATGGAAGCTGTGCCTTCATTTGTAAAAGCAACTGCAATAAATGGTTTAAAAATTAATGCACTCAATCCACAGGAAAAAAAATAATTTATCCTTAATATAAAAAATCCAAAGGTTCCATTGTAATTCTAGGCAAGGTAAAGAATGAATACTCCTGAAACTGAAGTAATTATGAATCATGTGCTGAAAGGTTTAAAAGAGAATTGTAATGGACTTCAAGAAAAGAAAGAAAATGACTGAGACTTTGTTTCATTAGAGAAATTCAGCTAAGATTTATGCATTAGAAATTGATGCATTTATCTGAAAGAGGATATTTCCTTTAAAAAAAAATAATGACCTTTAAAACGTTTTAATAAAAGTTACATCAAGGAGTCTGTTCCTACCTGTTGCTCATCGCCACCATGAAACTACAAGTTTATTGGTCACAGACAGGGGTTAGCCGACCATTATCCCAAACACAAGTGTTTCATCTTGACAATACTTTACGTGTAGTTCAGCACCTCAAACCATATATCAAGATCAAATTCAGCAAAACACTGGAACCCACCTTAATTTTGAATGTGCACATCAGTATCTCCCAATTCAGTAGACCACAGGACTAATTCCCTAATGTCTCATTATGTTGCTTTATCTAGCTCCACTCTAAGTCCATTTTGTCCTCTATGTCTTCACAGAGTGGTTAAGTTCCAAAAGAAATTCTTCCTTTCAGGTTCAAAGATATAAATTTTTAAAAGGAGACTCGGCTATTTAAGGCCCAAGCCGTTTGAAAGCATACCAGATCATTTGGAAATTAACTATACTGACTTTTCTTTCTATTATAGTCCTGCCATAACTACATAACTCAGAATAGCAATACTGTGAAAGTATATGATAAGTATCCTGATTACAATTAGTAGGACCCAGAGACATATAGGTCTAATCTTCTGAAATTTTTCATGTTTAATGCCTTTTTAAGAAATCTCTAAAATGGCACTGCAGATTTCCATCTAACTCCCAGAACAATACTTTTTATCCTTTCATGAAATAAGTATTTTATAAATATTTAGCTAACATCACAAACTTTCTTATTTTAGAATACATTCACAGACTTAAGACACTATTCTGTTAAACTCTTCCCAGAAACTTTGTGCTGCAGTGTGCAGCACTATGCAGTTACATTTCTGCAGTATGTCATTAAGGTCATCGCATTGAGGCTGTTTTCAGTTAAAAGAGAAAAGACTTCCAGAGACAACAGACCTGTGTGTATATGGTTCTACTTTAGTTTTTCATAGCCAGGGAGAAATCCAACTCCAACTGCTCCATTCATTTCATCTGTGCCACGCATGACATGCTAGTATCATGAAAAGAAAATCACTACCCCATTAAAGCCTTATCCACTTAAAGTATTGGTCAAATTTCTCAGCTACTTCAGAACTTCACATATTTTGTTTCTTAGAGTCATATGTCACTCTCTACTACATCAGAAATACTGTGTTTTCTTCTAGATGGGACAGCTCATTCTGGGATATGAAGTCCTTTACAGCTGATTTGTGCAGAAACACCATCTATCATATATCCAGCCAGTAACCCGTGCTTAAGTCAACAGCCTGTCTTCCTGAAATTCTCTCCTCAGTTTGCAGTTTCACTGCTTCAAAGGCTGCTTCTTCAGAGAGAAGCAAACTCACTCAGCAATGGATATTTTCCCTGGAGAAGGGAACTGTTCTTTCCAATCATGCAACAAACCAAATAAGAACTCGTCTGAAGATTTTCCTTGTGAGGAGGAGGAGATGATATACCTGCATGCAGATATATACATTCTAGCAGGAAAGTAGTGCGAGAATAAGAACAATCATGCAATTTGGTGCACACAGAAGGGATACTAAAATGTTACATGAGCAGATTTGTCACTTCTTCAGGAAAAAACATACCAACAATCACAACAAAAGCTTAACGGTATACATGAGAAAACTTTTAGGCTGTACTAAGACATGTTTAGAGATAGTTTCTATAATTGGCGTAGTAATTGAAGTTCCATCCATAAGCAAAATACATTACTTCTTAATGTGAAGGAAATGGCTTATGGTTTGGGAATCCCTCTGCCTCATGCACTTCAAAATTTTTTTTACAGCATAGTTGCTATTTACTTCACTCCTCCTTGATGGCTCACTTGTACTCTATCTATCCACCAATCCAGCTGACATATCATGACAGTTCTTGCTGCTGTTCCTCGTGAACTGTTGGTTAAATGTCACTGGGTCCTCACTGATTTATAGACACTTCAAATTATTGAAGCATTCTTTTACTTGCTGCTTATTAAGTCTATTTCCTCATATTTCCCAGACCCTCATTCCCATTTATCTCACTTAGCTGACTCCCATACTCTTTCTCTTTTCCCTTTGTGTTGAAGACTGAAACAAAGTGGATGCTGAGAATGTTATCTATCTTCATGCCATCCATTATTTAGATTCTTCATTTTAAAGAGACTAAATGACTCAGGGGAATTTTAATTTAATAAAACTTTCCCTGCTTGGTTGCTGGGTCATGTCTATTATGGGTCACTAATGACTGAAAACTGACCTCTGCATAACAAGTCAGTGATTTGAGGTGTTTGCAAAGATGATGGAGGAATAATTCAGTACAGATCAAAAGTGTACTGCTCAGTCAGACCTCTCGCGGAAAGTCTGAACTGAATTTCTGATCATACCGAGATCAGCTGAATAAAGACTAGCCACACAGATAGAGCTAATTGTATTTTCATGACAGAGGGGACTTGCTAAATGGAAAAGGAAATTACACAACTTTGCAAAATAGGATGAGGGACACTCAGGCAGTACGTGAGTGATTAAACCAGTATAAACTGTGGTGTTGTTTTTTTTTTTTAATATAAAATAATTATTTACAACAGCTGGAGGTCTGAAATCTTTGACTTCGCTGTTTTGTACTAATTTTTACTAAAAGTGTAGAAAGGTCTCATTGCAACACAAAGCAACACCATCACAACTATCGGATAATACCAAAGTCCTTTGTATACAGAGAAGAGGACTATAAAGAGAACATCAGATAAATTTGGGCAGGTAATTACAGGTAGACAGATGCTGGGAGGCAGAATCGTGAGAGGAGAGTACTCTGTGTAAGAACACATGTCAAGCTTGGGGAGAGGGAGAATCCAGAAAGCCTGTTGTCAAACCTGCTTTTACTTATTCATCTATTTGCATGATAATCTTTCATAAATTCAGCTTTTCTCCTGAATTTTCAGCTAGATATTTTCCCCGTGAATCATTGTAATGCTGAAATTCAAATACATTTGTTCTGTAACCCTTTTGTTAGATTGTCTTTGTTTCCCATACACACAGCAATAGTACACTCTTACTGCACACTGCTGTTTGAAAGCAGAGTAGAAGCAGCCTTAACCATATCTTTTTCAAAAGTACAGGATCAGTGAATAAATTGTCTTAATCACACACACACACAAAACCCAACAACAACAACAACAAAAAAGACAACAACAAAAAATACTGCGATGACTATATGAATTTTCTGAGATGGAATAAGTTTCATGAGTATCAATCAAGATATCATTCAAGAAGCATTTGGCTAGAAAGGTCAATACATGATGTTGAAAGTGCATTCTCTAACTGATAAATAGAGTAAGAAATAGATATCATGCCCTCAGTATATACTGACTTCTGTAACAGAAAAGCAAAACAGTATTTGGTGAACAGATGCAGCCAAATTGCTATCACTAAAAATTAGCGTACTATCATTGTACTCACCAGTCCATACTTGTTAACATAGGAAATGCAGGAAATGCTTTTTTTTTTTTTAAACTGATGTTTAATCCTTACAGGAGAAATACAGTCTTTCATATGGGTCGTTCTTAACAAAATATTGCATTACTTCTGCTAATAACAAATTAACTTTTTCTTATAAAGTGCTTTAAAATGAATGTTTTTTCAAAGTATGTTACAAAGATCATTACCTTTATGGCCATTCTAATGGCAAGGGAACAAGGCATGAAAAGATGAAGCTCCATGGCCATTGTTACCCATTGGTCATTGAACAAATACAGCTTCCTAGCCCTACCCTCCCTTAAACAGCACTTCTCTAGAAGAATTTTTAGTTTCATTCCCATCAACTTCACAAGCAAGATGGTGATTTTTAAACATATGTCTTACAGGAGAAAATAACTCTCAGAACAGGAACATATACATCAACAAAAGATAGCCTGGAGCAATGAATCCATCACCCATGGGTAATGACTTATCGAGGAGACAGCACTAGCACTTTTCTAGATGCAGCTAGAAGACATTTATCCCCCAGAAAATCAGTTTTCAGTACTTGTTCTGCTTCACAGGATGTTATGGTAACACCAGGGGATGCCTGCCCAGTTTGAGGAAGCAATTAGCAATGGAAGCTTTCAATTACCTCAGTCTTTGTAAAATTAGAACATTTTGAAAGGTTTAAAGAAAATAAAAGTAGAAAAGATTTGGATGAAATCAGAAGCAATGGTACAGTGAAAATGTGAAACCTAGGCTGTGATGGGTTCTGTTTGTCACACTTGCATTGACAGTCTTTGTATAGTAATCCTGGCCAGAGCTCTAATTTAGATAATTACATTTTTTAAGCTAAATTTCTCCCTCCAGTTTAAGTTGGCTGGGACTTTTCTTCTTTCTAATATGAACCACATGCAGAGTTAAACTGAGTAGTGTTAAGCAGCTGCTGCATTTCATTCCAGGCAGGTTGCCATTGATGGATCTGGCTGCATGACATTGAGGGCCACTGAACTGAGAATAAGATGTACACGGAGTGAACATCTAACCCCAATGAATCCCTAGCAGAACTTATTTACAGTTTAGGTAGGATTTCATAGCTTTATGATTACTATGTACTTTGAACAAGTCACTGAACTTCTGCTTCCCTTTCTTATGCAATGTATATATTCCCTCTCGTACAAAAGCTTCTGCTTATGTTGTGGTAATATTCTAATACAGCTAGAGTCCAGATCTCAAAAAAACATCAAGGCACAAACAGATTTTGCCAATTGCACTAAAGTACCAAGTCCAGAGAAATTCCTAAATTCAAATGTGGTTGCACACTATGATCCACTGAATATTTTGCCAGAGAATAACTCTTTAGAGTTCTCAGTCCTGCTCTGGATCATCAAAAAGGCAGCAAACCACATAGTTGCTACCAGTAGTTAAGGTTAGCTGGCTAAACCCTATCAAAACCAAAACGATCCAATGAAAAAATTGATGCAAGAGTCTTGCACGACCAGAAGAAATCAAAGGGGACTCCATCTGTTTGGCTGAACCTGCCAAATGGAGAATGTCCACTTTCTAAGGACCCTGTGCTCTTTGGCCTGAGAGCAAGCAGCCCATCAGGAGGCAAACGACACAGGATTAAGCTGGACGATATAACCAAGTGAACAGCAGGTAGACGGACACACTGCCATGCAAAACAAAACACAAAAGCAAAAGACAAAGATCAGCCTCCATAGTCATAAGACTATGGAAGAAGGGAAGTAACACAAGGAGAAAATAGGCATATTTAGACCCTTATTTAGTGCTTGTGATAGTGGGGTGCTATTTCAAGGACTTTAATCGCCATTGAAAGAAGCTTGTAGTCACAGAGGGACTTTGCTAACTTGAGTGCTTGCCACTTCTTGAAAAATTCTGCATTTTTTCCAGGGAGAAAAGGGTTCATGGATGTGAAGCAAAGCCCTCCAGGCTAACGCTAAATCCCCTAGGGTTGTAAACCAACAAATTCACAAATTATAAGGAGTTCTAGAATCTCTAGACCTTGGGCATAGGAAGAACAACAGGTTCACTGCCAGATCAGCTTGGCTATCCAGGCTCAGTTGAGAAAAGAGGGAAAGAAATGTATTAATCTAGTAGAAGAATATTGGAAGTGAATGAAGCAGTTTGGCTTGAAGTCCAACAGATTGCTAAAGTTGGGGGTTTCCCCCCCTCCCTTCAGGCTTTACATTGCAGCTACTTGTGTAGTTGACTGCCGAAAAAACAAACTTTCTAAATTAGTATGGATTGCTAATTTTATTATTTTTCTTTCTTTAATTTACCTCTTTAATCCTTATCCTTAAATCATTAACCCAGCCTTAATTGTTCCAACTTCTGCTAAAGGACAATATAAGCATCTTTCAACCTCACTATATGAATTTATTTGGAAGCACTGTGTATTTGCAGGTTTGTATTTGATCTTAATGCCTGCTTACCTCCTTGCATGTCTGTCTGGTATTACTCTCCCTCAGTGTAAACTTAGTATGCTATTTCTAAATGAATTATATTAAAAAAGAAAAAAAACACAAAAAACACTTCATAAAATATGGAAAGTTATTCTAATGATCAATAAAGTGCTTATGTAGTTATCCAAAGATGAACTGAAGCAAGCCTGTATAACCAAAGAGGAAGATGAACTCCAATGTCATCACCTTCACAAGAATAAGTTTGTCAAATTTTTCAAAACATATTGTTTTATCTATACTAACTACCTGTAGAGAATAGGCTCTGGTATGGAAAATCTCATTTGACATATGAAAGATGGTGGAAGGAACATTTTCCCTAAGGCTATTATTTGCAGAAAAACAAGAAACAAAGGCTTTCTTGCTTCAAAGTGCTTAAATGAGCTGAGAATTACCCTATGCACAGTCTTAATTAAAATGCCAAAATGTGTCAATAATGACATTCAGGTCTAATACAAGACGTAGAATCTTAGCTAGTGCTTAGGAGTTCGCTTCATCTCTTCATCAGAGAGGGCTCTGTTTTTGAAAGAGAAATTACACGTGGAACTTTCTAAAAACACAGTTACCTGGAGTGGGAGAGACTGCTTGTGCAGAGCATCCCTTCAGACAGGGGCTTTCCCGCCCTGGGGGACCATGGGACAGTGAAAGGTCCCAGAAGTGGTTACTGGAGGGCATGGCCAGATTTGTACAGTCCCTTACGAATCCTTTGAGATAACTCCAAAATATTTTCAGTTCTTCACCTGGAGCCTGCTCACATTTTTTTTTAGAGCAGTATGGATTGGGTTTTAGCTGTGCCAAATACGAAGATACCTTTGTTGAATGTCAAGACTCCTTATCAGCTCCCAGAGCCAGGACACAATATGTGGGTCTGAATTTACAACATCCAAAATCTCCTGTTGATTTTACCTGTGTTTTCCTTCCATTCACTGGAGGGAAAAAGAACCAGGTTACTATAGTGCACGTGGGTAGCTAAGCGGACTAGCAGTGGCTTGTTCAAGGGGTCCCTTTCCCAAAGGAGCCCCTGCAGTGCTGTTTAGCACCTCGCTGGCTGACCACTTCTCGCCCGTGCAGTACAGCCCGCAGCCAAACCCACGTAAGGCTGACGAACTAAGGCGTCGCTAGAGATGCAGAGGCGGCTCTCGGACGAGGGTCCCAAAAGGTGTTTGTTTGGAGGAGTCCCGGTGCCAAGAGAGTGAGAGCCTCTTGGGATCGATTGAAAAGGGGGTCTCGAGGAGGCATGGTTACACAAAAATCAGCCAATAAGGAGAGAGGGGAACAGGGGATTAGGTTACATCCCTGTAAGTGTTTACAAAACTTGATAAGAAAGGCCTTTATACCTGAGAGCTGACCCACCAGTGCGGCAACTCCAAAGTAGGGTCTGTGCACCCCTCAGTCCACACTTCTGGTTGGTCAGCTAATGCAACAGGTTACATCTCCAAATAGTTCTTAGATGAGATTTTAAGCTCTGTGTTTTTAGCTCAGTTCCACCTAAAATTGTCAGCAGCTAAGTCTTAAGGATGTGCAAGTGTATTCAGAAAAGCTGCAGCACTATAAATTAATCTTTGTTTATGTGGTTTATGTACCAGGAATTTGTGCTTTTATTTAATTTGCAGGCAGTCTTCCAAATGTCCTAGCTTTCTCTCCCAAAATTTATGGAAGTTTTGAAAACCAGTTTGGCAAGATTTTTCTAAGCTTCAAGGAAGAAAAAGTAATTATTTTCATACCTCTCTGAATGATCAGCAGAAGCCCAGAAGCATGAGGCTACTATAATACACTGCCAAAACCCATGATTATCAAGTAATGAATAAATCTCTTACTTCTTACTGTGCTGCACACTGGATTTTTTTGCCTACTTCTTGCCATAAAAAATATTGCAAGAAGCAAAGATCGATGTCCCTTTTCCCTGTCCCCTTGGTACCAGAATGAATCATCACCTTTTTCAAATTTTGCACTCATCCAAGATAAGAATCTCATACAACCATAGAGCTTTCTCTCATGAAACTTTTGGTGTGACTAGTGATCTCACAAGCATATGCCAAGATCATCCCCATAAAGCACTGGCAGCTCCCAAAATCCACATTTCAGTGGAGTCTGTTGAAAGAGATGCCCACACATTACACAAAGCAGTAAGTGTTGCCATGATTTTCACTGAGAACAGATTTCACAGCATTTTGCTGGAATAGTGCTTGTGGTAATCAGCTCACAAGGTCTGCTAAAATATAGTGATTCCAGTATAATAAATCTAAAAATCTTCAAAGGAGTAAAGTTTATTAACCTCAGATTTTGTCAGTCTAAAATAACTATGTTAAGGCCTGAGAATGAAATTTTGTTATAAAAATTAAACTGGAATTAGTATTGTGCTAGCTTATGCCCTCTAAATAGAAACACAAAGAGACCTGCCAAGCACAAATTAATGCTGTTCTTTTTAACATCACTAGATATTAGGAGTGTAAGATCCACACAGATAATGTCCAGGGATAATGGACTGCCTGAAGGCAAAAGAAAAATGCTGAAGTCAAAATGATAAGACCAAGTGAAGACTTTAGGACATTATGCTTGGCTGTACTTGTACAAACTTAACTGGAAAAACATTGTAGACTGAGGCTAAATCGGTGTTTTTATTGGTGAACTATGCATTAAGGAACCTGCATAAACCCCAAAATTTTCAACAGTTCTTGAAACACAGAGATTTAGAGAAAAAGAAAGCCTGGGAGCAATGCAGCTAACAAAGCAGCTCAGCAGCTTCCCCAGACGCCATAGGGGATGTAGTTAACTTTGTACAGAGTCAAGGCAATATCCATCTTCAGATGGAAACTCAGTCTGAGAGCAAAGAAAATTTTACAGATAGCTGCTACCTGTTGCTACTCTTCCTGCTTCCTTAAAATCAACCTTTAGAAGTGCGTGAAGAGCAGTCTGTCCTTATGTTTTTATTAAAATGCTTTATACAAGGCATATGTGTATGTTTAGGAAGAAAAAAACACTTTTGCATTCATCGCTGACATTGAACAATCTTACATTTTAAAAAGAAAAGAAAAAACCAAAACCAACACAGCCCTCAGGGAGATTTGTCCATGATTTAGCAGGTAATTATTTTGGAGAGATAGTTGACTGTAAATGTAGTGGATGTGAATGTCAAAAAGGGAGAGCTAGCACCACTATCTGCAATAATATATAATGGCACCTATAGTGTTACCAGATTTTTCCCAGGAAGTTTGGACAGTGCTTTTAACTTCAGAGGCATCGTTCACTGCTCTTCATATCCTTAAGTTCATTGAGCAGAGATGTCTATTGGTCTATTTAATACAATATAGTATTTCAAAATTTCCTATTGTTATTTTATGATTATAAAATTTTTTCTTAGATTCCATTAATTTCAATCATAATAAACCTTTTTTTTTTTTCAAAAAAGAGCACTAGTTCAGAAATGTTTAAGACTGCAATCTTTATCTTAACTCCCTGAGGAGTCTATACAAGGAACCATCAGAAGACTCTATTTGAAAGAGTATTAAGAGTATAAAATTTGCACCTAATGAGTCATGTAGGCTTATGCAATAGAAGAAAAAATTAAACATTTTCTGACACCATAGTTCTGACTTGTCCTGAAAAAAAAGGAGGCAAAACAACATCTCTTTTCAGAAAATCAAACTGAGTGAATTTAGGAAAATAATTCAGAAGGCCAGGTGCTTAGGACAAAACACTACCTTCTGTTTGTCTTCATGGAGATATTGAGACTGTCTAGCTTGCCTCATCTGATGATTATTTTACATTGTTGGAAAATGACCAACATCTTCTGAGGAGCTGTGGCACGAGGAATGTTGTTGTTACTAATTATATTTCATACCACTGCTGCTAATCGTAGTGTCTTTTCCTTTTTGGTAGACCATCAAGGCATAACTCATTAATATGCAAGGCAGGTTTTAAGAACATACTACACTTACTCCTAGTTCTACTGATTTATTTTTGGACACTTTAATAGCAGCCTGTATAGATTCTTACAACCTCAACATGTTAAATTCTGCTTAAAGACTGTTAATGGACAGGTATTACAACATTAATAAAATCTTTGATACAATTCCATAAAGTCAAAAGGCTTTCTCAAATTGCTTTATAATTTAGAAGAGGAACTTCATTAATCAGAAACATATCAATGTAAGATCAATCAAAGAGAATGTTACGGAGGAAGCAATAATTTCCCATGACAGAAATTTACTCCCTTCTAGATACCTCACCTAAATAAAATGTTCCCACTGTACTTGATCGGTACAAAAGGAAATAATGCAGGGAAAACTTGGTGACAACCAGGCAGACAGAAATTCACAGATCTATTCCCAAATGCTGGTGAACCTTACACTACATTCAGGAGGAGTCACATATTCAATATTCCTTATAAATACAAACTTGAAGCACACAATGAAGTTAAACAAGCTCACGCATCACTGTTTAGTATTCACAAAGGCTTTTTATTATATCAAAAAGCTTATGTTTTGAAAACCAAAGGCAATTATAAAAAGCGGGTTAGGAATTTTGAAGAAGTAATAAATATTCATTCCATTCTTCCCACTTACAGAAATACTACATCCTATTTATCAATTTTATAAAAATTATTCTAATATGCAAAAAGAAGATATAAAGAAAACTTCAAATCTGAATTGTATTTAAACATTTTACTTAGAAGAAACAACATAGCTTTTAAAATGAGATGAAATTTTAACAACTAAAATAAAGTTTCATGTTTAAATCAGTTAAATAATTAAATTCTTTTTTAAAAAAAAGCTATTGGGATTTCATAAACAGCTCTAAAAAAAGATTGCTATCTGGTTGGTTATAAGCCCTGATGAAGACGTGATACCAAACTTAATGAAATTCAGGATTTGAGACAGATCAAATATTTTACTTCAGAATAAGTCAGTATGTAGGATCTAAACACTCGAAGCTATGCTGGCAACAGCTCACTACAGTTGCATCTGCACTGCACTCTTGGCAGGGTGAATTCAGCGTGCCGGTCATTCCATGAGATTTTGCTGCTAGGCATACACAGACCTTGACACCCACAATATCAAAACACCTAATTATTTGGGAGGCAACAAGGACCTTTGAGAATACAAATACTTTAGATGTCCAAAGTCAACCTAAAAACCTGGTCAACTCAGATAATTCTCATTTTTCTTACAATATGAATTCTTTCACAAAAATGGGATTGACAGTTATATGTGAAAACAATGCTCGGTCAAGGGAAGGGATCTTCTCTTGTGCCTTGTTAACCATGAACATGCTGAAAGTCTCTGTGGAAGAGAAATATGAGTCTCATGATTTTAGAGCTCTGGCTGCTGAATTGACCAAAAAGTACTGCAAGGTATGTAATTTCTTAGTCAAATGAGCAAATTAGTGCTGTGCATATCCTAAATAGCTCTCCTGTGGACCAACTTCTGTCAGAAGTAACCTGCTGGAAAAGAAAGGTCTTCATTTTCCTGAGAAGTTGCAGAAGCCTGTATAAGAAACTATAATGACACCGAGTAAGAATTTGGAGTATGGCTGAGGTAGCCAAAATTCTGTGAATATCTCTGGAGTTCTCAGTCCAACACAAGTTTCACACTTCCATGCTGCCAACAGCATCTGCATTCAAACTGCCCCACCTTAAACACCAATTGAGTGCTGCATTCCAGTGGGACACTACATACTCGAGCCAGAATGCAAGACTGACCGAGGTATCAAATTGAACCTACACATTTTGATGCAAACCAAGTCGGACAAGGTAACCAGTTCTCTTCCAGTAAAGTACTGGAAAGCACTTTCAAAGCAGAAAGATACTTCTGAAAAAACCATAAAAATTATTGGATAGCAGAATAACTTGCTCATACTAATCTGATAAACGCAAATACCTATTTTTTTGTGACAAAAAGAAATCTTATCCCTTTTTACCTTGTGTTTACAAGTTGGTCAACTAATTCAAAATTCTTCAGACATAAGCAAGGGAAAGACCTGATTTTGAACCCTCAGTTGTGACTTACTGAAGTCTGAAGCATGCCATCCTTAACTAGAGCCAGTTATGGAATGAAAACCTTAATTATATTAGTATTTAAAATTTTCAGTATCTGTAGAGATACTTTAAGAACATCTGCATTTTATCTTCTCCTAAAATGTGGAATTTGAGACCATATCTGAACATCTGACATGGTCTTTTTCAGATTAAAAATTAATAATATGTCAAGGAGCTTAGAGGAGTTTTGATCTCTGAAACTTTCAGAAAGAGTAGGCAGCCTAGATATTTCCAACACAGCCACTCAAAACCAGCCAGTCATTCATCACTAACGCAGCAGCAACCTAAAGCATACACCTGTACATCTCATGCTGACATGTCAATCAGCAAAACCGATTTGTGGAAACCTTATATTCACAAAATGAGCTATGAATCATACATCTTATTTTATTTTTTTTAAATCTTGAGAGATAAAAGCTGCATTATAAGCTCATAACATGAGACCATGTGGGAAATTCCTTTTAAATAAAGGTCCAAATTAACATTATATGCAACTATCTCTTTAAAATATTTCCATTTACCTCTTTCTTTCACTTCCTTCCCAAGAAGAGGGGAAATGATGTTGTGCCTTACCTACCTTATTCTATTAACAATTTATTAAGTATGACATGTTCCAAAATTATACAACCCTAATATCATGCCAGGAGAATATAATTTCCTCATCAATTAAGTTGAAAGGTAGATCTTTCTGTCTGCCACTCCAGAAAATCAAATTTGTAATATCAGCTTCACCTATTAATTTAATATCAGCTTCACCTATTAATTTGGGGCCTGAACGTGGTGTTGCTCTTTTCATTTTATTCTGTTTTTTGGTGAAGTCACGTTGCCTATTATGCAAACGTACAAAACCTACTCTTTGTCTCATTACAAGACCATTTCTTACATTTCACACTCACAATTTCTTTTTCACTTATTAAAAACTCTTGCCCATGACTACTGAGCCCTTATGTTAAATTGCTTATGCAGTTAGTTAATTTGTCTTCACTACTGCGTATGTTACGGCCTTGTGATTTACCTTGCTCTGCATGGCTCACAGAAGCTTGTTTTTCTGCCACCTCATAGAACGGTAATGACATCTGAGTTCTTTTCTGCTTTTTCCTGACTAGGCACATTCCAGCTTAATGCCAGTTCCACTTTGAACAAGGAAGATGGGGCTTGAAAAGGATAAAGACTTTTTACACTATGTTACTCTTTCAGCTTTAAAAATAAACCCAGGCTGTACAAGAGGTCTATTTCTGTGTAACATAGGTTCATTTGTTTATGGGACATTCTTGCAGTCAGGACTTTCTTGGGCAGGAAACAGGTCATTCTCAGCAAAGAATCAGAAACTCATTCAAGATTTATTACAGATAATGACTTCTTAGCTACACGGGTTCATATAATGCAGATTTTGTTATTCTGTGATGGGAGAAGCAGGAAGTGAATAGAATTATTTGGTAGCTGAGTTCTTTTGCCTGGTTGCTCAGCAAAAGCCTCAAAATGTTAAATTTATGGTCTCATGGGGTGAAGAACCACCTCAGCCAGAAGTACAAGTTGAGCACAGGAAGGACTTTTTCTTCTCCAGTTTGTCCCTGGAATAATGATTAATATTCATATTATGAGCAAGAAATCCCACAGCCACCCTGTCCCCTAAAACCTGCACTAGTCTTAATAACAGATTTTAAGAGAAATCACACCTCTATTTCACCTAATCCTTGACATCTCTGTCTATGAGTTCCTGAAACTTTTAAGTCCCATCCCAGCCTCTCAATGTTCACCCTCTAGCTTTCTAGCAGATGGTCCCCAACACAAGGCTGTGAACTAAAGCCACTAAAGGAACTTCAGTGGCTGATTGGTTTTCCTGAGCATTTGCTTAGGATTAGCAGCTGTAACACGTCTGGGTGCCAAAGCCCAAGGCTGAAAACAATTTTTATGCTAAGTAAGAATAAACGGTGAAGCAGACAGGATGCCCCAGGTGCTTTTCTCACCACTTTCTGGATTTCTCTTCTATCAAGCAGCTTATCATCACAAAGATGAAGGAAATGCTATGCAGCACGCTGCAGCGCTATAGGGCAAGAGTGATTTATTATGTAAGAAATTATAAAAGTTTTCATATTTTCTGAGTGTTATCTCATTTTTATTATCATGGAATGATAGTAAGTTTTGAATTTCTCTGCCCAGCAAAAATTCAACTTCATTACGTGGAAAAACACAAGCATACTGTTGCAGTTCAACAAAGCTGATGAGAATATTTTTGCTTTGTTTATTTGCTTTATTTTTATGTTAGCATTGAAATGCTACCATATACTGCAAAGCAACAAGAATGCTGAGATAGCTTTGTACTGCAGAGCATAAATCACACAATTGTACCTTCAAACTGAAAATAGCCAGCAGACGATAAAGGATGCACTTGGCTGAAAAACAACTATTACATGACTGCATTGAGTGAGGTGTCAGAACCAGTGTACAGCACTGACTTCAGGCAAATTCACAGCAAAATATTTGATAGTAATATGAACTATTTAGAAAGTTTAGTGGGGAACCTGTGTTTTTTTGCACACTTAGTTAAATGTGCAAATACCAGACTTTTCTACTTTTCTTATTGTTCTTGTCTAAAAAACAACAACATTTATATAACTTGAAAGTACCTTGAAATTTTGGGATGCACAACTAAATACAAAACAGGAGAAATATGCATTAGCAAAAAAAAAGTAGTTTTCTATGATGGACTGACAAGAGAGCAAATCAGAGAGACAAAGGCATTAACACATAAAGATGAGTGGCTTTGTAAAAAGGTCATGACACCATGAAGTTCTGTTCCTTGTGTGGCTACAGATGCCACATCAAAAGACAAAAAAAGACCACTTATGTTCAGCAGTTACTCGTGAATCCAGATAGTCAGTGTATATGGGACAACATAGCAGAAAGCTTTAATATAGTGCAAGATGCCAGCAAACGCATGCCAAAGAATCACTAGTACAGTGGATAGGAGGCAAACTCAGACAAGAACTCCTAACTTGAAAGGAACAGGCTTGTGACATGATGGCCTTGAGTGCACAGATGCAATATTACAGCCTGGAGATTACTCCATTTTGTTTACCCTGGTGCAAACACTTTTCCAAGGAGAAGCTTTCACTATTTCATATTGCCTGCACTTTTATTGCTATCTTCTGCTTGGAACAGGTCTGTTCTACACCACTCTGTTCACTAGGCTAGTTTTCACCATTTTCCCAGGCTTATCTCAAAGTCTTGATATTCATTCTAAACTAGGAGTACTTTGTTCACATGGAAAACGCCCACCAACTCCTAACATCGTAGGGGAAGTTATGCTATCAGCTACAGAGGGACAAGCCTTCTCTGAGAATTAGGACAAAGCTTAAAGCACATTGCTTCACCAACTTAAAAATGGAGTATAAAATTCATTGTTGGAATCAAGAACTTCTACTACTAATTCTTCAAGATGCAGAAGAGACTGTGGAAGCAAAAGAATTTGAAAGAACTCTATGGTGTTAGAGGAAAGGGAAAAGAAGATGTGATTGAACATTGCCTGAAAGTGGAGGCTGTACAGAAATGGAAGGACTCAAAGAGGAGACACTAGGTCAGGGAGTATGAACAGCATACAGCATTTCTGCACTCTCTAAGTAAAATTTTCTGAACACAAAAAGCCTAAAGTTATTACTTTGTGAATAAATATTTCAGGTAGTCTTCTGACAAGCCCAGCTCTTCCTCTTTGTAACATTTCCCTTCAAGCCACGGAAAAGAGTTCCATATACACATCTCCCAGCTCTATGTCTCTCCAGTAGAGTGGGAGAGACAGCCTGTAACAGAAGCAACACGATTCAACTGATTGTTCTTTGGGAAATAGTCACAGGAAATTCCAGCAGGGGATTGGCCCCACCTTCTTTGAACTGTAACATTTGGGTCTTCTATATTTTTAATACATCTGTTACTGATTCGTTTATATTCTATGTACTTGATGCTCTTGATATACAGCATATTGTATCTAACGCTACATTGTCATACTTACTTTTTACTTCTTATTTTCTTTGAATTCCTTACTTCGATCTTGTATCTAGGGACCAAGAAAGCTGATTTGCCTTCAGTAATTTCACATGAAAACTGCTGAACTCTGCTTCTGGATCCATAAAAGTGAAGGGTATTGGTCTACAATATAATTTAAGTAGATTTTATGGTATAGGCAGATGTTTTTAAGGCAATAATAATTAGTAAGACAGAGGTAATCAACCGCTTTTGGCGTGATGTCAGCTACCTTACAGTTTTAATAATGAATGCTAAAGGAAAGGTCTGTTTCTACAACACTGAATAAAATTCCCTGAAGAACTAATCCTATAAAACAGTGATTCCCTGTTATTCAAATTAGAAAATCAGATTATCAGTATAAAGGCATAATTATATTCCATGGTAGGATTTCTAAAACACAAATTACTTAGAAACCCAGACTTCTTGAAGAAAGCTACTCACTTAAAAGTTAAGCATCATCATAAGAGACTGAACTAGGAATTAACTACAGCAGCTCCACTACTCCTTAACTCAGGCCCAGAATTGCGCCTAAGATTATGATGTATCTGTTTTCTAATAAAATCTTGGTTTCACGCTAGAGCTTTGTTGAGAAAGATAAATCCATTTTATGGAGGAACTTGGTATCTCACAATTTGATTTTGTCCCCATTAGCTCAAACCTACTGTCAGCATAACTCTCAGGGAACCTATAAAGGGAAATGTTTAAAAAACCTGGGGACTATCTGAAGCCATCCCAGGAGAAACTGTGAAATCATGTCTTTCAAACAAACAGAAAAATTTACGGCAGCCAAGAAGTTTTGCTGAGCAAAAACAGATGCAGAAGCAACAAAGAATTTTTAAAAAATTACTTCAGAGAGAAAAAGGAAAACAAGTCACTGGTGAAAAAAATAGACAAAAATAAACCCGTGAGACCAATAAAGGAGGATAAAGAAATCATTGAAATGTCAGTGCTAAACAAATCTGAAATATCAAAAGGCTTTTTTTAAATGATTAAGAACAAAAAAGTCTATTTTGGCTATGTACAGGTTAGCTCCTTGGAGTAAATAATAACAGTTTCAATAATCAAGGAACAACCAGTGTGTTCATTAGCTAGGTTTTTTTTGTTCTTGGAACAAAGTAGGAGTCTGTATCCAGCTCGCGCTGTCAGGGACAGAACAAACAGATTACTATCTGTAACTGTACTTGGTAGGAAGCATTTAAAACATATTTCACAGAAAGAATGAAAAACACAACAGTGTTGGATAATTTCTCATCAATTGATATAATGGTTGTAGCTAGGAACTTTGTATACCACTAATTTTTCTTTTAAGTAATCCTGGAAAATGGGGACGTCTCCAGAAAATTGCAGGAGCTCCACTCTTAAAAAGTGTAAGAGTATTAGGAAGCAATGAATATCAGTTAGAGTTGTCTCACAGAAATAAATCCAATCAAACAGGGAGGGCTTTTTTTAAGGATTACTGAACAAAGGATTACTGATTCATGATTTAGAATCACAGAATTATAGAAAGGTTTAGGCTGGAAGGGACCTTAAAGATCATCTGGTTGCAATCTCCCTGTCATGTGCAGAGACACCTTTCACTCAACCAGGTTACTCAGAGCTCCCTCCAACCTGACCTTAAACACCTCCAGGAATGGGGAGTTCACAACCTCTCTGGGCAACCTGTTGCAATGCCTCACCACCCTCACAGCAAAGAATTTCATCCTAATATCTAATCTAAACCTACTCTCTTTCAGTTTGAAGCCATTCCCCCTTATCCTATCACTACACATCCTTGTGAAAAGTCTCTCTACAGCTTTCTTGTAAGCTCCCTTTAGGTACTGGGAGGGATTTGATTGCTCATACCCTCTTTGGTAATAGCAAATTTCTACGAGCCATTTGATTTAATGTCACATGAATCTTGATTTCAAAAACCTGCATGGAAATGACAGAATATCTATTTAAATGGTTTGAATACCAACTCACTGACAGATTTTGAGAAGCTTTTAATGGGAAGATAATGTTGTTAAAAAAACATTTTAAGCATAACCTCAGAGGCTATACCTGCACTATGTGAGTGCCTGTGTTTCTCCTGAACCGTGCCTATCACAAAGAGCACACATGTTTGTCCACCCTGATTCCTTAGCACCTTTTCCTTTGCAGGAGCACACTCCATCACACCAGCTATCTCACATACCTCTGTGCCTCACGCCCAGACCCCTCTTGCAAACGTGTTCCAAATCATGCTAAGTTCTGCTGTTGCTACTGAGTTCGGTGAGGAACTTCGTTTGGCCACATGCACCCCTGGGAAAGGATTAGATGAACTAGAAAGAAGTGGTCTGAGCACCTCAAAATCCATCTTCAGCAATGGAGGAAATTACAGACATCTGAATGCCATGGAAATCAAACTAGGCTTCAGCTGTTGCAGTATCCAACACAACATCCAGTAAATTTTCTTTTATGGCAAGTACTTTTCCAGAGGAAATTGGCTGGAAGTTACTGTTGAGACATTTTAGCTACTAGGTATTGGTTAAGAACAGAGTTCTCAGAGTAAAGAATATACCTTTCAAAACATGTACTACAATCTGATACTCTTCTCCCACTGGGAGCACTCCTGGTACAAGGCATGCTCCAGGGGACAAAATAAAATTAATCATAAGTTACAGATGTTTCTCCCTTGACTGTTTTCTCTCTCTAATACTAGCAGACATAATAACCCATTTGTGTGAGACAGTTCTCAGCCCTCAGAAGCCTAGGGTGTCATAATGTCGGATCCCAGGAAAGACTGTGCAAATGTGTAGATACACAGGAAAACTGGAGATCCCTTGGGAAAATTAGATTTTCCTGAGGTCTGCAGGTAACAGACACGTGTCTTTGGATACAAGATTTTTTTTTTTTCTGCCACACTCAACCATGTTCAACATTAAAGGTACTTTTTTATCATTGTAGTCTGAAATATTATTCTATTACATTAAAAACTTTATTAGAAGGGAGCCATTACCAATGTTCAAGTCAAGATTGAACTGGTGCTACTGCCAGAAATCTTAACTCCCATAGTCCCTGGGACATTTCAGACTGCATCTAGCTCTGATGCATGATATCCAAGGAACTCTCAGAAACAAATTCAGGGTTTCTTTTTTCATAAGGTTTCTTTTTTCATTTTGTATTGCTCACATTTTGTGAGCAACTAAAATCTGAGAAGTCACTTTTGAGTGTCAAGCCCTATGAAAACATCAGTTAGACATGGTCTCATGGGCTATTCTGCCAGAAAATAATAATTAAATAAGGAAGGAATATGTGAAAGGAAAAAAATTAAAAGTGGGAACAGGAATTCTTACTAATAAAAATATTAAAAACCATCCTCTAAAGTGACACAGACATACTTAAGATATATCTACTGATTTTTATGTAATTCAGTACATTTGTATCATCTTTATGTTGATTTACTATCAGGTATCTATTTCTAAATGTTATCTTTTTTAAAAAGTGTTCTCTTTGCAATGGTTGAAGATAAAAGCATGGTAAAAGACTAATTTTTCTAACCTATGTTGTACACATGCTGAAACAAACACTCAGCTTGTACTTATCAGTATCCACAGTCCAAAGGGTCAAACCTCGTAATGGCTATGATTTATCATAACATTAAAAACAGCAGGCATCCACAACAGGTATAAAAGATTGAGTTTATACCGGTAAGAGAAACTTATCTTCACAGAAAATTCCTTTTCTTTCTGCGTAGCCAGCACCCCAAACTTTATAACTCAAGCTGACTGAAATGACTAGGTAGATTTTAAAGGCAGAAAAATTATTTTTTAACTTTTTTTTTTTAAAGTAAATCATAAGGAAAAGAGCAGCACAGATTACTACGTTTCCCGCCTAATGTCATCCTGCAGGTACAAAAGCCGTCATTATCGTGATGTTGATAAATTGCACTTCCTAGCACAGAAGGTCCTTCCCTTCATGAAGGAGCACTTGATGAAGGAAGTCAAACCCTCATAGCCAGAAAGGCCACTCCACAATAACAATTTTGCCCCTCAAACACAAGGCTCTGTCAGCTGCACTGAGCATCACCTGCAGTCTGATTGATCTCAGTTAGCATTCCCCTTCTTTAATTTTCTGGCATTTTGGCTGCCTTAACCCTATCATTTAATGGGTTTTTTTGTTCCCCAATTCACCCTGCTGGTGAGATAGCAACATAGATCAAAAGATATTTGTGAAACCTGTCAGGAGTTTGGCAGCTTGGACTCTATCCTTGTGTTAAAATTGTTTATTTTGATTTGATAAAAGTTCACAGAACCTACGATGACCACTGTGGCAAAAAGCCACTTTACATTTTCCTTGTAATAATATATCAACGCAGTAATAATATATTACTGCGTTAGTATAATGGTTAGCATTTCCACAGTGACTGACTAAGGCCAAAATTAATATCCCTCTAAATCTGATCTGCCATAAAGTAAGTTCCCAATCCACTGTGAAAGTATCTCTTGTTGAGTATCAACGTATGTTCTGTGTTTACGCTGAACATCGATATTGCTGTTTTAACACCTACTGTGAAAGAAAGCCTAATAACCTCTATGTCTAAGGTGATCAATACCTGTTAGGAAAGTGTGAGTCACAGATAGCTGAGGTCAGCTTTTGAGATTATTC
The DNA here is from genome assembly GCA_013398855.1 of Mohoua ochrocephala. Taxonomy (NCBI): domain Eukaryota; kingdom Metazoa; phylum Chordata; class Aves; order Passeriformes; family Acanthizidae; genus Mohoua; species Mohoua ochrocephala. The sequence goes on from VZTA01003755.1 coordinate 39,309, forward strand.
TGGAACATACATAAATACACACACATTCATTTTGCCAGTGATTAAACAAAGCAAAAGTACTTTTAGAATATTTTTTTTTCCTCCCACATGTACAGATGCAATTTTTGTTCCTTGCTTCCATGATTCAACATGCAAAGAAAGCGTGATTTAAAAACCTGAAAAGCTGGACAAATATCCTTAAAAGAAGAAGTTGACCAGTAAAAGACACAGAGGCAACATACCAGGCACTATGTGATTATTTTTCAGAATAATTTTCAATTCTAAAGATCTGTAGCACAAGAATTTCTCAAAGTAGAGCTGACATCCTTGTCCTAAGCAGACGTTAATAGCTTTTTCTTCCTCAAGTCTGCCCAATCACTTTTAGATGTATGTCACATTACAGTACCCACAGCCACTGCTGGCAAATAATTACCTCTCCATGCAGCAGAAACTGCATACTAGCTTATTCTTTTTTTGTCGCTCTTTTTTCTTTTTTTTTTTTCAACCTCACCAGCCGCTAGTTTCAATGGATAATAATAGGGGTTTGTATTGAAAGAGACAGAGGACAATCATTCCCAATTGCTCCAGATTTTATAAGCCTTCATATCCCCCCAATACTTACTTTCTGAGCCTGAGGCACACTAGTTTATTTAATTAATCCTCAAACAGAAATCATTTAACCTCTCTGATCATTCCTACTTCCTTTCTCCATAACTTTCTTATTTCTTTTTTCCTCAAATAGGGAAATGAATATTATAAATATTTCTGAAAACACCGGAAGACTGAAGACTGATACAATTGGGTTTTTATTCCTTGACCTAATATTCCTAATGACCTAACATTTTTAGACTAAAATTATTTGCTTTCAGCACCAGTGAGTATAAATTAAACAATGTCTGGCTCTTAGATATAAGTGCAGAGTACATAAGAACCTGTGACAAAGTTAAAATGAGAAGAATTTACACCCTTGTACTCTAAAGCTTTGGTAAGGATTCCTTTCTGCTCTGGAAGTTCATGCACACAGCAGGAATAAACCTGTGCTTTGAGACCATTCAGAAGTAGGAAAACTAACAGGCATCAAAATTAAATGGTCTGCCCAGGCCATGCTGTATGTGGCAAATTTAGGATTGAACTTCAACCTTCTTCATGCCAAACTAGTCGCTTAACCAGGACCCTATCCTATCTATAAAATATGGTAATAAGTAAAAGTCTGGCAGATTATCTCAGATAGGAAAGTATACAATTCCTGTGTTGAAGTTAAGATGGTTGTCAGTGACAAAATACATAGATGATTTAAAAGCCCTGCTCAATGGTTAACATTCAAATCAATTTGCATTTCATAGAGTTCTGCAAGTGACTTGCTGCTTATTGTCATTTGGGGACTTTATCTTTCTATTGTTAAAGAAAGAGATTATGAAATATAGTGGCAGGCAACAAAAAAATGTGCTGAAAGTTTTTCAGATGTTGAAAAATACAAATTCACAGAGTATTAAGTCCTTTGTGACAGTTACATAAGGCCAAATTAATATTCAACACAAAGAAGAAAACACCCTTAAAGAGAGAGATTACTTGGGCAGTTATAAATTTTTAGAGACTAGCTTGCAGAAAGCAGTGTGAAATACCTGCTGCTGCTAGGTCATGAAATAATTGCAACTTCTTGCAACTTCTGTTATATTCTCAACATTTTTCATCAGTTAAACAATCCCCCAAATGTAACCCTTTAAGAAAAAAGAAAGAAAACTCCAAAAGCCTTCTCCAGGTAAAAAAACTATATTTAGCATCTTAACTCTGAAAATGGTCTGCAGTGAAGTCACAGTCCCTGTAAAACCAAAGGCAAGACTTGATTTGTTTGATGGCAGTCTTTCACTTACAGCTTCAGTGAACTACTGCTCAAATGCAAATGCAATATTCCTCTGCATATGTCACCTTTCATTTGCAATTCCAGGTGCAAGGGACTTTTTTAAACCTTTCATGAGCGTGCATCCATTTGTTTTCCTACATGTACAATCCGGCAAGCTGGATTGGACCTAATAGGAAGCTTGCAGTGTTCCAGGTGTTACTCTGACATCAATAACAAATTATTGCTAGAGAGGACCTTCAGCCCGGGTATTTTAAGTCAGGATCCAAACTCTGCTCAGTCCTCAGGACCCGGGACCCTGCTTCAGGACCGTGCCCTTAGGAAGTCACTGATATTGCACCCAGCTCAACAGTCACATCACTGAGGATCACCTCCCAGTCAGACCCAATATTTCACCACAGCCCAAGTACCACTAGTTAACAGGATCCTTTCTCACATCTAATGGCTTTCCAATACCATTTTCAAAGTAGATATTTATATAAAGTAGCAGAGTCTCCATGTTTGCATTAACATCAGTCTGGACAAGTGTTAGCTGTTTACTTCAGTGCAATTTATGATTACTGACACTATAAAAACGCTATAAATCTCTCTGAAAACTTGCTTATCATTTATCTCTATTCACTGTGATGTTTTGAAGATAACATCTTGGGACATTAAAGAGTAAACATGGACATGTAAGAAAAACATGATCCTATAAAAAAACTACTTACAATTTCAGGCACACAATTTGGTTGAAATTTTGTTTCTATAGCAAGCGTCCTTAAATTAATGAAAAGTTACTTAGCCTTCAGCTACATGAGTAGTTTGGGGTTTGTGGGTTTTTTAATACAGTGTATTATTTTGATTTGTCTCAGGGCTAATCTCAGGAATGTTACACAGAATTATTTGGCTCCTTCTATTTAGTCAAAAATTTTATCACCATAATAGCATTACTGTCACAGTTAATTAATGCCGGTTTTCCAAGAGATAAAGCTTCTATTAATCCCCCCCTATTTACTACTGACAGTGCCAACATTTCAGAGCCATTGTCAGGCCTAAATCGGAAGAAATATCAGGCTTATGGGACTATTTACAGTCTCCTTATCCTTCTACTTTTCTACTAACATTATTAACAATAGTGTAAAATGCAGTGGTGATTTTGTAAACACAAAGATACCAAACTGAGGCCAGCCTGAACCCTGGCCCTGAAATGGGAGCAGTGTTCAATATTGTATTGACTCTGAGCTAAATTGAAGTAGAATGTAGCAAAAAACAGTAGCACACATATTTCCAGTTCACCAAATAAACCATTCTTTCCAGCCCTCCATTACACATTTATTTTCTAACATTTCTGACTTTTAATTGTATTAGCTGTAGAAAACTGCATCCAATGAACAGGCTGTAGTTACTCTTTATATAAGGTTTAGGCCTCATTTTAAAAGGAAAATTATATTTCAAAGCTTCTATGCCATAATTCCCTTCCTGATTTTTCAAAGGGGAATGTACTTACAAAGCTTCTATTAAATGTTTAATCATTTCCCACATGTAAAAAACATTTAATTGGGAATTGGAATAATTTACAAGCTAATTCCAGACAGCACAGAGAGTGTATTTTTCAGTCCAGTAATTTTCAGATGCTCAACAAAAGAGCAAAATAAGAGTTTCAATAAAACTCAGCAAGGCAAGAAACTGCAAATAACATGGGTGAAAAAGGCTTGAAATGTCAATATGTTTTGTTATGAGTTATCCAATTCAGCCTTTCTGCAGTAAGTGAATTATAATGGGAATCAAGAAGACTCCAAGTCTTTGAGAAGCTTGTTGAAAATGTGAGTTATCTTTTAAGCTTGTTCCACCTATTACAGGAAAGAGTAGCCACTGGGGAAAGTGCTCTGCACAGTCACCTAAGCATCTCTCTAAATCCTTTATATGCCTATACTCACTCATATTTATAAATACGGTAGTCAATACTTTCCAAAGCAAAGTTAGTAAATTCATACATAATCAGTACTCTGTGTTCCTCTGGGATTAATTCATGCAGGGGAGAAGCAGTCCATGTCTGCTCACACTGTTTGAATAGTGGCAGCAGCAGCAGAGGGCTGGCTGCAGGCCAGCTGGTGTCAGCTGGCTCATGGCCCACTCTCCAGGACTCATGTGCTCTGAAGTAGAGCAACTGCACTTGATCCAATTCTCCTCTGGGCCTTTGAAACAATTACTTTTTTGGTCATTTTCCACTTCAAAGTTCCCAAAATAATGAAACAGTACTTCAAACCTGACAGAGGAATGTTTTAGTAAGGTGTTGGTTTTTTCAATAATAATTTGACATTAAGGGTGCTTTTCTTGTGGCCCAGAGCAAGGCACGTAATGCACACATTTATTCAGCTTATTAGCCCTTCTTTGCAAAGTTAATTAGGTTCTGCTTCTTTAAAGCTAGTTCAGATATAGCTTTTCAGTCACGAGATACGCCATGTTCACAGAAATTAAAACAAGAGGAGAAGATACTTCCCTTCCTACCCTGTAGAACATACCTTGCACTGCAGAGCCACCTGGTTGCACATATAGGCCCGAAGATGAAGCCTGGAACGACGACCTTCTAGTCCTGTACAACACTCCTTTTGGAGAATGGTTGTTGCCAAAAGTGGCCTCGGGGAAACGTTTCTGTAGAATACATCTGTGTCTTGGGCTTCCTTTCACTGGGACTCCTCCTCCCCGTTTGTAGAAACAAAGTTATGATCTTCATTTGCACATTCTCCCAACTACGGTCTCTGTGGACCATCACAAAAAGAAACAGGACAAAAACCTCCAACCGTCTTCTCAGAACACTTCCAGACAAAAAAGAGAGATGGAAAAAAAAGCAAACCTCAATTAAAGCCAAGGTTATTACTGCATGAAGGACTTTGGGTGAACAAGAAAGTGGACCAGCCGACCAGACTGCACAGCCCCTACTGTGTGGATGTGAAAGGAGCAACATCTCCAAGAAAAGAAGAGAAAATAGGAAAGGTTCCAATACAAATGTATGAGTATGGCCTTCCTCCTCTGTCCAGCCATCTGCTGATGTAATAAGTTTGGAAATCCACGGTGATAAGATCCCTATCCCTTCAAGAAATGTGACTGAACTAGATTGGTGGAACTCAAGAAGCTCAGAGATCCTTCTCACAGTACTGTAAGAGGTTCCTAAGGACTTAGAAACTCAACCCAAAAGACTAAAGTGATTATTGTCTTTGCTAGTCCCTGAAGGTACAACTCCGTAATTTTCCCCATTGTCCATAAATATCCTTTTTCTCCCTTTGAACTATTTATTATTTAGGACTTAGTTTATTTCCCTACATGCCACAACCAATCTTTTAGTCTTCAACATTGTTGTTGTCTACTCAGAGAATTAAGTACAGGGAATATTTCCAGAGTTGATATAGGTGGACGTGGTACCCTTTATCTGTGAGAGAAGAGGAGGATCCCAGGTAACCCTCTAATAGCAAAAGCCCTGGAAAGCTAGAATTTTAAACCTATATTTAGGGAATGTGGAAACTCATCTGTTTTAATGTGCTTAGAGACGTACAAATGAGATGGGATACTTGAAATTCAGATGCCATTAGAATATTAAATAAATCTTAATTAAACTGGCGTGATTTGGAAGTAAATGCACTAAAATTAATATCACTATACCAGAGCAACTGAAAACTGAAGCATGCTTTCAATAATTACTGCCAAAAATTGCCTTCTCTGCATCTCATTTTGTACAGATTAGCCAAGCAGTGAAATACAGGAATCAAATATATCCATTAACTGGCCTTCAGAATTTAGCATAATTGATCAAGTGAGACATAGCTGACCCTAAGCAATTTTTAAGGTCTACTAAGCTTATATGGTTTCCATTTGGTCATGATTCTAATGCAACCCCGTTGAGCCTGACAGGTAAAGGATGGCATCCCCAGATGATGCCAAAAGCAGCACAGTATTATTCCATATGAGAAAAAACCAGTCATCACCTAAGTCAACACAAAGAAAGAAAAAGTGAAGATCCAAACGGTCAGGTGGTGGCAACAATCTTACACAGTGCTCAAAGCATGGTAAGATACGAGTCACTTCTGTTCTTTTATTTAGGAGACTCTCTCTGTCATTCAGTGTGGAAACTGTATTTAAAATCCCCCTGAAAGGAGATCGATGACACAGCAGCAAAGATTTATGATGCTTGATCCCACAAATAAAGAAAAAAAAAATCAGGTTTAACTAAATAATACAAAGCTAAACATCTTCTAACTCACCTTATGATACCCAAGAGGGTAGAATTATTCTGTGGCATGTCAGTGCCTAGCAGTAGGCAGAGAGAAAAGCAAGCAAGGTAAAATGGTGACATGCCAAGGTTTTCTGCAAATAGTATGCTGGGTTTTTTGTCAAAATTCAATGGTATTTGTTTGACATTTAATTAAAACCCAGGGCCATTAAACTCAAAGGCCTAGCGATGTCACCACACTTAATTTGTTAGAAAATACACTTCTAGTGGCTCTTTATTTCAAGGAGAAGGATGGAAGATAAAAGGTCAACAGGGGGATTTTTTTGAGATGTCTCTGACTTGTTGCCTTATCAATAAAAATAGCCATTCAGATTTCTAAAAGGGAATGCATGAAAAGCCATGGGCATGAAAATGCAATTACTCTCCTGTAAATTGGTAGCGCATTAGTATGCTGGAAGGGAGAAAGAAAGTATAGCTTGGGCTTGGAGAGCCATGAGATTGATAGCCACCAGGAAAATGGTTTCTTTAATTAATTTTCTTCTGAAAATTATCCAGACCATTAAAACTTCTTTAATACTTGCATGGAGTGAGAGTTGGCTCTAACTTATGAAAAGCTGATGAAACACACAAGACAACACAGCAAGAAATTCTGAAGGCAAACTAATTAAAGCAGGTTTTTAATAACTTTCTTACTAACAAATAACCATTTTCTTAGTTTGTTTTTTTGTTGTTGTTCCCTTGAGAATCTAGAAGCATAATTACAGGCAAATAGTCATCATTTCCCTTTTTTGATGGAGCATTTTAGTGTGTTCTATCACTGTCTAAAAAATGAGCAAGGAATCGGAAATGTTTGTCTTGACGCATTAACTTAGAGAAGTGAGAATTTTGGGGCTGATACCAGTATTTATTATAGAGTACATGGAGAACTCGAGCACTCCAGAAAATGTAGGCAGAATATCTGTTCTCTAAATCCCAGTAGGATCCAGGAGCCAACAACTCTGAGTATGCTCAGCAGCATAGGATTAGGCATCTAGGAAAATTTTGTATTGATGAGGGAAATTTAGCTGTCCCCAGTATCAACTGAGTGGGGGGTTCCAAAAGGAATCTTTTAAACTTAGTATGAACAGATTCTTAGTTCATCCTTAGAGTAACTGTAGTATTTTTTTTTTCCTTAACCACAAACCAGAAATATTTTCAAAAATAGAATTTACTAGATTCAAGTTATATTTTAAGATCACTCATTATCACTCGTTTAAGATACCTCATTTTCACATCAGAAGTGTCAATATGTCTAGTGGTAATCCTGAAGGGGAAAAGAAAGTGACACCACAAGGGCAGCAGTCAAAAAATTCTAAAAAAACTGATAACTTGATCTTGCAAATTAAAATGAAAAAGAAGATCCAACTCCTTTTCTAGTCATACTGAGACCTGTTCCCTATAAGGTGCTTTCTGTTTCTGAAACATATCTTTCATATGACTCATATGGGAAACTGCCCAGACTGGGGTCTGGACTATACTTTCTGTAACATGATGAGATATTTTCTTAAGGCTTACGGTTACTATTAGCTAGCAGATGAATACAACTGTGTAACTACAGCCCAGTAGTTCCAGGTATCTCTGGTTTTGGTAACACATACTGCCTGCAAACATAAATTGCAAAATAAATTGACCAAAAAAAAAAAATTACATATACTCTCCAGGGTTGGAGGCAGCATCTAAGATCTACAGCAAGGCATCAGTGCTGCTGCATTTGGGCAGGGGCAGCCACCATGCTCTTAAAGGAAATTAGAACTACCACTTCCATATGTAAGAGTCACAGAGCGATGCCACGCTGTGGATGACCTCTTTTCAAAGAACACCACTACACAGGATTCTCCTGTTTGCTAGTTCCTGAACACTGCAGTTTGCCTAGTTCAAAGTCAATATGAGATGAAAATCTCTTTCTCTTACAAAATCAATTTAGACATTTACCTTGCCTTGTGCACTGTGCTACTGAACATGCCTGGTTTGAACAGCAGAGCACAGAGAAGCAGGGGAACAGTGTGAGGGGGAAGAACTTTGTGGCTGGGTAAAATACAGCAACATCTGTCTTTTGTTCTCCACCGCAGTATGAGATTTCAGGTCTGAAGAAAGATACATAAATAAGTAGTCTGAGAAAGCATAAAGCAAGCTGCTGGGATCGTCTTGGCACTCGTGAGCAGTTATCACTGGTTTGCTGCAGTACAAAGATAAAAACATGGGAAGTGGGCCAGATCCCTGTCAGAAATAAATCAGAACCTGCCTGTTTTGACCTGAGTGAAAGTTTCAGGGTAAGTGGCAAATTAGGTGTAGGGACCAGGAAGGTCAGATTTAAAATATTAATTTCCTAAAAAAAATTAAAAATTATTAATTCTATTTACAGGCACAAAATGATTTTTGTTAAAAGCCAAATTTTATTTCTCTAACAAATATGTAGCATGACAATGAAGTGATGCACCGTGTATTTTCTAATAAACATATAAGCACTTGATGTAATAATGGGAGAGGAAACGTGCTCTTAGTGCTTCAGATAAAGAACCAGGCATCCAAAGCTGTTGCTTTCTGAAAAATTTCTTTATGGCAGTAGAAAATGCACTAAAATCATAATTTTCAAGAATTAGCCATTCTTAGTGTGTCACTCTGTGGGCAGAGCTGAAAGTGTTCTAAACAAAGAGGGGTTCCATGCACAACAGCACAGCAAAAGTTGTCTGCCCGACAGCCTGCTCTCGAGTGGCAGTGAACATTGTGTCAGGTTAGGAGAAACAGGCATTCACTGGCTTTACAATCTAAGTCAAGATTTTACAGAATTCCTCACATTTAATCAGAGCTTAACAGATAGAGCAACCCAACCACTGTACCAAAAACCCTCAAGTATTTTTAATATTAAAGCCGATCTCATGATATGTGGGCACTGTTAGCAAAACAGAGAGGTATGGCTAATTCTCTCAATTTTAAGCCCTCAATTTTTGCAGTAGTTTATAACTTCTCAAAATTGTTTAGGCTCAGTATTTCCCATGCTTTCTCTTTACTTTGGGCTATTGTGCTTTAATTTGAGAATTTAAGTTAACATGCTTCAGCTGCTAAATAATTTTGTTAGGAAAAAAGTAATGCTTTGGAGAATTCCTTCTGGAATGTAGATTAGGTAGTCCTAGGGTGTACAAGCATTAGCTTTTTGGTTCAAATCCATAGTTATCTTTTTTTAAATTAACTCCCTATAGTTAGTGCCTGTGTTTACATCATGAAGTGAGCTTGACATTCAAACTACATACACTTGTTTGAGATGAAAGTAAACCCAAAAACCAGTCTCTTGCAGCATACCTAATGCACTCCAACTGCTAAAGGTGTTTCACTGCACTGCACCCAGACAGGAATAACCCAACACAAAACCACTGAAACACATCACGGAGACATCAGGTCGGCAGCACTATCTGTTTGACCCTCCAGATCCTCTTTGTCATTTGACATTACCAAATGATGTGAGTACACCCTAACACAGAAATCGGCTCACAGAGTGGTTGTGGTTGACCCTGACTGGACACCAGATACACAGCAAAGCCTTTGTATCTCTCCCTTCCTCACTGGTCAGGGGAGAGAAAATATAACAAATGACTCATGGGTCAAGATAGGGACCCGTGTGTGTCAGTGAGAGATTTAGTGGCATTAGTGGCACCTGCAAAACAGACTCAGCTTGGGGAAATTAGTATAATTTATTACCAATCAAATCAGGGTAGGATAATGAGAAATAAACCTCAAATCTTAAAGAACCTTTTCCCCCCTTCTTCTCTTCTTCCCAGGCTTTATTCCTGATTCTCTACCTCCTCCCCCCAAGCAGCAAGGGGACAGGAAACAGGACTTACAGTCAGTTCCTCACACATTTTCTCTGCCGCTGCTTCTTCATCAGGGGGAGGAGTCCTTCCCCTGCTCAAGCATGGGTCCCTCCCACGGGCGACAGTCCTCCATGAACTTCTCCAGTGTGACTCCTTCCCATGGGCTGCACTTCAGGAACTGCCCCAGCATGTGTCCCTTCCACAGGATGCAGTCCTTGAGGAACAGGGGCTCCAGCGTGGGTCCCCCATGAGGTCATAAGTCCTGCCTGCAAACCTGCTCCAGTGTGGGCTTCTCCCTCCACGGGTCCACAGGTCCTGCCAGAAGCCTGCTTCAGCACAGACTTTTCAGAAGTTGAAATTTTAATACCATAAAATTGTCCCCAACTCGTTTACACTCCATAGGGACAAACTTAATATGTGTATGTTGGGTTCTATTCACATAGGGTTTGTATAAGCTTTACTCGAATAAAGCTCAGATTATTCACTTCAGAAAAATAATTACCCAGTATATTGAGTATTCGTTCTCCTTAAGAGAAACATTTTTGTGCTGGTTTGGAAACAAACCCCTGAGAGACTCTAATTCAGAAATACAATTTAATAGAAAAAGAAATAAATAAATGAAATAGTATGAACAAAAAAAGAGAAACCACCAACAGAGTCGGAATACAACCTGGCACCCTGTCAGTCAGGGTGCTGGTAGCAGTCTAGATGAAGTGGTCTTGTTGAAGTGGTGATCCTGAAGAAAGGTCTGGTCTCCGCCTGAAGATCCAGTAGTAGCTCTTGTCCTCTGGAAAACCAGCAGATCAGGGCCCCGTAGTGTTTGAAAGCTCAGCTTATATCCAGGATGGAATGCTTGGTTCCTCCCTCTGGGCGGAGCATCTCACAATGGGATAATGCTGTGAGACTGGATGGCCCATGAACAGAAGATATCCCCTAAAGGGAGGATGGGTCACGGGAGAGATAAAGAACCCTGCCCCACCTGGTTTCAACAGCTGGCCCATGAACAGGAGATAGTCCAGAGGGAGGAGGCAAAGAACACCACCCCACCTGGTTTCAACAGTTCATGAAGATGGTAATAGAATACAATGCAACCCAGGACAATTTTCTTTTGTGTCCTGGAGGATAAAAATGCTGAACTACAATAATAATACAGCACCTCCTATTCAGGTTATTCAAAAAGACAACTTATTTATTTTTTTTAACCAATTTTCCATACATTTTCTTTCTTCTCATATAATTATTTCTAAATTCAAAAAAAAGGAATAAATAATCATACCAGGTTAATCTAATAGCATTAATCTTTCTGGTTGTCTGTGTGCACATGAGCAGCCAAAGCTATAAAAATGGCGAAAAATTGCAAGTGTACATTTGGACACTTTCAAATGCTGTTCCAGACGTATGCCTCCTCCAAAACTGTAACCCTCTAATAACCTGAATCAACTGGTGCCACAGTCAGATTCATTGTTTAGAAGCAGGTCATACTGCAGGCAACTCAGCAGTGAGAGTAAAGCAGAGATACACGAGAAAAGGGGGCAGCAACATCCTCATTTCTATGCCACTAAGTTCAGATCCAGGTGAAAGAATTGGCCATATTGCATGTATGGAGTCCTGCATATAAACGTGGATCTGAGGACACCCCCGCACAGCCTGTCAGAAAGTCCATGAAGAACATTTAATCTTCCAGAGTTAGTTCCTCTGTGTCCAAGAGTATGTCTTCATACCCTAATCACCTCTCTAATGGCTGTCTGAATGGATTTTTTGGGCCCTTACAGTCCCTCTCAAAAAGGATCAAGATCAGTTTTTGCCTTTGCAACCAAAGTTAAATTTGGTTCATACGCACAGTTTACAGATCTGATCCTGCATTCAAGCACCATCTCGAGATGACCTTAGAAGAAAGATTAGTGTGTGCCCAGGTGTGCTGTTGTTTATTTGTAGTCTATCTGCCCTGCAGCCTCATCCCTTATTGCATGAGTCCTTACTACAAACGGCTCAGCGTAATCCACTGCAAGAACAAAAAGGATGTGTAGGTGTTCCAAGTTCACTGTGGATGGCAGCAGATAAATTATAGGCAGACTATTAAGAGCAATATAGACATGAAAAGATGGATGAGGGAGCAGGCTAACCTTGAACCCGCTCTCTGACCAGGCAATTTAAGTTAAACAGAGTGAATCTGTTAGACATTGAAGGTTCAAGTGCAAGTGATGGTGCACAGCTCCATGTATTCACCAACACAGGTTCAACAACCCACACAGCTACCAGTGACTTAATGGAGTGAATGAATGAACTAATAAATGAATAGATGAAACCAAGCAAGACAGAGACAACCTTAGTGAGCAGAAGAAAGCCTTTGGAAGGGCACTCACAGCTCAATCTCCTTTGGTTAAAACCATATGTTTATAATTAGTCACTTTAAATCCCTGCTAACACTAAGTTCTCCTGCTCTGAAATCTGGTAGCAATAGCTTTCACCACTTCAATCCCGTACTCATAGAAAAAGGCAGGTCACTGTTTGTTCATTACTTCACCCCCTTCTGCTTGGAAAACCACAACATATTACGGGTGATGTTAAAATATCCATGTCTACAAAGCAGGACGTGTGGAAATCCCAAACATAATAGGGATCTGAAACCCATCCTTAGCACTACAGACGGCAATAAGACCTGTAGGCCATTCCTTCACTCTAAACCAGCAAAAATATGAGAACTAACATGCAGTAAGTGTCAGCTACACTTAACACACTTACACCAAATATTACCAGATAATATGCCTGATAAAAGAAAGCAAATTCTATTCAAGATATCACCAATGCAGAAATGTAAAGTATTCTAACCTAGAGCTGCCTAAATCTAAATTATGGTACTGAATCCATCTTTCAAGCAGCTGTGATACCAAGTGGACTACGATGTATTAGATCTCTTTAACATCATCTCTAGAATTTAATGACAAAAATGGGTTATGTGTTATCCTTGGAAGACACTAGATATTTAAAATGAAGTTTACAACGTGGATAAAACTTCATCCTTGGGCACCTCACTCCAGACTTTCAATTTAAAGCATGGTTGATATTCTGGTGATCGTTTCTTTTGCCTTCCCTGCTAATAAGCTTTCTGCAAGAGTGGGTATCATGAACACAGAACTAATACAGAGTGCATGACGCATCTCATTTGCACAACAGATCTGTAGTGCAAACAAAAGCCAAAAATCCTTCTCTGTTCATTCTATAAAGGAAGAAGGATTCACTAGGTGAATAAATAGTGGAGAGGTTTGAATTAACAAACACTGGATATATTTACCTGTGTATTTTCTCATTCTACTGCCAAACACTTACAGAATTCCTGATCTCCTTGTAGTGATACTTTTAAAAAGGGATCAATGCAAATCTCGTCATCTGCATACCACCAAGAATGCGAGCCTAGTTTCCAGGAGACAGTAAGGACTATTTTGAGAAACATTTTAATGTGACTGAAACAAAAAAGCATGATAGGGAGAAGGAGAAATATTCTACACAAAGATAAATCAAACAGGTATTTCATTAGACACAAAACAAGATATTACTTTCATTTGAATATGTCATTATCCACATGTAGCCAGCCTAAAGGAAAACGCATACAACATTTGAAGGCAATACTTACACATTAATATTTAGGTGAGGAAAATAAAAATAATTTTAAAAAAGTAGGGGATTGTAGAATCATAGAAAGGCTTGGGCTGGAATGGACGTTAAAGATCATCTAGTTCTAATTCACCTGCCATGGGCAGAGATGCCACCCACTAGATCAGGTTTCTCGAAGTCCCATCCCACCTGGCCTTGAACATTTCCATCCACATGAGGCGTCCACCACCTCTCTGGGCAGCCTGTACTGGTGCCTCACTACACTCACATTGAAAAGTTTCCTCCTGGTATCTCATCTAAATGCCTGCTCTTTTAGTATAAAACCATTCTCCCTGGTTCTATCATTACATGCCCACGTAAAAAGTTGCTCTCCCTCTTTTCTATAAATCCCTGGTAGTTACTGGAAGGCAGCTCTAAAGTCCAGAGCCTTCAGCCTTCTCTTCTCTGGGCTAAACATAAACAATCCCAGCTCTGAGAACCTGAGCTCCTTTGGGGGCGCATATTCACAGCCCTCCTCTGGACCCATGCCAAGAGCTACATGTTTTTCCTGTACTGAGGATCCCAGAGCTGGACCTAGAATTTACGAGAGCAAAGTAAGGGGCAAGATCACTTTCCTCAACCTGCCAGCCATGCTTCTTTAGAAGCAGCCCAGCACAGAGGCAGTGTTCTAGGCTCTGAGCACGCATTGCCACGTCATGTCCAGCTTTTCATTCACCAGAACCCCCAAGTCCTTCTCCTCAGGGCTACTCCCAGTGAGCTCTTCTCCCAGTCTGCGCTCATGCCTGGGATTGCCCTGACCCAGGTGCAGCATCCTGCACTTGGACTTGTTGAGCCTCATTAGGTTCTTTTGGGATGCAGAAAACAAGAAAGACACTTGTGCTTTTTGCAAGCAGGAGGAAACGGCTCGTGTAAACGGTGTAGTAAGTAGCATCATTCATAATATAAAGGAAATAGAGAGCCTAAAGTATCATCACAGATAAGGCTAACTGTAAATATCCTCTAGTCTGACCTCCACTCAAACACTGACCAGAGTTAATTTCTCTTTGAATTAAAACACTACTTTTAAAAATGATTTTTTTAAAATTATGGAAATACATTGTTTTAGTACGTATCTAACTTACAGACCTTCTACATTATTTCCCAAATGAGTTTATCCAAGTTCTAGCTCTGGTACTTCTGTTCTACACCTTTATAATTTGTTATTGATTTTCTCTTTATTAATTCTGTCACAGTATCATCTTCCTCTTGGTGACAGCCATAAACCAGAGTAAATGAATGCATGAGAGAAGAAGCCAGTGATTAAACACTATCAAAAAATTGTGTACCTTTTGAGACATTGAATGCTAGAGAAGCACAGTAAGCACAGGCAGTCTAAAGTGATGTAAGATAGAGCCTGTGGATAATTCACCTTCCTTCCCTCCTCTAAACCAAGTGCCATGATATCTAAACTCAGCAGCAGTCAGTAATGTGCAGTAGAAATTAATCTCATATATGTGACTATGATTTCATATTTTTCATCCTGGCCCAAAAAAGCACTATGCCTCTCAGTGTCTACAAGTACGTCTGGAGTTTGGGCTCTAGTAATACAGAAGTCATCATCTGATTCTGATTTATCACCCCAGCAGGAGAGAGATCATATAGAAATTCCATGGATATTTGAACAGTAGCAAGCAGTCAGGGGTCTGGTAGAAATAACACTAAAACTTCCTTTTGGAGGAATTAACGATTAAGAAAATGGGACAGCAGGGGATGAGGGAGGGAGGGAGGGCTAGAGAGATGGAGAAAGAAATAACGAAGAAAAACACTTTCCCTGTGAAATATTTCTAAGAGCAAAAGCAGAAGCAGCTGAATCCAGTTTTCAGTGAATCTACCATGCAGAAATACAATTGCACAAGACCTACACAAATCATTTTGCTATGATCTCCTTAGAGCTTCTGATCTTGGCCATATTTGGTTTGGGGTATTATTTTGATTTTTATTTCCACTTCTACTCACCTGTTTCCATAAACTTTGTAAAAACTTTCTTGCCAGCTATTAACAATACCCAACACAGACTTGTGTTATAGAATAGTTTCTAATATTGGTAAACACCAAATGTCATTTCTTTAAGGTTTTGTAACATTTTCCAGAATCTAGCAACCAAGCATTCTTCCTTCTGGTTTTGACAGGTCAATCTGATATTGACGAAATCTTATCTAAAGAGGTTTTCAGTGGTTGATACTTGCCAGGAAGAGTCCCAAACAGGCAGTATAATAATTTCATATATGATTCTAGATGTCTTAATATCATCATAACACATGACATGCTAGGGAGAAAAAAATAACAATGCTCAAAATTGTGTGTAGAGAGCATGAAGGATAAAAATCATAGCAGCAATGAGACTGATACACAAAACTCTATTCTCTTACCAACAGATCTTGCCTTTTACCTCGGAGCATGAATGGGATCAGCACAATTGCTGCAAACTCTCAGCTTACTGGGAACATTGGTAGATCACAAAGGCAGATGGACAGGATAACTACTAAATCTCTCTTTGAGATAAAGATATCATTATTTTTAGTAAAGGTCTCAGCAAAAACCATAGTACAATGAAACATGGTGAATAGAAAAAGAAAATACATTTGCACATTTTTCTACATCAGATGCAAAGACTACTGTCGTGCAATTTTGTAGCTCAAAGAAAATGTGATAGATGAGGAGAAAGGTGAATTTTACAGCTCAGTATGGGATGTGCTAAACAACATATGAAGGAATGATGTTGCACCACTAACGGGAGATTTAAGCAGGTTATGTACAATGTCTAGAGAACTGCTGAGAGCTTACTCAGTATCTGCAATAGTGCATGAAAAGATGAAAAAGTATCAAGTGACTGGAAAAAAAGGCTTAATTGTCAAACTGCCAGAGAGAGCAGTTCTGCCAGGTTGTAATAAGGAAGTTATTTGGACCTGCCGATTTAAGGATTTCTAGTTTAGTAGCTGTTACTTAATTTCCTTAGTTACTGCAGGAAAGCAAAGCATATTACATCACTGAGTTCCTTCCCCCTCTTCACCAAATACTTATTCAATGTATCTCAATGTTCAATATTTATTGAACATCTCTGTCATTCTTGCATTCACATGATCAATTCCACTACTGCCATCCAGAAATATACTGATAAAATTGTCAGGATTTATTTTGTTCTTCCTATATTTAATCCTCTTATTTTTTCTTATTTCTGCTGACTATAAATGTCACCTTCTGTCCTTCCCTTATCAGTTTTGTGCAATTTCCAGTTTTTGATTTACATTATTAAAGTCTTCTTTCATCTAGTTTTTACATACACTTATTATTCATAATAGCATTTGCATCCCCACAGAGTCACTTTCTAATCCGTGTGACTCACCCTGCTATGGATTTTTTGGACATTTGGTAAAGTGAACATTTACCAATTGCCATTGCTATTTTCAGTCATCACTGTTTCCTAATTTGCTGCAACTGTTCCTGCCAGGGCATGAAGACACAGGCATTTAACATCCAGTCCAAAGCAAATGACATCCATTTGCACTAAACTACCAAGTGATTCTAAGACTCTGATCAATTCCATGTTACATCCAAAGGAAAGTCTCAAACTTCGCCTAACACTTTGAGTTAAGAAGCAGCTAGATTTATTCTGTTACGTCAAGATGCAACACTGATTGTGGGAAATCATCATCTGCAATTTCATAAATTCAAAGATTTCAGGGTTGGCAGGATGGTCCATCTGCACGAATTCAGCTGGAAGTCAATCGCCATCATTCAGGTAAGACATCGCACACTGTACTGGGACATAAGGAAAAGAAAAGCACAATAAGGAAAGTAAGTAAGCCAGCAGCCAAGCTCTTATTTTTGTCCACGTTTTTCTGGTCCCTAGACAGTTTCAAGTACAGTGAAGACGTGGTATTTTAATTTTAAATCCAATTAGACCTGGCCATTTACAGAAGCCAAAGTTTTAGGAACCTGACAGGGAGGTAGCTTTACTAAGCTGCCATCTATAACTTCATATGGGTACACCACAGCACTGTCCTCTGGGCCAGTGTTTAACACTGCCTTCCTCTTGCAGAGTTATTGTTCTACTAGGTCCCAGTTATGAGCAAGTTCTGAGGCATGACTGCCTCTGACAGGTACTATAGGTATAATTTATCTACATCTTTTTTCCTTACTCATACTCTTCCCCCAGTAAATTTGATCCTTGCTATCCTAAATCAAACTTTTTTTACCATAATCTTTGTGTCTTTTGCCTATCTACCTCACAAGGCATTTGCAGATAACTCCATGTCACGTTTAGAAAACAAAGGAAAATTCTGGCCACCTAAAAGTCTCAAAATGTAACAAACTAAACAAAATAAATATCATGAGGAGGTCAGGAAAGTACAAATAGAAACTTTTTTTTCCATGTTGGTTTTCTGAACCTTGCAGCAGTGGGACACATATCTGTATCATACAGGGCAGAAGAGAAGCCAGACCGACAAAACCTGTTCTAGGATGATAAACTTATTTAATCAGAAGGCACTATGAAACTTGGTTTTGCAGGCAAACGGAATAAATTTGTCTTCATCTAGGTACATCAAAAAGTTGTCAAGAAAAAGTAACATTTCACTTTATTGGGAAACTCTCATTAAATGTGGCATAGGCAATGATGAAGGATGTTCTACTGTAATACTAGACCTGAAACGCAATAAAACCTAAAGCACTGAGAGGATAGAAGAAAAGGATTTGTTTTAAAACCCCCGATTCTACGGAAATTGTATGAAGGTCCCTAGATGCACAGAATGGTGATTTCAGAGGAAGAAAATTGCTTTCATATTATTTCAGATTAAATGTCTGTGTGTATACACAAACACACGCTCCAAGGCATGCCTCCTTACCAGTTCTGCTACTACTGTTTTAGTAAAATTATTGAAATTTTTGGGTTTGACAGTAGAGTTAATAGGTTGATTTGGTTTGACTGTTTTTATTTTAGTAGAGATGCCATCTAAAATTAGTTTAACATGTAAAAGATTTCACAGCCTGATTTAAAAGAAGTTTATACACTAAATCATACCAATCAAGAACTTCAGCTGCTGTTCCTAACAATCAAGTTTCCTACATATCTGCAATACTCTCATCACTCAGAGGATTGAAATATTTGGTTTTACTTTTTGAGTAAGACTCAAATATTTTAAAAAGTCTTTAGGTATTTAAAGTAGCAGAAAATCTGAAATACTACTAATCAAGAAGAAGTGCAGCTTTCAATTACTCTTAAATTATGAATAATTTTGATCAATATTAAGAAGGGATGGATGACTAAATATTACTGACCGTAGCACTGGTGGGGTATATGGCTGGAAGACCTCAGGTGTGCTATTACTGACTTTGTAACTGCAAATCTAACAAAACCTCAAACAAGTTTAATACTAAAACAAGGCTTTACTATCTAAAGACATCCTTTCAGATATCATTCCAGGGGCTGGAACAGAAACTGGCAGATAACATGCCAGTTTCCATGCCACCTTATCATAAGACTGTCGGGATTGTTTACCACTTTGGACGGACAGGAGCAACTGAGAGATTTCACCTTCCTATGGAACATTAAGCAAAGCAAAAAGATACCCTATACCTAAGCTAAGCTAAAGAAAGCCAAAACTTATGAAATTATCTTCAGTCATGGCCAGAGGTATGTATTTGTTTGTCTCTAAAAAGACCAGAACTTTTCTCTTTCTTTAGTAGAATACCTCAAGTAAGCATTTGCTTATTTCAGAATTTAGAGGTGCCAAGTCCTTTCCCACTCCAAACCTGCTTATCACACTAGGAGAGGTAATAGCTTGACTGTTGTGGGTTGTTTTTTTTTTTTTTTGTTTTCCTTGGCATGTCTGAAGTTCTACTTTATTATATATATACAAATTAGACAAATATAATTTGAAGTCTTGTCATAGAGTTTATTTGATGCTCTTTCCATAAAGAACCATATTAACTCCTAACACAGAATAGGCCCAATTTTGTCCCTGCATTGTGTTAATAAGCACTTCAGGCAACACAGATGGAAACTGAGCCACTTACTACATCCCTCTTGACAGACATACCATTGTCTGCTACAACTACGTCTTCATTACAGCGCATGTGCATTCTTCCTTCCGGAATTTCAGCCACAGGTTTATATTTTCAGACTTCTATTTCTCCTTCATTGGCAGTTATGTCTTTTCAAATGCTTATATTCACTAGAGCTTGACCTCATACCGATACACAAATTGTATGCAATGAGCCTTAAAGTAATTTATAGAAATGCTTCCAGTCTTTGGTTGTAACAACATAATATTATTTCCCAAAAGCACAACTACACCATCACTCATCTTTAAAAAGAGAGCTTGAAGATATTTTTGAAATGTCTGTATCCTTACATAATTCTTTCAGGTATCTCTAAATATCTGGTCATACAAACATAAACTGAAGTGTAGCCTCATCTACCACCATGTATCAGCACCAGTTTCTCCCTTTGACCAGGCCATTACCCAGATATTGATGAAGAGTAAGATGTTCTAACCTTTTTATATAAATATAATTATCAAAGTTTAAAACTTAAAACTAATTCCTTTAGTGTTCAGTGAAATTTTGCTTTTAAATGCTGAAATAACAAATACTGTAGAAGTCTAAATATACCAATAAGAGATTCAAAGTCCCACAGATTTCAAAGGTATTACAAACCTCCCACATTTTTCAATACACAACAAAATTAACTATGTGTGATTTTCAAAAGTCTTGTCGTTCGTAGATTTTGGCATTTAAAAAAAAAAATTTCCAGCTGAATCTGTTCCCAGCACAGGACATAAAAGGAATCAGCATGGATAGATTGTTTGACATTTCACAATACCTACTTCTCCACTGGCACATTCTTAGAATTTTTCTTTTTTACCTGACTGCCTATTTTCACAAGTCTTTTATGCACACATAAATTTGGAGAGGTTTTTAGGAGACATGTACTTCTACCAACTTCTGCTGAAATTATTCAGTAAAGTCAGTAATTTTAGAAATTTTAAAATTGGCAACTTAAGAGAAACAGATCTGCCTTTTCAAATTCCCATACATGGAAAGTCTGATTGCTTGAAGTCACATGTCCATAGAAAAATTAACTGAAAAAGCAGCAAAGAATGAAGGAATTCAAAACGTCTATCTAGTTGTTCAGCATAGAGCACTAGGGAACAATCAGCTTTACTGGAATCATCTCTGTGCTCTTTGAAGCACTCGTTATATACACTAGCATGCAGACTTCCATGTTTTGTAGGACTTCTTGAGCTAACTCAGCTACTGGTAGCAATGTAATTACAGAAGCATGGAGCTCACAGCTCACCATCCATTAAATTACCCTTCTTCCTACAGCTGAATTAGATCATTTAAGTGTAGCTTGGAAAACCTCAGGATCGGGATGAACTGAAACATCTCTTTCGCTGTTGGTGAAGAAGTAGGGCAAATTAACCAGAGAAGCCTGGGATTTCAGTGATTTAGGGGAATTGCATGGTTTTCTAAGTGAACAGTGCAAACTGTTCCTACAATGACCTCTACTTCTCAGAAGTTTCTAGAAACTTACAGAAAAAACACACCAAAATGGTCAATACCTGTGACTTACTCCACAGTGCCAGATGCAGAAGAATGACTCTGTAGAACTGCCCCACAAATTGGTTTTAGAAAAGTACCACACAAAGGACTGGATGGTGTCTCTCCTCTACCACATTTAAACTTTAGAAAGCATGGATACTTATATATAAAGATATTTCATTTATTATGAACAATATGGGTCACAGCTGGTGCTAGAAAATCATATCTTCTTAAAAATCCAGTCAGGACTGAGATTCCAGAGCTGGCTGATGCTGCATGTGTTGCCTGGAAAGGCTGGCAGTGGCTAAGGGCAGGAGTACCAAAGCAGGGGCTCGTCTGTGGCAGCTGCCCTGCTCCAAAACCGTTCAAACACACACCACAGCACCCCCTCACTTAGCTTGCAGCCCTTTACTTGTACTTCTGGCAAATAAACCCTGCCCAAATTTTCCAGATGACGTGGACTATAAATATAGTCTCCATTGGCTTCCTGCATGAGAGAGGTAAGGTTAGCCAGTGTGAATCTGCACATTAGTTTCAAAAAATTCTTTGAAAGATGGTATAATTTCTTATAAACATTTACTCTTTCTGTTTAGAACATATTCCAAAACTTGAAGAATTTTAGCACTGAAGCTATGAGGACACTGCTTCTCAAACCATATCCACTTAAAATTGCCAATTTATCTCATTTAAAAGTAAAATGTTCCTTTTCCCCATCACATTCAGCCAGAGCTTGTCTCCATCTTCTTTTAACCAAATATCTAGAGTATCTTGGGTTTATAAGAAACACTATTTTCACTTTCACACTGAGTTCTGAAATAACTTCTTCGAAGACAAAATATTAATGATATGTTCCTGAGCCTACATCTTCCATCAACATATATTAAATAAAGTCAATTAAAATTAATATGTGGCACTGAAATAAGTCACAGTGAATTCATAACGAATGGCATGACATGAATCCAACAAAGCTTTATCATTTAAACTACCAAGTAAAAGTAATGATGACCTCATCAAACCTCTAAATACTCAGGTCTTAGAACTGACAGCTTTGCAGGAGGTAATGTTATGGTTTGGACCTATCAACAAGAACATTACAGCTCTCCACCTCTTTTTTGAATTGTAATAATAAAAATGTGGCATTTGACTATTTTAAGATTTGAAAGAGGATAAGTAATGGATAGCACTAAGAATTTTTGTCATCTTATATTTTTAAAGTCAATGCTACGTTTCACTATGTAAACTTGACAAATGTTTAATGACTTCTATGCAGCAAAAATGTTTAAAAGAAAGAAATAAAAATTTTCATTTGTAGAACTCCATGTCTTTGCATTTCAGCTCTGATTATTGTCCTGGAAGAGAAGGTAACAGGTCCCACCAAGGATATGGGACAAAACAGCAAAAAAAAAACAAACTAGGATCTTCAAAAGTTAGGAATTGACAGCTTTGAGGCTAGAGAGTATTGAAAGAGATGAAAATAGTACTGCAGTGGAAAAAAGAAGTCTAGCATGGAACTTCATAGCTAGGGTCAGAATTCAAAGCAGGAAAGGGGGTAGGGTATGTATATACATGCGTGCTTATTTTTTTATGTACATACACTCAGCTTGAAGTTTCACCTAACTTAAACATGGTTGTAAAATTCCTTGTAGCTACCTCAAACCTCTGCAGAGCACAGCATATTATGTAGAAAGACATCCTGGATCTACACAGAATCAAGACTTTGAAAACGTAACAAGGCAAAGGCAGCAGTATTGACACTGCTGGAAAACGGAAAGATGTCATTGCCAGCAGTACAACCATCAAAAGGACTGCAGTGTTCACTTAGATTATCTTTAAGATTCTAATATGCATGCCATATTAGTAGCTGTGTTCAAATTTTTCTCTTCAAAAACATCTGATAGGATTCTGTCAACCGGACCTTTTACGCTATAGTGGTTCTTATACTCCAGGGTATGATAAAATAAACTGATTTTAATACCAGGCACATAAAAATAAAATTGAAACAATTTATTTGTTCCAATAGGAAAATATTGCTTTTATCTGTAGAAACTGTAATGCTTCACACAAAGAAGCCACATCTCTATATTTTATTTTCATCAGCACAGGAAGTACAACCCTCTCAGAACACACCACAAAAACAGTAGCCATGTGCTCTTTTGTAGCACCTGAAGTAGCTACTCCTGTGACCTACTCAGTGTCCTGGAGAAGACTAACATTACAGTTTCTAACTCCCAGTTGGAGCTGTTTGCTGTTGTGTCTTTTCCTTCCCATCCCAGACCCCCTACCTGTGCCAGCTTCTTTCTTGATGACGTCCCTTCTCAGAGCAGTGCCTCTTAGAGCAGTGCCTGCGGATTTCTCCAGGCCATCAATCGCTGACATCTGAGACTACTAAAAGGAAGCTCATCCTAACAACCTCTCTAGGCTCTAGGGCTAGAACCCTGTTTTAAGAAAAAACATGCTATTACTTATTGTTATTACCAGCAGGCCTATCATCAGCCTTTCTCTAGGTAGTTATTCTGCAGCCTGCTCTGATAGGAAACATCTATTAAACCCACACCAAAACAACCTCTCCACTGCCAATTTATCTACACCTCCTATCTACTGCGTCTGGCAGGAATAACGAGACACAGTTGGGCTCACAGCTCAAATAAGGGCAGATTAAGTTCCCACCTTATCCAGGGTTCTGGATGTTTGCTTTACATGGCTTTTTCTTCTGCTTCTCATACTTAACTATTGCATTTTTTTTTTTAAATATATAAAGTTACCTGATACTCTACCTGGCAACCTGAGGAAGAAGTTTATCACAGGCTCACACATGCTGAAAGCACTCTTCTGTTTTTTGAATTCATACTGTCTTAAATGTTGCTGCTTCTGTTTCAGAGAGGATGAAGGGTTCTTTTTACAGCTGCACCTGTGTGTATAATAGGCATTGCCTCCTTCCACAGACTTCACTTTCCTTGAATAAACAAATACTAAGTGTTTCAACTTCACAAAAATCTTGGTGAGAGCTTTACATGACTGAATCAAATACACATTAGCAAATACATTTTAAATGCTAAAATGTACTAAGATGAAACTGTCTAACAGAAGGTGAATAAGGGGAGTTTTTAGAGTAACACAGAGTGAGATCGCCCCTTGTACCTGTGAAAACAAGAGAAAATGCAAAAAGGAATCAGTTTAACACTGTTCAAATGATATCTTCAATAATACACTGAATTGTGCTTAAATCTTTGAAAGACATAGATTGTGAGTTAACTGAAGTTCAAGCAAGTGTCACAAAGGTATCTTTTAAGATGTAATAGACAAATCAATAATAAATGCTGCATGTTTATTAATCGTTCCACAATACATTCTGGATGTTCAAGATACCTTCTAGTAGTTAGCGGGTACAGTCACATCCCAGCACACCGTGCTTGCACACAGTCACACAGCATGAGCTCAGTAGAGCATCAGGATTCACTGGAGAGTGCACAGTGCACAGCCTCCAGTGAACAAACTCAAACTCACATCTGACTCGTTGCCTGGCATCGGGAAACTGTCTTGGTGCCCCTGCTCCCTCTCTCCATGAATGAATGGGAATAATGGCAAAAGAGATGCTGCTAATGGCCCCTTATTCTACTATAGAAACCGTAGCATTGACATTCCCCCCTATCACAACCTCATCTTTTTAACAGCTGCTTTGCAGGAAATCCAAGCCCTGACAAAAGACATATGTGTATATATTACTGTTACTTATATGTTCACTTAAATGTTGATTATATAAAACTTTGGCTTGTAATCAGTTTAGAGGGATATAAATTTAAAATTGAGATGTCACTCTATTCTTTCTGAAGTGTTCAGAGTTGTGGATTTGTAACATAATGTTGAAGCATAATTGAAGGTGTCTTTATGTGGCGGTGCCTCAGTTTCCNTTAAAGTCAATATAATGAAAAATAATTGCTCATGTCAAGGAAAACTTGGATATTACAGGAGAGCGAAATAAGAGTTAATATATTCTCCTGCCCAAGAATAAGGGTTCGTCTATGAAAAGCAAAGGAAAAATGCATCTGAAAGCAAAATTCTTTCTTTCACCTGTTTGTAGAGTTAGGATGAAATGATTTTGAGGTGTTAGCCAAACACAAAGGCAGTACTACACATGACTGAGGCAGAAATATGGCAGAAGAAATGTAAAAATTCCTAAAAGGAAATACCAAACCCCTATCCACATTCTCAGGACCTGACTCAAAGCAATAGTTTTAAATATATATCTGTGCTATATATAGAGAGAGAGAGAGAGTGTGTGTGTATATATATATACAGCTATTAAATCTAGAAATGAACAAACACGACTTTGGACACTGAATGGCTAGTGGGAAGATCAGATTCTCTTCTATTTTGAAAGCTGTTACTGGTCCTCTCTGCTGTCCTGAATTATGTGTTCTGCCACCAACTGCTTTCACTTCTCAACCCTGAACAGAATAGGATATAATATGATCTCAGGTCTGGCAAATAACCATTTAGGTTAAGAACTGACTTCCTAATGGTAACCCTGGTATGGATAGGTGATGTCAGGACCCAAATTATGACAACAATTCAAGAAATACCATGTTTAAATACAATATTCTACATAAAATGGTAACAGATAAAAAAACCAGAAGCACTACTGTGCTTCTTGATTCAATGTTGTGTATCGATTCAAAGGCCATTCTACAGTAAATGAAATCTAGTTCCACTGAAAGAGACTACTCGCCTCTTAATTTATATATAACAAATTGGATGTATCAAGTTAGACATTAAGAAATTTAGAAAGCAACATCATACTATCATGGGTAACTGGTATCTGATCATATTTATGCGTTCTTCCATTACACTAAAACATGTTGATAGATACCAAAAATATCTGCACTTTTAGGGGTCTCTAATTTTGAATTAATTACTTAACATCAAGCTTTGCTGTCTATTCCTACTGTGAACACACACTTAGTGGTTCTCACAGCAACCGATTTGTATTTAATAATGTAGCAGAATGACTTATTAGACCTACATTAAAAAGCTATATTTGATACATGCAGTAGCACATAATAATAATAATAGTTGCTGATTAAATTAGTCAGCTTGGTACAGAAAAGACTTGAATCACAGGATCTCATACATCAGAGAAAGAAAGACATATTATTTCATCCACTACATCTACCTACTAATGCATAATTTATCTCAGGATATATTTTGAAATTTTTGTCTAGCTCAATTTTAAACGTCTCCAATAATGATACTTTCATTGCTTTTCTCCAAAGCTTAGCAAATCTTTTCAAGAGAAAGCTTTTTTTCTAGTGATGATTAACTGAACTAACCTAAGAAATTATTTGTGTTCTTTAGGTATTAATACATAGCAACAATCTCATCAAATCAATCCCAGGTTTTGTCCTAATTTTTCATATATAAAAAATACTAGTTAAAATAAAATATATCAGTGACACACAGGGTTTTTTTCTCCAAGTTACTGGCAAGGATGTTGAAATTGCAATCAGACGAGCATGTCTTACAAATAAGCTCTGCTCCTTTAGCCAGACTCTCCACAAAGAAAGCATAATTCAAAGACCTTAACTCGTGATGAAAAAAAAAGATTTTACAATAAACACCACAGTTTGGGTAATATTATTTTAAAGGAAAATAAAAATAGCATTAAAAGAGGGAGCTGTGATCAAAAGGGAGAGATCAGAACCATTCTCCCAGGCAACAGACAAAAACTGACTCGTCAAAAACCCTCATTAGAACAGACATATATTTTAAACCTGAAAACTAACTTTGCCAAATGGTGTTCTCCTAGTCAGATTCTCTTGTGTACAGTGCAAGAGATATCTTTGTTAAAAAGATCTAAACCCCTGAAAGAACGTAAGTAGTTGAAACCACAAAGATGTCTAACTCATTTAAATATGCAAGCTTCATAACACTCACTTAACACCTTAAATGCCAAAATTCTTAGGAATACAAGCTTTAGATGGAAGGTCTTGGATTGTGCTAGCTGGTTTCCTCCCTCTTTCAGTCCTTATCTCCCCTTAAATCCCAAAAATATCCATGTTCCCTGAACAACTGGCTTAGGAACTTCATTAAAATACTATCTTGGCACAAAGTCAGGGAAGCACAATGAAAGCACAGCACCTGAGTATCTTCATGTGAGGAGATTCAGAGTCAACTCTTCCCCCTCTTACAAAATACACCCCCATACACAGTGATAGAGGCTCGTGTGGGACAAAGGATGCTCGAGATCTCTCCATGAAGGCACAGTGCTTTACAAGGAGTGCAAGATTTGCTGGAGTAGAAAAATAGCTTAGTAGAAGTCACAATTCCCTTCACAGGGGTCCAGACACTCAAGAGAGAGAAACCGATTTCAGTGATAACACCAATCGTTGCTTAACATAAGGTGCATAGAGCTGTCCTAGGAGCAAGGGTTAGAGTCAACCACTCTTCTCTGTCCAGTGACTTTCCATAAAAGTCTTTAACAGGTTCATAGCCCTTAGAGCTTTTAAATGGCCCTTCTTTAACATGAAAAGCACATTTACCCCCTGTACAGAAATGTGTGACTACGACACTTTTCTGGAGATAAGAAATGATTTTTAACCTTTCAGATGAAGCTTTGAAACTTAATACCTGAATGACTGCTGTAATTGCTGAGCTATTGGATAAAAAACCCCAGCAATATAGGTGCTTCTGACCATAAGTTCAGAGTATGTGGAATATATTTTAGATATAGAGAGAGAATGGCAAAGCAAAATGGAAGAAGACAGTAACAGCATTTTTCTGAAAAGTGAACTAGTGCAAAATGGGGGTGTGTGTGATTGAGGGCGGTAGGAAAATTAGATTATATAATAATAGCTGTGGGTTGTTGTTTTTTTTTAGGAATGTCAATAAATTTTAATGATCTTTTTTGCCAATTGATTTTATTGTACTTAATTTCTGGAGTAAAATAATCTATCCCCAAAACAAACAAAAAAAGACCAAAACCTGCCCATATAAAGATCTAGACATAAAGATTACTGTAATAAATACATACATTGTCCTTATTCAATGTCAAAGGAAATAGTACAGGCACAGCAGGTCATTCTGCTTCCAAAATCCAGTGAGGGCTGACCCAAATTGTGGTCCTACCCAGGAAAGAAAGTCTTGATCTCCTTTTAAGCTTATATCCCTGTCTCAGATCAAGGCCATGTAGTCTCATCAGAGAGCTAAGCTTGTACTTCTTATTTCAAAGTACATATCATAGGTGGCTCGCCCAAAATTGTAAATGTCTATGAATCCCATCTGAAGGACCTGACTTAGCCCATAAACTGCCCAGTTTAGACATTTAGCTCAGGCCTGTGGGTGCCACACTGAGAAACAGATGAAACTAAAGCACCATCAAATGTCACATGTAACATTTCTCTGTGCCTTAATTCCGAGGTCTTTACTACAGCTAATGCTGAAATCTCACCCTGGGTAATGGCCAAATGACAAGGAGATAGCCTCTCTCTTACTGCACTACAGTAATTGGTAATTACATTCTCATTGCCAGAAATCCTGCCCTCAGATGCGATTAATTAAAACATTTGTGGAGAGGAGTTAATAACAATACAGGGACTCACAACCAGGTTTGGTGCAAATAGATAAAAGGCAGGGCAGAAGAAAACACAAAAATTGCACAACCCAGGTTCGGTTTGCAAAGAAGAAAATTATTTTTAAAAAATCACCCTCCCCGCAGCAAAAACTTTCTGCTTGTAATTGAGAAAATCTAAACTGAAAGACAATAAATCTGAAACAAAATCAATATAACCTTATAGTGTGATTTATAATGAGACACTTTTCAAAGGAAACTGGCACTTTAAAAGCCAGGCTGTTCTCTCTGATTGAAGGTTTTAACCACGAAAATGTCTGGCTAAGAAATGGCAGATTTACAGAAGAGGCAGCAATTGCTCATTAAGTGAAAGCAAAGCTTAATCCAAAACGATTTTCTCAGATTTTCCTATAGCCCATTTGAAACAAGTTTTTGGGGCTTCCTATCAAGGGTATTCTTGTGCACAGAACAGAAACAGCAATCTTATGTTAAGCAAATGCTTCTTGTAGTAGCTGTCTAAACAGTTTCTTGATGAGAAATTTTATTATTGTAGTAAAAATATTAAAAACAATGTATTGCATTTTATTATTTATATTTTGTAGAAATAAAAAGAAAAAGAATCCATGTATTTATGTGGGCAAATTCTTGCAAAAACCAAAATTTTAGTAAGTAATTCAGAGGGTTAAAATTCTGTTATATTTTTCCTTTAGATGGTTTATTTTCTGCAAAGGATAAAAATATCCAAAATATCTGTTATAATTAACAGGTGGCTCTTTATAACAAAATCACTAAAACAGAAGTAGCAGCAGCTGTGAAGGAGGATGTCAAAATCAAGAATATTAAGATGAAGCATCATTTGTTTTTATAAAGAGATGTTTATTTTGTGATAATGGATGCAATTAATACCAGCATATGCTAGAGTGTTCATGGAGTCAGTAATTAATGTAGCATTAATTTCAATGGGTTTTAAAATGCATTTGCAATGCTACACATATTCAGATCTCACATCAAACACAAACCAATTAGCTTAATAAATCAACAGCCTCGAACATATTTTTCTATAACATGAATGTTACAGGTATGTCGGTTAAGGCTTGATTTTAATAGTGATAACAGAAGGAAGTGCTTTGTGCTCCTAATTGAATAGTTCAGGCATTTAAAATATTGATCATAGGGAGTGAGTGGTAATTACTTAAGCTAAGAACAGCTGTGAACAGATATCATTAATGTTCATCTACCACAATTTATGCTTGTAGCAATATGGCTCTTTTCAGCAAAATTTAAATTAAAGAAAGCTAGATTTAAATCTGAAAGTGAAGAAAGTGAAGATCATTGCATGAAAAATTATACCATACTGAGCTATAAATGGCATAACCCCACCACAATTATTGGAGCCTCTAAAGTTTAACTCCAGAGCTCTCAGGTAGTAGAGTGAGGATAATTAAACCTGTAGCCATCCAACAGCAATTAAGACTTTTTCCTTCTGTTATGCACCTATTAAATGGTCTCAGTGGTCTTTCCAAACATTAATGAATGAACTGAAACACACTGTGAGGTACAGTAAGGGTTTGTTCCCATCACATGGATGAGAAAACTCAGACAGAAATGCAGTGCAGGGTGGTCTGAAAATTAATAAATTGATAAGTGGCTACAAGTGGCTACAAAGCAGTGTAGTATCTAGTGCCTTGACATTTATTGGGTGTGCAAAACGCATGTAATCCACACCAGCTTATATTCTGTGGAAGTCAAAATCAGATCCTGCTATAAACAAAGGTGTTTCTCTGGAGAGATGTTTGCACTCTATCTGGACTAATGTCAGTGAATTATATGGTGCATTGGTTCTTTTTTACTTTTGAAAAAAGACTCTTGTCAGACTTCACCGCTCATGTGGCCTGCCATGTACCTTTAACTGCAAAGTAAGTGATAGAAAGCAATCCTTACTGCAAAACACCCAAGCTGCAGACTATGCACTGTGGCCTTAAATATCAGCAGTCCAAACAAGAATTTGGGAATCTGTTTTTTAGAGTCTGTTGGTGTGTGTTGAGGATCTTTTCCCTATAGCCAGTTTCCCCCCTGGCTCCCCAAAGCCACAAATCTGTCTTTCTCCATCTTGTCACACAGGTTGCCTGCTAAGAGCGGTGTTAAGACTTCTGCCTGCAAACTGAAGCTAAAAATAGCTGAAACATCCTCAAGAATCAGAAGAAATCCCCACTCTTGAATCCAGCCCCAAAATGATTAAACAGGGCAGACTGCTTAGACTGCCTACAAGACACCTGTGTGTTTGATAAGTGTTTTTAATTAGATTCTGAAACTCTGTCCAGAAGAAAGTGCCCATTCACACTTGGCACCTTGACAAGGGTCACACCTGGGACATACAGTGCATGAGCAAAACCAGCCACAGTGAAATTATGTCTACAGCAGACATCCTGAGCTCACATTTTCCCTACAGTGAAACCAGGCTAGTATTTAAGTAGAGAATGTTTAATGTCTTCTAGCCAGGGACCATGATATGTCCTTAACCCGGCAGTACAGGTATGGTCCAACACTTCAGAGCTGCCTACGCACACAGGCATCAGCTCATGGAGTTTTGACCATTGTGAGAATTAGAGTAAGAAAAAAGAAGCTTGTGTTGCTCTGTGGCCAGTCCGATAGGGTTGAAGTAGTTCATGAATCCCAAATTATTTCATTTTAAGGAGAAGAATCTCTTTCCTAAGAGTGCAGCTGGGGAACCATTTTCTGATGTAGAGTTGCAATAACTCACACTAAACGCTTTCTTACTCCCAGGGAGGCAACAGGCACAGAGAATGATGCCTTTTTCCCCAGCAAGACATTTTTATCACGGAAAAGATCTTTTCTTAAATTTCTTAAAAGTGATGAGGTATTCTGATTCAGAAGCTTCAATGACTCAGGAATTTAAACTGAGAGAAAATAAATTCCTTTCCTGTCTGACACAAACTACATTTTTCCCCTTGTTTTGGGGTTTTTTTTGGTTGTGTTTTTTCTTTCTTTTGTGAAGAGGAGAGCAATAATTTATTACATTTCATGTTACCTTGCAAAAACTGAACAATAGCTATGCAACTACAGAGCCATTACCAGGAGCTTCTAGCTCAGAAACATTTCAGGTAGGCAGCAGACATTGTATGAATAATATCCTAAAATCTCTTTTTTGTCTTCTTGGAAATTTAGCACATTTTAACTTTTAGACACATGGACAGGATTGCATGTGCTTAAGATTCGGCAGCAAGAAATGCAACTTGACCTCTAAATTCAGCAATAAACCAGACTGGGTTTTGTTAACATACAGACAAAGTTGTTCGTTGCAGTCGGTTAAGGAAAGAATCACATTAAAAATGTGAAAGAATGATTTTCAAACTGTATTCTGTTCTTCAGTTCTTTGTGGTTTTGAGTATATGCTTTTCCAACACCATACAGTATGCAATATTTGAATGAGAACTATATTAGCCGTGGCCTTATCTGTATAAATATTTAACATATCCATGTTCTCTTGGAAACTAAATGCCAATGAAATCATAAAGTAGCCGGAATGGCTTAAATTACATCATTAGATAAGAGAAAATGTCCATTCTTTTATGTTTATGGAAAAATATGGTTATTGCACATTATCATTACTGTGGTTTCATTTTGAGACGAAGTTCACCTGAACAAATACAAACATTTTAAAAGAAACTTCTGAAAGATATGTCCTCACTTTATTTGCAGGAAGCAACCGGACATTTCAAGGATACTGTTGGAGGCCTTGTGAGAGTGGTTTGAATTGCCTGAGGCAGGCCAGCCCTGGATAAAGGAGCAATCAACAAGATTTGGCATTTCCTTCAGATCTTTGTTTAGGAATATGAAAGGAAGGGCCTGAGCTCCTGAGACGCGCACGTGTGACAGCACTGTCCGTGCTGCCTCTGTGACACCATGCTTTGTTGCTATTTGTACTCTGTGGCAAATGGCAGGAGAAAGACCATCACCAAGGACTACTGCACCGACAGCTAGGGGGTACCTAGACATTATGTCTTTTCAGTGCAAAGTGCGTGTGTGAGCACAGGTGGGGGAAAAAAAAGGGAGAGATGAAAGAATTCCCCCCAGAATACTATCCGAAAATACCATTGCTCACCACCACTGACAAATGCCCAACCTGTCCCACTGCAGTAATTGGCCCCTCCCAGCCAATTCCCTCCACCTTATATATTGAACATGACAATCTATGGTATTGAATATTCCTTGGCCAGTTCGGGTCACCTTGTTCTTCCCCAGCTTCTCGTGCACCCCTTCACTGGCAGAACCTGAGACGCTGAAAAGTCCCTGACTTAAGGTAAGCTCTACTTAGCCACAACCAGAACATCAGTATGTTGTCAACATTATTCTCATGCTGGGTCCAAAACACAGCTCTGTACCAGCTGCTAAGGAGAAAATGAACTCTATCCCAGCTGAAACCAGAGCAGACATACATTTGGAAGCTGTCGAACCCTGAGGTATAAGCACACATCTATCCTTGTGCAACAGCAAAGCCCTTGTGGCTGTCAGTCAGCTCAGAACCGTGGTCTTGCCATTTCATGAATAGCGTCAAATAGGAGAAATCACCATTCAAAACTGTAAGGCATGGACAAATGGATAGATAAATAGGAGTGGTCAGCCTGGAGAGGTCTCCAGTTACCAGTGCAGGGAGTAGGGCAGCTGTTGGCTTGAGTCAGGGACAGTCTTTTTCAGAGAGACTCCAGTGTGGAAGGCCTCTCTTCTCTGTTCTAAAGATAATAAAGATATATAGAAAGTGTGTGGAGGTAATTATTCATTAGGGTTTTTTCCCACAATTTAAGCGTAAAGACAAGCTACAAAGGGGGGTTGGCTTATGGTGCCTCTTTCTCAGCATCTGCCACTAGCCTGTCCCAAAAATGAGTATTTAAGAGCCAAACCACCACAGGCTATTCAAATTCTACACACTGCTGTGGTTCCTACATGGCTCTCAACTTTATACATACTGAGAATTTCATTCAATATCTCTTTTAGCGTGTGAGGTGAACCATGAATTGTACTTCCCTGTGAACAAAGCTTTCTTCACATATATCTAGCTGTCAATCATCCTTCTTTGAATGAAAACCAGCTTTTTGGTGGATAAAAATGACTGCAGATAGAACTGCACACTAGATTAAGAATTTAATCTAGTAGGCCTAGACCCCAATCCATGCAGATGTAATTGAAAGATTAGGGTCATGAAACATAACCACAGTACCTTCCAGAGCCTCTTTTTGTATGAAGATGATTCAATGGCTTCTTTTGTAATTATAGTTTCCTTGACTCAAGACAGCCTCTTGCTAAAAGCTGTAAGTAGTTGAAGGTCTTTGTTAAATACCTAAAAAAAATCAAAACAAGAGCTACTACCTATTCCATAACCTATTTATTGCAAATAGACCTTTCAAGATTAGAGTTAGCCTTTTGCTAATAATCTTATAAAAAAGTAATTTCTATTCAACAATATGAGAACAACAGAGTTGGGTTTTTTTTAAATTTCATTTTGACAGCATTTCAAGTTAACACATTTCAATTCATCAAAAGGTTTCTCTTTTTTGGCCTTAAAATTCTTGATTCTTTTATGTTCTGATAGTATTTAAAAACAATTGGGGTATCATTTATCTCCAAATAGCCCAAGAATCAGGGATACTAGGGCCTGCATAAGCCTGAGGATCCTGCACCATTTAGATACTTGCACCACACTACATCACAGAAAATGAGTAGTTTTGCAGCATCTATTTTAATCCTACCAGAAATGGCAGCATTGAGCCCTTCCCTAAGCATGAATCCTTTTTGCCTTCTCTCATTAAATCCTGAACTTTCTGAGGAAAAATAATGTTTGGTACTGGTCTTTAGTGTCACCTATTTACCAGTTTTAATGGGAAGTAATTTTGCCTACAAATAAGTGTTTTGATTTATGTCTTTGCTTTTACACAGATACTAACTTCCAGGTGGACTAAGTGCTTTATTCATTTTTTCACTCTTAATGATGCCTTCAAATGTGAGGACACTTACTGGTCAGTCATCTCACCCACAATATGATAAGAAACACATGATAAAAAAACACAACACGAGAAAAACCCCACAATAAAGGCACATCATCAGCTGCAGCACCTGTTCAGTTATTGTCACTGACGAGAATCAAACCGGGCTTTCCAGTACTCACTCTTTCAAAAGCAGATGTTCTTTTTCAGCAATACTAATACCTAAGACTTTTTCTCAGTAAACAGCTGGTATTTTATCATGGATTCCTCTTAACATTGCAATGCCACACACAATCACTTGCAGCAGTCCTTCTCCATGGAAAAGAAGATGTGACACTTTCATACCAAGCAGGTGACCAGGCTCTGGCACAGGTCACCTAGAGATGTTGTTGAGTCTACCTCCTTGGGGATATTTAAAAGCCACCTCGGCATTGTCCCTGGCAACAGAGTCTAGGTGGCCCTGCTAGAGCAGGAGCAACTTGTACCAAATGACCTCCAGAGGTCCCTCCCAACCTCGGCCACCCTGTGATTAGCAATCTTTTCCATTATTTTTTTCTAAATTGTTTTCAACGGACGAAAGCACAGTCCTTCATGCGGGCTGCACAGCAGTCAGGAAGTTGTGCACTGTGAGTGCGGCTCAGGGAAAACCTCCAAGATCAGCCTAAGCCAAAGCTTTCCGTGGCTGAAGCCATAGCACTGAACTGAGCCACAAAGACATTTAGGCAAATTAGGCAAACTAATTATTTTACAGCCAAACCTCTTAAAGCCTGTGTTGGATTTACCTCCCCAGGAGCTTGTCTAGATAGTTAATCTAAAGGCAACAGAAAAACTCCATTTGATTTCAGGAAGCTTTTTGCTACAGCTTTCTGGTTGACTCAGCTGCACAGCCTTCAGAAAAGTTGGGCAAGACATTACTGGAAACACGAATTACACAACTCAAATAGCTTTTAAAAAAGCTAACCACCTCTATACAGGGCCTGTATTGCCAACATCCACCAGTTTGGTTATGGTAGGGCTATGACAGAAGAGAGGTGAAGGCAAAGGGTGTTTCTCATACATCTTCCTCTATATAAGTGGCTAATCTTCCTCTATTTCAAAGGGAGTATTTTCTTTTCCTCTGTTTTGTTTTGTTTGTTATCTCTGAAACACCCACACTAACTCTCTTCTCTTCACAGATCATTATAGTGCACAGGCAATTGCTTGCTTTGACTTTCTGATTTGACAGCTGCTTATTAGACATTTCAGAGTTTGCCATAAGCTGCTACCACTGATGCTGTGTTGTTTTTTTCTCACTTTCAGCCTCCATAACTCTCAGTTTTTCAGTCATTGCTACACATTATTTAAACTGAACTATTAACAGGCAATAATATTAATAAATACTTGACTTTTCCTTCCTCTCTTCTCTTCCAGGCTTCGCAACCAAAGCACGGAGCAAGGAAGTAAAACTCAGGTGAAGCAACAACTAATTTAATATACTTTCTGATTTTCAAAAGAACATCTTTACCTCTGCCTTCCTCCCACACATACTGTCCAAACTCTGTTGCCCAAGGGTCGATTTCTTGGCCTGAAAGCAGTGTCAAACAAAAACCATGATGACCAACAACTTTTTCTTTTTTTGTTAAATAACACAAAGGAAAGGTGAAGGAAAACCACTATTCAAAGACACAGTGTCTTGACTAATCTAGAGAAGAAACAGAGATGCTGAGTAAAAGCTTCTGGTTCAAACAGGTTATTTTATCAAAAAACATCACAACCATAAACATGTTTTGCTCATTTTTCTTGAACTTTGTCAAATAGCTGAAATGGAGAAAACAAAAGTTAAGACAACAAAATATTAGCCTAGATTGTTGAGTGTTTTCTATGTTTCAGTTTGAACTATACTTTTAACATTTCTTTAACTCAATAATCAAGAAAACCCACAAGAAAATCTATGTCAGAAAAAAAGTGCTGAAATCCAAACGACAGCTCTCACTGGGGGATGAAGATAACACTTCATTCAACATAAAATAATACTTTTTGGGTCTTCTAAATTATTCAATAAAGAAAGCTGTTAAATTGCCCTTGGCTGTTAACTAAAGTGCCAGCAAACAAAAATTTATCGTGATTAAACATGAAGTAACTTTGGAAAAAAAGCATGTTGTGTAATGAGCTGGTTATATAAAAGATGACGAGCAATTAGTTGTTCAGCTTACTTGTCAGGTTTTTTCCTATCATCAACTGCCCGAGACGAATCTTTGAAGGAAGTACAGTGTATTTAAGATAGTGTATTCTTCTTGTGAATTTAAACATAAATTTCTTTAAAATATTTCATCTCTTCATAGGTTTAACAGTGCAAAAAGTGCAAACTAAAAACTATGCCCTTGTTGCATCTATATTTAAGTAGAGATATTTGGTTTTAATTGAATAAATAAACTCAAGAATAAATGGTCATTGTGGAGATATGAACAAAATACATTATTTTATACTAGTGCCACCTTTATAAAAATCACACAAGTGGTTTGTGCAATATCCATGACTCTGATTCAGGAGTTTCTTACTGTCTTGAGTAATGCCTAGTTCTTTTAGAACTTTTTCATTCATTCTAGCTGCGTCTGTTCACACAGTCTATACAGAATTACAGTATCTGTTTAAGCAGTCTGGACTGACATTTTTCTCCTCTGTCAATCTGTTTCAACCATGCTTCCTTAACAGTTCAGAGGCCCTGAGTAGATTTTAGCATTCACTGCTGCTAATTATTCTTAAAGAAGAAAGCAAACCACAGATCCAGATCCAAAATCACCGTGAGTTTGTGATTCTGCTGGTAGCAAAACACCCAGCTCTGACAGCGACCAAAGAGATCGCTGATGGCAAAAGAAAGTGCCACTGGTGTACTTCCACCATCATATTTAATGAATGCAGTTCTGAAGCCAGAACTAATTTCCCTGAGCTAGACAACACCACAATTAGCTTTGGAAAAATTCCAAAATTTCCTTTTCTTTTTCCCAGGATTTTCTTCCTGGGTGCATCTTTTGGCATCCAAATACTTTTGTAACTCTGCTCTTTGCGCCCAAAAGAAACCCAACCCTATTTGATAGCTTTTTGCCTGGCTGAAGTGAAATAGCATATTAAGACAATCTCCATAGTAATGCTGCATGAGATTTATTTCTCCAAAGACTTTATTTTTGTGAGATGCAAAGCTTAGCTAGTTACTGAGTAGTGCACAGTGAAACAATTCTCTAGCAGCTTGGTTTCTGTGGAAGATCATACTTTTTATTTTACCTATTTTTATCTTCAAAAAAAACCCAAAGACTGTTGTCTTTGTCAATATCCTTGCAGTAAGTAAACTCCAATCTTTTAAAAATTCTTCTATCTCACAAAATGTTGTTTGTTTACTGGTACAAACTAGAGAAATTATTCAATGCAAGCAAATGACTGGCTGTTTTATTTAGGAGTTACTAGAGATAAAGTATTGTCAAGGTATCTGACAGCTGTATTAATAATTCATGTGTCTTTTTCCTTTTGAAAACACAATCTCTGCAACACTATGAATCATTCTTTTTTTCCTTACCATGATACTAGATAAGTTAAATTCAAACACTCTGTGATACAAGGTAGCAAATTGCAGTTGTTCAAAATCAAAGGCATTTTGACCCTTTTTTTCACAACAGGTCTAATGAGGGAGAGAATTTATACTTCTATGGAGTAATAAAATATAGTCACTTTTAGTAATAACAGCAACTCAGAGGTATCAGGTATGAAAGCACCCACAAGAGCTGGTGGGGTTTTTTGCCTATTTTTCCAGTCAGCCTAGTGTGACACTGACCTGGAAGGCTTCTTTCAGTCCTGTAATTCTATAAGAAGAAATCTCAGCATCACCAGGCCATGAGGTCCTTGAATATCAAATCAGGTTCCATATTTTCAGCCTTATGTTGTACCAACATGCAGTCTTCAACATAAAGTCCAGACTTTTAAGATTTGCATTTACCCTTGAGTGGCTTGCATGGTTCAATCAGACAAATGCTGCAAATAATCAGTTTCTGTAAGCTATTAATACACTGTACCATTGCCTGTGTCAGACACTGTAGGTGAAGGAAACACAGTTGCCACACAGGTGACAAAAAACTAACGAACAGAGCCATGCTTTACAATTATTCTGACAATTTTTTTCAGTATTCAGTCAAACTTCCTCTCTTTGTGGAAATAGTCAACAATTATGCAGAGTGCCCCATCAATACAGTAATAAAATAGAGATATTGAACAAAAGTCCAACCACATTATTGAAAAAATTCATATGATTATACTACCCAAACAAATAATTCTACTGAAATATACCCTGAAAAAGCCTAACTTGCCTCTGAAACAGTAATAATCTCCATTCTGTGGAGTAATTCTAAACAGCTTTTAGACTTACTTAAGTAAAGGCACTTTTCGGGGAGATGGTTGTCTATTTTTAGTAAATGCAGATGATCCACTCTGTCATATAATTTCTCACTCCATCTCACAAAAAAAAAAAAAAAATTATATTCAGATTATATTCTTAGTGTTCAGCTGAAATCCCTGCTTCAGTCTTGGTTTTATTCCTCCGGAGAAAAGTGCCATTTTCATAGATTTTCTTTTCTGTTTCAGGAAAAATCATACTAATTCAAAATGGAGAAAAGTCGTTAAGTAACTGCACACATTAAAAGGGCTCTGTGCAGTATTCAGATAAATATCGAAAGTTTTTTCTTCAGTATTGTGTTACAGAAAAGGTGGTTCTTCAGATGAACTGTGAACCTGGAGAAAAAGGTGACTGATTCTTGGTTTCTTTATATGTTTGTCTTACCAAGTGATAATCTTTCTCTAATTCTCTGTCCCACAGGTTATGAGGTATGAAGACAAAAAATTATGAGGTAACTCAATTCTGAAATGTTTGGGTCTTTTTTCATTTTGTTTTGCTGGGGGGGGTGTTGGGGTTTGTTTGTTTTTGTGGGGGTTTGGAGTTTTTTATGGGAACAGAATGCTTAAGTAGTTTTCTTGGTTAGCGTTACTTATACCAATGACTCTTTTTTAAGTTTATTTTAACAGGCAGAGTAAAGATTCATTTTCTACCAGTTTGCATTTGACTTTCCTTTTTAACTCACTATTTCCTTTTAGAGGGAAAGGTTTTATATCTCCGTATAAAAAGCAATATTACACTTTGGATTCCCACTCTTTCCAGATCTGCATAGTATTGCAAAGACTTAATGGGATTCTTCTGCAAAAGGGAAAACTTCCTGGGCAGTGTAAAAGTGGTGCACTGCAGATATCCATAAAATCATGCAATTATTTTCAGAAAGCTGCTGTTATTTTTTCAGGCAATAATTTTCAGGAATTTTTTTAACTGAAAGAGAGTAAGTACTATAATTCAGCAAGATTACTATACTTCACCTGTGTTATATCTCAAGATCACTCGGCAAGCTTTTAAGAGCTGAGGTTCTTTGGTTCACTCAGGCAGTGTACAGAAGTCAAAATTCTCAGGAGATTGAATAACAAACGTTCACTTGCAAACTTTAGAACATTATGGTAGAATAAGGTACTTGGCAAATTCTGAAGCAACATCCAATCAAAGTAAAGCCTTCACAAAGTATTGACTTAGCAAACTCTAACCCATCCAAATTTAAGTTATCCAGGTTTCAAGAACACAAATTTAGGAGAAGAAGGAGAGAGGGAGATAGAGAGAAAGGAAGAGGAAAGAGAAAGATAAGTAGTTACCACCTTGGATCCAGCAAGATATGAGGTCCAAGGCAGTGGGGCACACCCACATACACAACGCTGCCACTGCTTTTATCTGCTCTGGTCTCCTGGGGTCCTTCCCCCACGTGGGGTTTTCAGTGTGCCAGTGGCTTGATAGCCATTCTGGGGTGGGCCAAAGGCTGCAGTGGGTGGGATGTGTGGAGCAGTGCCCTGGCCCACCTGCACAGAATTTGCCCTGCTCTTCCTCACACACACCTTAATTGTTGTTTTGAGCCAGTAATCATTTTTCCTGTGTCCTCCAATCTGGAAGCTACACCTAGCTTTCTTATTTGAGACTTTCAGCATAGTGGTTGCTCTATCACAAGAGTAAGTTACTTGTTCTTCTCCTTCAGAGTTCATATTTATTCCTTTTTCCATCTTTTGAAGAGTTTATTGCATCACTGAAAGACCCAAATTTGTTACTCCAAACTGTTTATTGCTAAGTTCACTTCTTTTGTGGTGGGTTGACCCCAGTGCCTAAGCACCCACCCAGCCACTTGCTTACACCCCTCCTTACTGTGGGATAGGGAACCAAGTATGAAGAGCAA
The DNA here is from genome assembly GCA_013398855.1 of Mohoua ochrocephala. Taxonomy (NCBI): domain Eukaryota; kingdom Metazoa; phylum Chordata; class Aves; order Passeriformes; family Acanthizidae; genus Mohoua; species Mohoua ochrocephala. The sequence continues at coordinate 80,235 of VZTA01003755.1, forward strand.
AAGTGAGAAAAACTTGTGGGTCCAGTTAAAGACAGTTTAACAAGGGAAGGGAAGAGGAAAAAAAAAAAAGCCACAAGTCCTGCAAAAGCAATCACTGGGCACCTCTCACAAACAGTCTGAAGCCCAGCTAGTCTCTGAGCAAAGGTTACTTGGTTAAAACTACACCCTCAATTTTCATTGCAGAGCATGACATTATATGGTCTGGAATATCTCTTGGGTCACTTGGGGTCACCTGGCCCTCACAATACCTTGCCCACTACCTTTCTACTTGTGGGGCACAGAGTGAGAAACAGAGAAAGTGTTTATGGTGCGTAAGCACTGCTCTGTAACAGCCAAAAAAAATTGTGTTGTTATCAATACTGGTTTAATCATAAATCTAAAACACAGCCACATACGGTCTCCTACAATGAAAATTAACTCTGTCCCAGCCAGACCCAAATAACCCTTTGCAGTAGGGAAGAAAAGGCAGATAGACAGTCCCATGTTAGCTCAATTTTAGGACTTAAAATTACTAATGTCAAAAAGTTAAGAGCAAGAACTAATTCTGTCTGGGTTATTTTTACTTGCAGGGGCTATCAATATAAACTTTCTGGGATTGTTATTGTTTTTACTTGCCCATTACAAAGGAAGGAAAAGATTGTTTCTAACTCCCAGTTTGAAAATGACGACTTAAACAATAACTAATATATTTGCACTGTGCAATACTTGTCATTTTATTTCACTTACCAAAGTAGAAAATAATCATATTTTATTGAATTTCCTTTCTCAAAACAGAATTATTATCTGCAATTAATCTTTGCCTGCCTTATTTATCCTGGTTTTAAGTGGCTTCACCACGGAATTTCCATCAATGCCTTTAAGAAAGGAAATGTTTTAGAGAAACTTGGGTAACAAAACTTTTCTATTAGGGTTAATTTAAGTTTGAAAGGCAATTCCATGATTCTTTCACTAATTTTATAGTTCTGAATTTCTTTTCTCTGTTTACTCATCATTATCCAGCTCCACATATCACTGACAGCTTTTCTATCTAATTCTATTTGTTCCACTTAAATAAAATAGAAGATGGACTGGTTTCTCACCAACTCAGAGAGCTGATCAAGAGGCTTACAGAAATGCAGTATTACTGATCTCCAGACACTAGGTCTCCTTCCACTTTTGCAGGGTTTCCAGCAGTACTATGTACTATTTAACCACATGTAAAATCTATTTTTGTTGCTGATTTCTTCTTTTATCAAGAGGAAGAGATTAAAAGAATGTTAGGCATTTTAACTTGGCTGCAGATATACAGTATTTAAAGACAGGCTTCTCCAGCATGAAACCTGTGGTACTTTAAGTCGTTCTTGCATAGTCTAAGCTCCTTTGCATAAAAGGCTCTGGGGAATAACAATCTCCAACCTTATTTGCTCTGTATCACAAGCTGCCAGATGCCACTCATGGATGCTACACTTAGCTCCTGCTATAAAGGTTTACTTTGTGGAGCTGCTACTTCAAATGAGCCGTGGCGTATTACATTCTTGAGGAGCAAAGGAACTCTGCCTGGTTCCTTCTGTGATACAACAGTTGGAGTCGCAGAAGAAACAGCAGAGGAGTCATTAATGGATTAAAATCTGTATTTATAACTTGGAAAACAACTGTCACTTTATGGTTTTGGATGTCACCCAGGAACTGTAAGCTGAACATTAAAAGCTCTAAAGAGCAAAATGTTGTCACAGGCCTTGGCAAGATGGGCTAAAACAGTGGCATAAGTAAATTGTGATCAATTGATACAACCCAAAGTGTGAAAGACAAAGTTGTTCAACTGGAAATTAGAAGCTCATATGCTATTCTAATTAAAATAGTATCTTTTTATTCAGTATTTTTAAGAAGAACACTGTGTGCTACTGCAAAATAAACATAAGCTTTAAACTTTAATTTCCTGAACTGGGTATTTTCTTTACTTCTAAATTTAACTTGTAATAGTTGGTATGAAGGAAAATGCTTTACAGTTGCTGTCCTGCTAGGAAATACAAATGTAAATGCAAAACCAATATTTTAGCAATTATGTGGGTGAACAAGTATATATTAGGAAAATTAATTCTTTCAGCAACATTATCCATAACCGAGAATGAGGGTGATAAAGCAAGATATTCTTAGGAAGTTCCGTTTTAACAAAAGCACTCACAAATAATTTCACAAACTTTCTATTATGTTTTCTGTTGAAATTACGTCATATACACGTGATATTTTTATCCTTCCAACATTTGAAAAGTTTCATAATAGCGAAATTATCGAAAACTATACTGCTCAATTTTTTTAGCTACTTACTGTTTCATAGGTCAAGAATTGATTCCTGCAGAAGGAAAGTACAGATCTAAATTGAGACTTCAAAACAAGCTTTCACTGAACTGCGGCAATATACACCTACACCTGAAATTATATTCAGGTTTTGATTGGTGAATTTGGTTATTAAAGAGTGACATCTTTGATTTTCTACCTCTTAATATTAAAATTCTGAAGTTCCCCAGACTAAATATTCCAAGTAATTTATCAGTACTAACAATGCGGGAGTGTTTACATATTCAGTTCTGTTTTACAAAAGTACTTTGGACACTTAGGGAGGCTATTCACATGCAGACACCCATGTGAGGGGGTTGCCTCTTATTCCATAGTCAATTAAGTGAGACAGGCTTCTGAGTCATCTTGGTATTAAGGATCATTTTTCTGTTGTCATAGATCATTTATGACATGATAAAACTTCATGTTATAGCAACTTTTCAAGTTTGCTTTGAGCAAGGTTACAGCTGTCCTGTTGAGGAGGCACACATTATGCTGATGAAGTAACCACCTACATTGAGATCCCAGAGGAAAAAAAAAAGGCAGGGTGGTTTTTTCAACTAAATGAATCATGTGAATTTTAGAATCCCGTCTGGGGCTAGAGAAGAGCTGTTATCTTGATTACATGAAAGCGGATGAAAATTTGCCTTACAGTACTTAGTCTGATTGTACAATCCTATTTGTTAGCAGATTCATTTCAGGAAGCTTTTTACTATTTAGGATCGTGATAAATGTTTTAAGTACCAGTATGCCAGAGGCTGGTGCTAAACCTTACACTTGTGTGGAAGCCCCGACAGTTTTAAAAGCAACGATTCGGTGATTAAGTCATTTCCCAGGACTGAAAAACCCTAAAGTCTAGTTCCAGCTCACCTGATGATCTTTGTGCCCTTACTGTCTTTGATTGCGATTACTAATATATTAGATAAAATAGTTTTTAATAAGTGTATTGCAAAAGATAAAGTTTTAAAATGCTACATTTCTAAATATTGCACTGAATGAAGACTATTTCTCTGGATGGCCATCATGGTAATACAGAAATTTGTACAATTCCACAGATAGCTTCTTCCTCTAATCTTCCTACAAAGTTGGATAAAACAGAGAAAACAATATCTGTGGCTTTGGAGGCTGAGGAAGGTATTGGCCAGTGGAATTATTTTGTAGTGTGCAAAATTTATTTTTCTCTTAAAAATGAGTTTAGTTTTGTTTGTCTTCGTCAGTGAAACTTAGTACAAGCATTAAATAACAAACTCAAGTACCACACCCATATTCCCAACTTGCCAAGACCTAAACATGGGATGACAAGGTTTTTTTACACAGATCTAAATAGAGGAAGGAAAAATTATTCTTCTAGGTAACTGTCATGAACACAAGAGGATTTTACTAAGCATAAATGATTCTTCTTTCTGCAAGTGGGTGGTTGTTTCTATCTGATCCAAATCAAGATTTCTCTTTTTGTTAGATTATAAAGTGTTCTTTGAAAGATTTGTTTTGGTTTGTCTTTTTGGGCTGGTGGAAACCTGCACAGCCACTACTAAAACTCAGTGCAGCATGGAAGAAATGTGCTCTTCAACTGCAATTTTCTGTTATTGATTTACTTTTAGTTTCTATATAATCATTTGTATCTTTCTTGCAATGAGTATTTCAAGAAAGGTGAAAGTTCTGTCCAATTTATTTCCAGAAAACTGGGTATAATATTCAAAATGTGCATTGTAGTTACTTATGAAAAGAATGCAATTCATTTGGTTACTGTAACTCATTTGTCAGATGTAATCGAAATGACCTCAGGTGGCAGGTTAAAATAGCAAAGTTGATGCAAATGAAAACCAAAAATTTTCAAAAAATGAAATATTCAGTGAATTGTAGTGGACAAGAAAGCACAGAGAAACCATCTTACTCATCTGTTGCAAATAAGCAAGATAGAAGGATACAAATCTTTTCCAACTCAGGAGCTAAGAACGAGAGGAATTAAATAATGATAACTCTGAAATTATCTGGTCAAAAGAGGTTAACTCTGAATATGCTGAAAATATTTTTAGAATAAATTAATCCATAATACAGCTTTGCTGGAATTACACCTGCAATGGATGCGAACCCACTTTTTTACAAAATTCTGTCAAAAATGTTGTGTAGGACTTTTAATACTAAAAGAATTCTTGAAACAAAATACAGATTCTCTTTCTTGAAAATTTCACCGTGGTTCAGCACTGTAGGCCATTGTTTATGCCATTTATGCCATTAATGTACAGACCCCTGAGGGAGATCACCTGTTGTTACAGATCTCCCTCCAAATATTGAGCTGTTGAACAATACAGTTTGGATTCAACCATGCAATTCCTCATCTACCATCCATCAAATACATATCTCCCCAAATTTAGGAGAAAGATGTTATGAGGGACCATGTCAAAGGTCTCACAGAAGTCCAGACAGCCAGAGTTCTTCCCTTGTCCACCAATCCAGCAGTCATTGGACATTTTTATGGTCTTAAGAGAATAAACATACAATGTAGTGTCTTTGTCATATGGCTCTAAATGAAGCCACCTGGATAACAGGAAACATAAATCCAACAAGTATAAGGCCTTTGATACCACATTAAAGCAGCATTTCTTATTGTTAGCTGCGTGGAACAGTTATAATGGTCTGGGAATTATTCTCTTTCAGTTCTTTTGAAAATATAGTTCTACATATCATTGTTCTTAATAAAATATTTTCCATGGTACTTAAATATACTGGGGAAAGGAAATCAAGTCAAAAAGTTACCAAATATTCTGCCTAGCTGATATTCACTGTTGCCTTGGTTATGAGTAAAAAGCAATTCAGTCTGGCTGGTGAACTGTCCGAAGGGAGAGGAGCACTCCTGGGTAAAGTGTTCTGAGCTCAGAGCAATGTGAAGTCACTCCAGTAAACCTCCAGCGGCCCTTAGGCCAAGTTCCATGGGTTCCAAGTTCAAATCAACAACAGAGCAGTCAAAATGTTCCTTCTCACTCTTTCATTTGTGAGCAAAATACTAGTCATCACTGATGAGAGCCAAAACATGCTTTCCATTATACCAGAAGCCAAATAACTCTGCTGATAACCAGAGTACCAGAGATTGCATGTCTCCTTGATCTTTGCCAATATTCTCTGAGCAGACTGCGGTCCAAACCATCCTTAGTGGAACTCTGTGCCTGAAATACTCAATATTGAGGTACATGGTTGTTCTCCATAGGCCCATCTGTTAGACTGGTATCATCACACCCGCTTAGGAAGGGCCATGCCAGTAGCATCTGGGTTTAAAGTGCCAGCTAAGGATAAGTTCTATGGGGACAGGTTTCAGAGGATATCTTTTGTCAAAATTTCTTTGCATTTGGAAAGGAAAGAATCCCATTACTTGTAAAAGGGGGAAACTATAAGCTGAGATACAACGGATTGCTAAAGACAAGCTTCAGAAATGTCATTTTTGTCTTTCTAGGAAAAGGTGTTTTGTGATACTAGTGAGACAGTGCAGCAATGACCTTTGGAGTGATCACTTGAAACTGTGGTTAGACTCTTAATGCATCTTAGAGATTTACAAAATGGCTTGCTGGAATTTTACATGATGTGTTCAGAAAGAATATGTTAGCTTGAAAACCAGTGAGACACAAAAAAGAAGAAATCTTAGGTATCAATCTGAAACAAAACCCATTTACGTGCAACCTCTGTATTACAAGCTGTTAATAATGTGCCAAAAAAATAGACATGAAAACAGTAATCCATAAGAAAGAGACCGAGGTGAAGAAGGAAAGGTGGCCTTGTTGGCAGACAGGGATTTTTTATCTTTCCTCAGAAATTATTTGTTCAGAAGCTGCCTGCTCCCCAGCAGCCTTTCATGGCACTCACAGCAGGTGTTTCATCTTAACAACTGTGCTAGCCTTTTTATTTTCTTCCCTTTCTGTACTCACTTTCTGCTTTGTCATCAGTTCAATGTCATTCATTACCAAGAATATTCTCTCAACCAGCACATTAGTGCCTGTGAAAGAAATGCCAATGCAAATTTGGAGAACGCTCGGGGAGTGTGAAAACTAAAAAGGGATTTCTTTTATTAGGCGAAAATCTCTCCATCCCTCCTGTAAAAATGTCTTCTACTCTTCTGCAAGTCATTCTCATAACTTCAGTTTTACCCTTTATTAGAGGATCTAAACTTTTATGTGTCATTTATAGCATTTCCCCTAGCAATTAAAATCCTTGAGATTTTTCTCACCTTCTCATTGTGGAATGCAAAAAAAAAGGTACCATCCTTCAGAAACATCCTTGCACAGACTCTAGTCATGAAAAGTTCATAGTTCAGGAGCTTCTTCCTCTCTACGGACTGTGGGGCTTATTCCTAACATTGGCATTTGCCCTAAAACACAGTAATGCTCCTAAAGTCTCCAGGCACTGAAAAGAGATAATTTCTTGAATGTAACTCCGTCATTACCCTGACATTTATAACAGAATACTGGGAGGTTTTTTACTCTTGCTGATGCACTGAAGTAAAACCACACTACTTTGTGGATCTCCAGTTGATGTAGCACAGCACGAGGCACAGCCTCAGTCTGTGTCTCGGGATCACACAGGCTAGACAGCTGAAGGTGACTCCAGGCAAGGCAAAAAGAATTTCCATTGTTAAAAAAAGGCCATCCATCTCCATTTTCTACCTTCTCAGTTAGGCTTGATAATTCACTGACTGATACCTGACAATGCTTAACTGTGAACTTTGTATGCCAGCAAACACATGAAAAATCTGTCATTTTGACAGACTACTAAGAAAGGAGTAAAGGCATCCTTACTTTTTTCTTCATGAGGATCCAGATCAGAATTGGAAGGACTCTACACTGAACTTGAATTAAGCCATTTGCCTTGAACCTTCTCAAGTATCTCTGCAATAAACAGGGAATTAAGTAGCAAATTCCACTTGCATACGTAAATGACAGAGAAGTGATTAAATGTCCAGACATTAACTGATATTTGTGAAGAATGCAGCAGAAAAGCAGAAACTTGGGTTGTGTGAGAAAATATTGAAAAAAATCAGAAGTTGTTTCCTGTCAATTCTTTCTAGAACATTTACTTACTGAAGGAACAGCTGGCCAGCAGGACAAGAATCTATTTTGAACATAAAAGGCAGAAATCCAGGCACAATTACGTAACAAAGATACTACTAAAGAAGGCATCATCTTGGCAAGAAAAATACTTCAGTTGGATTCCTAATGAAGACATCATAGGAATTTGTTTCATTTATTCATTTAAAAAAGAGTGGGGAAGAAAGTTCATGACATGAGACCTGTCAGGAGTTTTCTATTCTGCTCAGGCTCGTCTCTAACCTTCATTACCCCAGCCTGGCCCACACAAAGCCTTTCTTCTGTTCCCTCTGTTCTTCTTTGAGAGACCATGAGTACAAGTTTCATTAACACACTTTCTCAAATGCTATTTGCAATCAGTTAGTCATACTTCCAAATAGGAAATGGGTAGTAGGGAAAACATCTATCGGTTTCAAAAATCAGTTTTAAAGCCAAATATTTCTCTTTTCGTCTCGTCTACCAAGATAAGCCAGTTCATCTCACTGTGAGGAGATCTGCTGCAGGAAGTTTGTGTGATTCAGTGAACTGCATGTATTTTTTTACTGACAGAATTTACAACAGTTACAGATGAACGATGCAAACAGTTACAGTTATGACTTCTTGTGGTTCTTGGGGTGTTCCTGTGCAAGGCCCGGAGTTGGATGGTCCGTGTGGTTTCCTTCCATCTCATGATACTCTACAATAGATGTCCTGACCAGCAGCTGACATTGTGAGAATTAGTTGAGTCTGGGATGAAGCTGTTAGAGTGTTCCAAGTCACATAAAGAAACATTATTTTTTAAATATCTATTGCTAACTACAGAAGGAACACTCTGTTTTCTGATCTTAATATAGATGATAGAGTTAAACCAAGTCATATGAATTTAATGGCTTATGTTCTATTTCATATAGGCTGTTGGGAAGAACAATACTTTCAGATAACTCAGTTTCCTCATTTGTAAAATAGAGATAAGGACAACCAACCTCTTTTATAAACCTGGAAACCTGTGGTTAAAAAGTTATATTAATCTTAGTTTTTTATTATTTCTTCAGTTGTTTCCTCCTAAAATATAAGCTTAATTCTGTTGACAATGTGTCTTATGTGCCTAAATTAAAAGTTACTTGAACTATATGGATGTTTTAGAGGTCTTAATGTGTAATTTGTTTGACAAAGCGAATCTGCTCAACACTCCTTTGAAAGTCTTTCAAGTCCACTCTATTTTGGCCAGGCATGGCCATGATGGAGAACACAAGGCATACAGCCTTTTCCACTTAGCAGTCTTTCTCTAGCCTGGGATCTTGACAAAACAGTTGACAGATCATTTGTTTTCTTTCCTAACTCTGGAAAGGCTCTGTATGAAAATAACATTTTAACAAAATATCACAACACAACTTTCATGTTTCCTCCTCAGTTCATTTCAACTCCCTCTACTAGTCATCCCCAGCATCATATTAAATCTGGAGGACTGCCATTCTTGGACTGTGCATGCTGCCAGCCATCTGAACCACAAACATCAAATAAACACACAAAAGAGCTTCTTTTCTGCAATGTTAAATGAAACAAATTCGTGCCCTGACATAAAAGCGCTGAGATGTCTCACACACAATACACATCAGTGAGGACCATCTGGTTGGTTTCATTTGCAGCCAGACACCAAAATGAGGAAAGTTGTCACACTACAAGAAAGGATTTTCCTGTTTTGGAATTACTGCAACATGCTGGATTGTATACTGTGTCAATGGTTTGTTTCCTATCTAGCTGTAAGAAAACAAAGAGAACAAACTGGATTGTGAAACTAGTAGCAGGCTCAAAATCTAAACAGTCTGAACTCCTCAGCGGAAAGGGTTATGCAGCAGTATCTACAGAAATCACAAAGATCATCCAAAGACTGCAGTACCTGTCCTGTGAAGACATGATGAGAGTGTTGAGCTTGTTCAGTCTGGAGAAGAGAAGGCTCCAGGGAGACCTCAGAGCATCTTCCAGTACCTGAAGGGAGCTTTTAAGTAAGATGAGGATAATTTTTTTTTAGCAGGGCCTGCTGCAACAGGATAAGGGTCAATGGCTTTACACTAAAGGAGGGTAGATTCAAACTAGATATAGGAAAGAAAATTTTTACAATGAGGGTGTGAAAACACTGGCACAGGTTGCCCAGAGAGATTACAGATGCCTCATGCCTGGGAACATCCAAGGAGAGGCTGGACTGAGCTCTGAGCAGCCTGTTTCAGTTGAACTTGTCCCTGCTTGTTGCAGGGGGGTTGTACTAGATGTCCTTTAGTAGTCCATTCCAAAGTAAGCCATTTTATGATTCTAAATACAAACTTGTGAAGCCCACATAATGTGGCACGTAGATCTAGAATGGCATCCTCTCTCCTTTAAATTGCCAATAGCAATTTGTCTTCATTTATTTTTGGCAAGTATTCTGAAGACATGGGCATGCAACACCCATATGGATATTATTATTTATGAGTGTCTTCAGAGTCAAATCTTAGTCTTGTTAGAGCCAGTAGGACCATGTAATTTTTTTTCACTCCACTGTCAAGTATACACTGCTATAATGTTGCTGAATCTGGGGCACAGCACAAACCTATTATTTTTCCTAAGGTCGGGGTCCACACTGCCGCCCTCACTCACCGGATAGACATCTTTGGTTGTTCTTGTAAGGATAAAAACTGCAGAATCAAGTCTTGACTTGATTTTTTTAAATTACGATGCCATGCACAAGTGAGTATTTATTTCAGTAATCTGCTCCATTTAGTCTAATCATACTGGATTAAATTCATCCCTACTGTAGCTATACTGACATTAGCATTCTAGCTTTCCCGACAAAATTCAGAGGAACGCTCTGGGAGGAACGTCTCCTCTATAGAAGGCAGGTTACAGCCACCCCTCCCCACCAGGTTCAGAAAGAATTTTCCTCGGAGGAAAGTGAAAGGAATAAAACCTATTTAACAAACACAGTGCACACAGGCATGGGAAAAGAATAATACTACATAATAAAACCTCTCGCTGTGGAGGGAACCTGGGTAGATTTCAGAGTCCTTTCTGTGGGTGTGGCTTTCTCCTCTTCAGAGCTGGGTCAGCTTGGGCCCCCCTGGGCCGAGGTGTAAGGTCTCCCAGCTGATGTTTTGGTATTGTTGAACAGTCCAGAAGAGATGAAGAAGAAATCAAAGTTCCAGGAAAAACTCCTTGCTTTAGCTAACGAACAAAAAAACGAGGTAGGAAGCGGGAGAATGCCGCTCTCTTCCCTGCTGCAGAGAGCCGAGCAGCCGGGCAGGAGAAGCCAGCGAGCTCATCTGTGTTTTGAACACAGCACCCAAGGAATTCCACCGGCTCTCCCCCCTCTCCCTCAGCTAGCTTTACAGGCACAGAGAGGCACAGGAATCGTGTCTTGGCATAGAGCAGGCGATAGGGGATACACATCATAAAGTTACCCCAAGACATAGTTCCGTTGGAATGACACCAGAAATGAATTGGGCATATTAACTGCAACAAGGCTACACAGAACATAAACCAGTGCAGAACATATCTGTTCCTTAATATTGTATTTTGTTTATAGTAACACTATATGAAAATTTAAAGCTTCCAGTCAGCAGTTGCCATTTTAAAATGTCTAAATTACACAGATATTTGCTGTTTATCGCACAAAATAAAAAAGTTTGTGTTTTAGAATCTGATGACACACAGTGCATTTCACTGACTACCTTATGTTAGAGGTAGTATGGTTATAACTTTTCCCACATGAAAACGTTAAAGCAGCACAAGCAAATGTGCTTCATTATGTACACGTGTACTCAAGGGCTAAACACATGCACAAGAACATGTGTGATTACGTCTCCGTTGCAATATTTGTGTGCTCACAGAACATACTGACATTTTTGAAGTCTAGTAGTTTTTTTCCCCACAGAACTTCTCTTTATCAGCAGACTTGCTCTTTTTAAGTAATGTGCATGACTTATTATCTTCCCTCGTCCTCGCCACATGCTTCTGGTATCAAGTTACTTGTGTGTCATGAGATGTTCCCTGAGAAGGGACACCAATCTTCATATGGCTCTGCACAGCAGGATCAGCAGAAGGGCTCTACACATGCTGTCAAGTTACATGAAAATTAAGATGGTACAGCTTTGCCACTTGAGGTAATATAGGTCATATATTCAGGGCCACACAAAGAAGTTTAATTGTCATCTGGCTCCAAATATGGATAGAGGTACTTGTTAATCTTCTAGAGGATTCACTTTCAATTTTTTATTTCCCCATGAAGTAAAAAAAAGATTTTTTAATCAAACTGAGGAAGATATCTGGCTGCAGTAGCATATATTTTTTTGTTTGTTTATTCTTTCTTCCTTTAAATCACAGAACTTACTTAAGCGGTTTGTTTCCTGCACAGTCCATTGACTTGGGCGGAATTTGCAACAGCTTTTCCCTGCGATTTTTCTTCAGAAATTAAGTCAAAACAAAGGATGTATATATATGCAGTCTACACACACAGAAACTCTTTTCAGTTTAATTTGATCTTATCTCTAGTCTTCCATTATAAATGTATATATGTGACATACATGAGTACAAGATTAGGAATAGGGTTAACTTTTAAACAGCCAATATTTTTTAAGATTTGTTCCCTAAGATCAAACACTTGTTTCTTTAAAAATGCTGGTTTAACACTAGTGAGAGTTCTAGCACGTTTCAAAGTACAGGACTTTGAAATTTCACTCTGAATTTTCATGATAGCTTTAACAGACTTCAGCGTCATTTTCAAAAAGTCATCATTGTTGATTTTTATTGGTAATAGTAAGTTACCATGAGGTCTACTAAAGGCTGCAGCAATGAGCAGTTATATCCACTCTATGTAAAGTTAATTCTAAACACTTTTATACCACATATTTGCTAACTGCATGAATATAACACCCAGGAAATAGACTCAGTTGTGCGAGATGCTGTATAAACACAGGGGGAAAACACTTTCACAGTAGTTTCATTAGTGTTATGCATCCTATTAAATGGATTACTTATGTATTAGTCATTGCAATAAAAATTAGTGCAATGGGCTGATTTTGAGAAACAGTCTCATATTTTCTCATTAACTATGCATTCAAGTGACATTATTTACATGTATTAACTCAGAATATACTACTTGAATGACTCATTTAAATACATACACATGTACGACATGCTGCAAGGAAGCAGAAAGAGCTTTACATATTATGTTGTTGAGACCTTGGAGAATAATTGATAGGACACTGAAATCTTTATGATTGAACATAATCATTGACCCTAATGGACTGACTCTTTATTTAAGTTGCTTGATAATACCGCATCTCTAGGTGGTTATTCTTATCTAGAATGGCATGTAACTAAAACTTAGGGCACTTAGGTCTTCTGCAGCTGTAATTAAAAAAATGAGACAAATGTCCATCCAGATATATATATGTATATATTCAGACTGTCCCTGAAGATGACTTCCCCCCTGAGATCATGCCCACACTTTAGTAAGGCAGCCCATGGCATACATGATCTCCAGAAGAAGATTTGAAACACAAACTTCCACATGACCCCTAAATTTATTTATTTTGAACAGGAATAACTAGACTCACCATTTAATCATAAAATACAAGGGGTTTGGTGCACATATACAGTTAGTGTCCAGATGAAATGAAGTGGAAGGAGTTTCAAAATTCCACTGGCAATTTAAAAAAACAAAAAACCCCACAACAACTATCGATATTTCATCACTGTCTAGAGATAAAATTTAATCAACAGAGCAGGCTACAATCCTGTTTGCAAAAGACGTCTTGCAAGAAAAGCTGTCTATTCCATAAAGCCAAGGTTCATATGAAAAATGTCAGTCAAGCACGAAATGCGGCAGCAGATCAGCTGAGGTGAACTGCAGAGATCAGTGACAAATAAAGGGTGCAGTGATCACATCTGGGAGCCAATGTCACTCCCACTGAAGTGACTGGTAAACTTTCTCCTGTTTTGCTGTCAGAGAGGAAATCACTTTACAATCAGATACCACCCAATTGTGATTGCTGCTTTGACAGTGGTTTCAGCTTTTTGCCTTAAACTTTCCTCGTCTGCTGAAGTTCTGATTCTTTTATAGGGATACTTCCAACTTTCAATTTCAAATTTTTACCCATGTTAGAGTTACTGGTATTTCCTGGGGAAGCTGTTTCTTCTTTCATGGTGTTACAGTACCATAACTCTAAAGAATTAAGTGTCCTACTAGTTTACATACATAGGAGGAAGAAAAGAGATACCCTCAATATCCCCCATCATCTTTCTGCATTAAGCATTTTTCACCAGCCATCACAGGCCTGGGGTACATTGTGCTTGATGTAACAGAAACAAAGCCAAAGTATTTTCCAAACTCTAACCAAAGCTTTCTCAGTCTCTGAAAACCTGAAAAACAATGGTTCAAACGTCAGCTTTGCAATTCCATGTTCTAGCAGGCAGAGGACACAGATCTCTCCAAAACACTCTAGAAGAGATCTTTTCCTTCAAAAGAAGTCTGGCTGGGTCAGAGACTTTTGGTTCCTGAAAGCTGTTGGTGTTTTCTCCCCCACAGAGAGCTTTCTCTGGCACTTCATCTTTCTGAGGATCGAGTCCTGTCATCTCTGTTTAACAATTACAGGGGAGCTCTTTGTAACAGAGATCAAATAAGCATCTGGCTTTGAGGAAAAATAATCATCCCCATCACCATCATCCAGCTGAGAGTGATTGACAAGCTATACTCATGGCAGGAAGGGCATATCTAAAAAAATGTTTTTCCTGGCTGAACTGGAATTCTCAAATCTTTCTACAGACTCTTCCAGTGTTTTAACAAAAACATAGCTTCACAGACATCTCTCTTCCTAAGTACAATTCCTCACTTCTTGTCCTTTCTCCAGTTGTTCACTGAAGTGTATGAAAGTAAGAACAGCAGGGCTTTATCAGGAAAACAATTTTAGGAATCTGTCTGTTATCACGCCACACTTGTAGCTTTTTAATATGAGAAAAGAATAAAGCATTAGAACTGAACTTCAACACATGGGAGAGAGAGTGAACAGCAGGCTAATATTTTACATCTGATAGTTGTATGTTTTGTCAGACATGTCAGGAACAAAAATCTTATGAGAGAGTAAGTGCCTGGGCACAAGAGTGGCTTTCTGTGTCTGATCTTGGCCTGAAGCATGCCCCCAGGCACCCCACTCTTTATCAGAATTCCATACATAAGAAAGTATAAAATATACATGTCATGTGCCCATGTAAATATATTCTGCCTTTTTACATTTTTGACCAATTGCTTTCCTTATGCTAAGTGCTCAGCCTATATCTAGTTTTACTTCTACTGAAGTGGACTGGAATTGATGCACCTTTCAGCAAATGTTTTACATCATTGAACTGAGTCTTATTAAGATGTCCAGAAAATCTCTTAAACCCTTCACTGAGCTAAAAGAATAGCATGGTATGCACTAAAGTTAGTCAAGTATTCTCCTGAAAAGTGACTGCTCTTTGCAGAACTGCAAGGCTAGTTTATGCACTGGGAAAAAATGCACTGAAGTTCCCTTCTCTGAGTGGCATGTCCAGGTTCCCTTGGTTCTCCCTCTTAGAAACTGTTCCTGTTTAAAAGTGAAAATTGCCTTGTCTGTTTCTATTTCTTCTGCCAAGAC
Source organism: Mohoua ochrocephala (assembly GCA_013398855.1). Classification (NCBI taxonomy): domain Eukaryota; kingdom Metazoa; phylum Chordata; class Aves; order Passeriformes; family Acanthizidae; genus Mohoua; species Mohoua ochrocephala. The sequence goes on from VZTA01003755.1 coordinate 95,242, forward strand.
TAAAAACAAAGGTCCTCCTTTATAACACCCACTCCTGCAAGGTGTGCAGCCCTTTCAGAAAAAGTTTCTTTTTCAGTACATAGTGATCATACTATCTAAAAAAGTGGAAGAATTCTACAAGAAAGGATTAACCTCTCGAATCAATGCAACTGAGAATCTGAATCATTTACCCCAGAAAAAGAGTTTTGATGGAACCCCAAGCTTCCATTACAAGGGGGGTTATAGAGATAGTTTTCTACTACTTGGCTCTTATCTCTCTGTTGCTGTTTCACACAAGGCAGCATGCATAAACACAGTTCAGCTTTCCTTTTCCACCTCATACCTTAGTTTTCCTGAATTCTATTGGGTGTTTATCACTTCCTCAGGAACCTAGAGAAGCTGATTGGGCCCGAAACTGTATTTATGATCTCCTTGAAGAAGCAGCACTCTGTACAGGAATAATAAATCAACAGGCAAGCTTTGTCAATTTTTGTGAAAATGGGAAGTTTGTGAGCCTTTTAATGTGATCTGAACAGACCATACCTTGCTTTCTGTTCAAAGTATGTACTGTGACTTTTCCCAGCAAGTAAGGCCTTGACCTGCATTTTCCCTGTTCACAGAACATGTTATGTTTTCTGAAGCTGCATGACATGAGATGGCAATATTTCTTTCACTACTTGGTGTTGCTGTACATCTAAAAGGAAGTTTGTCCTATGCACTAAGAGAAACCAGACAACCACGAGCTGCATCCCATAATGACAATTTCCGTACCAGTTAATTATTGAATTTGTTGCTGCAAAAGCTTTGCCATACCCAAATGGTGGTGAGCAGTGCATTGCTGGTGCTGTGTCACCAAGAAGATACCTAATTACTGCACCCTACTCAGTCATGAAAAAACCCCCTCAGCCCTTACCGATGCAAAACCAGCACAACGGACTGTTTCAACAGGCACAGAATTAGACTCCAGAGGTTTCTCTTAGTTAGTAACTAAAGTTCTCCTTTTCGTGTTTTGCTTTCCTTTTCTCTGTTTTCTAAAGTGTTCTGTAGGACATTTGGGTTCCTGAGTTTGAAATATTTTCATAACACAGTTCTTCTACCAAAAGCATTTTCTTTTTTTTG